>CM040246.1:71860260-72460260 GCA_022545495.1 Chrysanthemum lavandulifolium
CTTTTGTATCAGAAATGCTAATCTATGACCATCCTAATGAGATGGTGGATGAGAAAGAGCGTTGAGGCGCTCAAGGATGTGATTGAGGATGAACCTCATTTCCTCTTGAAAGTCATGGACCATAACCCGGTCCTTTCAGCGGTTTGGGCCGTTTGCTCACGTCGAGCAACCATGCCTAGTGGGTAGTATGTTTGGGAAGGTTATGGTGGTGGAATGGTAGATGTGTTGGTGTTGTTGGGGATGTTTGGGGTGGTCATGATGGAGGCAAGCAAAGCATTTTGCATTTGCATAGTCTCACTTAAGTGAGAATCCACCATGCCTTTGAATTGGTAGAGGTGTGGAGTTCGCTTGAATCTCCTCTCTAGTGGGATTGGCATCCCATGCACTCCTCAATGTCCTCAAGATGAGGGACATTGATGTTGGGAGTGGATGGTCCCCATACAAAGGACCATGAATGTCTTTGTGAATGGGGTGGAAGAGAAGAGGTTTTGGCCCTAGTGGGCGTTTGGGTCAAAGATGACCTTGGTGATTCATGAGCTATTCGCTCAATTGTGCCAAAGGATGGCAATGGTGGTGGATGATTTGGCCTAGAGGCAAGTCATCCAAGTCCTCCAAGAAAGGATTTGGTGAAGTTGGTGGAGTGGAAAATAACTCCATAGGAATGAGAGTTGGAGACCTTGGTGGTGAAGGTGGTGAGGGTGTTTTGGATGTTTGGATAGGTCTTGGTAGAGGTGAAGTTGGTGTTTTGTAGGTGGTGGAGTGGTGATCACAATGTGTGATTGAGTAGGTGTAGCCAAGGTAAGGCTTGTATCATCTCGGATGGGAGATGAGATCGTGAGTGGAGAAGACTCGGATGAGGAGCTAAGGTTAACAAAGCAACAAGGCCTCACACTAATTCTAGCGGTTTTCTTGCAAGGTTTTGGAGAGGATTTTGTCATTTTTGACTTGGGTTTTTCTTTGCTAGATAATAGTAAGAATGAAGGTGTGAGGATGATCATGGTAAAACCTCTCAATTTATAGAAGTGAAAAATTATGGAGAAATGTGTTTGATTTGATGTTAAACCATTGAAGAGATGAGGTTCCTAATGATTTGGAAGTGGGTTGAATGCTAGTCATATCACCCAAGTCAATCCATACAAGAGAGATGGAGTGAAGAAGAAAAGATTTGCAATAAATGTGTTCTAATGAGTGGAATTTCCTAACAATCGAGTACCCACGGTTTGAAGGTACCAAAATTTGGTTCCTTCCTTTATGCCAAAGGGCTCATTGGGTGGATTTTTCAAATTTTTGAATTTTGGTGGGAAATGGATTTCTTATATACCTAAGTGAATTATACTAGTTCTAGTAAGAGTATAAACTGGGTAAGATTGATTTCTAAGTAATGGATGGTAATTTGGAATCACGAAAGAGTCGAAATTCAGAAAATTACCTGGAGGATCCACGACACCAAAAATGTACACGGCCGGAACCCTAAAAAGGGTTCCGTCTGGTCCGCCTATACAGGTACGGCGGTACCAATTCACATAACGGACGGTACCAAATCGTTGGTGCCGTCTGATCCGTGTAGTGCAGAAAAGTAGACAGAGCGAGTTTTTAGGTGTCGGGGACTTTTCCAAAACCTGAAATTTTTCTCAAGAGATGTTACACTAAACATTTCTAGTTAGGAAAAGTAAATAACACATATATAAACATGGTGGAGCATGTATTTTGAGCAAGGCTTTTTGATTTTCACATTATAGTGAAAATGGGTAAAATTTGATAGCATACTTGTGCTATCCCCGCATGAGATTGTTAGCATACAACATTGTTTCAAGTTATATTATCACCCTACATAATAAAAACAACTAATTAGTATCAAACATTAACGATAATGTATTGTTCCAAACACTCCTTAAAGTACCCTTATTTGTCCAACTTGTAAATCTTGTTCATCATCCTACCAAGGCACTTGAACATTCCCTTAGTTTGCTTGAATTCACCGATTCATTTTCAATCTCGGGAAGAGACGCATAATACTCATGAGGTGGAAGGCGAGCTTGGAAGACCATCCTCGAGCTATTTGATGATGATGATGATGGAGTTGGAGGTTTTGCTCTCTTGCCTTTTGTCTTAGCAACTCGTTCATCACTCAAAGGTACAAAGATGTGAGGATGAGTTCATAGTGAAGGTGCATCCCTTTTGGGGTTGGTGGAATTGGTGCAAAGTTTCTATAGAGACGGGTGAGAAGCATCCGTATGGAAGAGCAACCGATCCTTGAGTTGGAATCTCAATCATTCTCCTAGCGATGTAGTAGGCTAAATTGAATGGTTGTCGGGTGGACAAGTTGTAGAGCATGTGACAAAGGCAAGCATTTATCGATCCCTATTTCCTATGGTGCTAATGACGTTGGCTCTAAGTAGCTCCTCCCATTTCTTAAATTCGGCTTAAGTTCATTTAGCTCCATTCCATATGGATCTCGGTTTACCTCTTTTCCTTTCGGGTAACACGGGTTGTATCACCCTTTGGGTTAAATAGGTGTTCACGGATAACATCCTTATCGCCAAACGGGTTTGGTAGGGAAGAGTCGGTCATTGATTGCATCAAGAACGGTGAGTGACCATTTATCCGAGTAGACACAAGTCCTCGGTTGGGAATTCCTAGCACTCGAGCAAAGTTGGCTAATGTGATGGTGTAGTCGTTTTGATTGATTCTAAACCTAAGACAAAATTCATCATCGTCTTCATCACTAAAGCCGGTCACACTAGCATAGAATTCTAACACAAACCTAGGACAAATTGGTTCATCGATGTCAAGGAGACAATCGAATTGAATGGCGGCTAGTTCTTCACGGAGATTGGTATTTTCAAGGAAGGATGAGTGAATGGTTCTACCTCATGGAAATACCTTGATTCTAGACCCTTAAATATTTCTACTTGTTCCTTGGTAAGTCCTTTGGTTTTGTGGTGTTTGGGAATGTAGTTAAGGGTGTCTTTGTGATCATAGAATCTTGCGGCTACCATGGTTATTCCTAAGGACAAGAATTGATATGTTAAAATGAGAATAAACTTTAACGTTTTGGTTCTAGTGTGTGCCTATATGAAAACAATTTGGAGTTGCGGTTATCTCGACTCATTTTATGCACAAAATGGTTTTAGTGGGGTGTTTGGCAAATACTATGAGATAACCCAAATGCTCCTAATTCAATGTGGCTTCATTTGAATATACCCGGGAATGCATATTAGTTATGCAATACCTTTAGTATTCAAGAGCATGCAAGTGATGAAAGTTTGACATTTCTATTTGTATTTAACAATGAAAAATTGTTTTCCTACAAGTGAGAAGCTTTTCAAATTTTTTGACATGGGGTGTTTGGTTATTTGAATAAGGCCTTATAGTTATTATCTATTGATTAGTGGGAAGCATGATTTGTTTATGCAATATGATAATGTAGTACCTAATTTCAATGACTAGTTATGCAATTTGCCAATTGAATTCATATTTAGTATAAAAGCATACATAAAACCCCATGTAATGATTTGTGATAGTTTTGTGCATAAATAAGAATCCTAGACTCGAAATTTAGAGATAAAATGTAGTTAGGATACTTACAATGATGTTATCTTCATGATTAGTGAGTGGGAAGGTGTCAATAATGAGCTTGGTTTAATGTTTACGTTTTGGTAAAGTGGGTTTTGAGGAAGAGGATGTTTTGTATATAGCGGTTTTGTACAGAGACACCACGGACGAGCGACACCAAATATTTGGTTCCTTCGTGTTGTCGTTTAGTGCCGTAGCTACGATGGCAGTACAAGACAAAAATTATTTTGTTTTGACTATTCTAATGTTTTGGGCTATCTTTATCCTACATGTTTGGTTCCATTAACCCTAAACCAAGTCTAAGAAGATTAAAAGGTTCTCGTTTAAGAGGCTTAGTTAAGATGTCGGCAATGTTGTCTTGGAGGATACTTTCTCGATTGAAATGTTTCCTTTTGAACATTGTCGCGAAGAAAGTGATGACGGATTTCAATATGCTTTTACGAGCACGTTGAGCGAGATTCTTGCTCGGATCGATGGCTCCTTTGTTGTCGCAAAGTATCACAATGTCGTTGAGATGAATTCGTAATCTCGAGAGCTTGCTTCATCCAAAGAGCTTGTTGACATGCTTTTCGGTGAGACGTACTCGGCTTGAGAGTTGAGATGGCTAAAGCCGTTTGCTTCTTTTCAAACCATGAGGTGAGACAATGTCGAACAAAAGTGCAAATACCACTTGTACTTTTTCTATCGACATAATCACCGGCATGATCCGAGTCGGCATACACTATGGTTTCTATACCGTTCCTTTGGGATACCATAATCCTAAACACGTTGTTCCCTTAATGTATCTAAAATCCTTTTAAGGCTTCTAAGTGTGATGCCTTTGGGTTTTCTTGAAAGCGAGCACATAGACAAACACTAAACATAATGTCGGGTCTCTCGGCCGTAAGATAGAGTAGCTACCATTCATTCCTCTATATTTAGTGTTATCTACGGATTCACCTTCTTCGTCCTTGGTAAGTTTAGTGTCCGAGGACATGGGTGTTTTAGTTGGTTTGGAATCTTCAAGACCAAATTTCTTAAGCATGTCTTTTATATATTTAGATTGGTTAAAGAAAATGCCATCTTCTAGTTGTTTAATTTGAAGTCCTAGAAAGAAGTTTAATTCACCCATCATACTCATTTCAAACTCGTCGTGCATGATTTTAGAGAAATTTCCTTATTTAATGGTTCATCTTCCTTGTTATTATTAATTTGACTTTCTATTATTTGACTTTCAACTAAGTCATCATCTACCAAAGGTGATGTCTTAGAGGGAGGTGGACTTTCATCAAATATTATGTTCAACGATTCCTCGACTATCATTGTTTCTTTATTTAGGACAATGTAAGCTTTACTAGTTTGAGAGTAACCAAGAAATACACCTTCATAAGAATTTGGGTCAAAATTGGTGAGAAAATCCTTAGTATTAAGAATAAAGCATTTACAACCAAAGACTCTAAAATACAATAACGTTGGCTTTTTACCTTTATAAAGTTCATATGGTGTTTTGTTTAAGAAAGGACGTATTAAGACTCTATTTAAAATATATGTAGAAGTGTCAACGACGTTACACCAAAACTTTTGAGGAATGTTTTGTTCATTAAGCATTGTTCTACTCATTTCTTGAATTGTTCTATTTTTACGTTCTACTACTCCATTTGATTGAGGTGTTCGTGGAGCGAAAAAGTTATGTGTTATACCATTTGTATCACAAAAGTTTCCAAATTGGGTTTCGTTGTCAAATTCACGACCATGATCCGTTCGTATTGACACAATTTTAACACCTAGTTGGTTTTGAATTTTCTTGCTAAGAATTTCAAATTTATCAAAAGCTTCATTTTTGGTTTTCAAAAACAATGTCCAAGTAAACCTTGAGTAATCATCTACTATGACCAAAGTGTATAAGTTGCCTCCGTAGCTTCTTATAGTGGATGGTCCAAACAAGTCCATATGTAATAATTCTAGACACTTAGATGCGGACACCATATTTTTAGATTTGTGACTACTATGTGTTTGTTTACCAAATTTGCAAGCGTCGCAAAAGTGTTGGTCATATTTTAGTTTTGGTAAATTCCTAACTAGCTCTTTTGAAGATAGGTTTTGTATAAGTATCATATTAGCGTGACCTAAGCGTCTATGCCAAAGAGATGAGCTATCGTCTAACGTTGTTAGGAAAAGTTTGTCATTAGATGTTTTATCTATTTTCATGACGTATATGTTATTTTTCCTAACTCCTTTAGCTATGGTGATACCATCTTTTAGTATTTTACTACCATTTTCATCAAATAATACTTTATACTTTTTATCACATAGTTGGCTAATACTAAGTAGATTAAATCCTAACCTATCCACATGAGCAACATTTTCAATAGTTAGGGAGTTATGAGCGATCGTACCTTTGCCAATGATTTTGCTTTTGAGATTACTACCAAAAGTGACATTACCTCCGTCATACTCTTAGTATGATGAGAAGAGACTTTTGTTGCCCGTCATATGCCGTGAGCATCCACTATCTTTTATCCATTCATCAGGTTCCAATCCAACTTTCAAGCATACCTAAGAAGTAAATAACTCAAGCATTTGGTCCCCAATATCTCATGGGTCCGTTTGGGTTAAACATACCATTTATTTGATTCATGTATGGAAACGATGGGTAAGAGTTCCATGACATGTAACCTGAGTTTGATATGGTCTAGGAAAGTTTTGATTCCAACCGTTGTGTTGGTAGTTGGGTTGTACGTTGTGGTTGCTCTTAGGAAAGGCGTTTGGCAAAGGTGTTTTATATCGTTGTTGAGTAGTTTTGATCTAAATTCATTTTGGCAAGTCCTACTCGATGTAACAAATTGGTTTTAGTTTAATACTATCATTGGTTTTCTTTGTTACTTTGACAAATTCAAGATGCGGTCCGTATTGCGAACATTACTGTCTTCTTTGAGGTACCCACGGCACCATTTTGCACAACGGACGAAACCCTTATTTTGGTTCCGTCGGTCCGTCTTTGTCTTCGCAGCAGCTTTGATGAATGTTCGTCCTTTTCGGCCGTTTTGTTTTGACTCTTTGGAATTAATACCTCATTAAAACCTAGCCCATTCATGTCTCCTGGTGTTTTATGGATTTTAACTATTTCATCGGCAAGAGCGATGTTTTTGTTAAACCTTTTGAACTTAGAATTATTTTCGATTAGAACCTCTTGTGTGAGCTTTAGTTTTTCTATTTCAAGATTAAGCTCTTGACATGATTTACAATCATCGTCATTTGCTTTTCCTTTTTCAAGTCGTTTTGCTTTTTCTTTCAACTCATATACTTCATTTTCCAAAAATTCCTTTTTGGTTTTTAAAAATTTATTTTTAGTTATAATTTTTAGACTTAGCTCACACAATTGATTATATTGTTTTTGCAAACTGTCATCATCTATAGAAGAATAAGAAGAGTCGGAAAGTACCTCATTTGACTCATGTGCCATTAGAGCGATCTCTTCCTTGCTTGATTCTTCATCGTCTTCACTATCACTCCAAGCACCACTTACAAAAGCTCGATGAGTTTTGCTTTTAGGTGGCTTGGGACATTCTCCTATGAGAAGACTTGCATCACCACATCTAAAACACTTTCTTTCACCTTTACCCTTTTTGTCATCTCGATCTTTTCGAATGGCTTCTTTTCTTCTCGAGGTTGTCTTAAAACTTTCCTCTTCTTCTAAAGAACTTCTAAAATCTCTAACGGCCATGGCATACTCCTCATCTTCACTACGGAGCAAGATTCGTCGTCATCGCTTGATTCCGCCTTTGCTTTTAGAGCGACGGATTTGATCTTCTCCTTCTTCCTTTGATGATCTACGAATCTTTCTCCATTACCATTTCGTGAACTTTGAGGTTGCCAATTAGCTCGTCTAGTGACATTTTGAGAGATCTTTGATTCTTCAATAAGCGGTCACTTTAGCTCTCCATTTGGGATGAAGTGCTCTAAGAAATTTCGACAAAGTTCTTACTACGAAAAGATTCATCAAGTGCTTTAAGTGATGTAATAATAGTATTGAAGCGAGCAAAGCCACAATCAATGGTTTCATCTTGGGAATAACAAATTGTTCATATTGTTGAACAAGAAGATCAATTTTGTTATCCTTGACTTGTGAATTACCTTGATGTGTAACAATTAAAGATTCCCAAATATCTTTGGCGGTTTCACACATAAAATTCTTTCATATTCTTTTCTAGGTAAAGCATTATAAAGCATCATTTTAGCTTCATTATTTTTAGCAACTAATTTCTTTTGTTCATCAATGAAATATCTTTTGTTGTAGAACTAAAATCCCTTTAACAATAATAAACCAAAGATCTATATCTTTTGATTTTACATATGTTTCAAATGGTTTTCCAATAGATAAATCCATTGGTTTCAAAGAGTGGTGGTCTTTGCATAGATTGCCCTTCTTTAAAGTTTTCGTAATCCATGGATCGTTTCAAGTTTATAAAATACAAGTTATTTTAGAAATTCTTGAGCAACGAGGCTCGTACCAATTGTAGAAAAATAGAAGGGGTTGAATAGTTTACCAATTAAAAACTTTGTTTTGAAACTTATTGAAAGATCAATTGATATTGATCTTGGATATGTTGATGAAATATGCAAGCAATATGTAAAGAGTAAATAAGGAAAGAAATGATCAAACCACAACAAGTTGTTTATAGTGGTTCGGTCTACAAGGACTCTTTTCCTTGACCTACTCCACTCCCGAGTCTCACACTCGAGTTTAACTTCACTAGTCAACAAGCTCCTTTCACCGTGGAGAAAACCTTTACACTTAAACACACTATTTCCGACACTAAGCTAGATGTCGAGTTCTTTCCAAGGGTACAACTACTCCCACACACAATGTATTTTGAGGACTAAAATACTAACCACTCACACTCACAAGATTATGATGGTTTAATACAACAATGAAGTATGAATCAACACTAGATCATACAACAATAAACAAACAAGACTTCCAACTTCTCGTTTGAAGCTTGAATGCGACTTGATCTTCTTTGCTACAAAAGAGATCACTAATATGATATGAAACTGAGTTAGAAAGGTTAGAGAGAAGATATGTATGAGAGTATAGTGGAAAGGGATGAAAAACTACTTGGTTTGGCTTTTCTATTTATAGCCAAATGGACGGGAGCGTCCGGACCACGGAACCCTTAAAAGGGTTCCACCTGTACCATTTTGGTACCGCTTGGTCCGACGACCAAGATATCAAAATCTTTGCTAAAGTCAACTATATCTAAGTGAGATTGTGCAAGATATGAAGAGTACAAATCCACACAAAATATCTAATGAAATCTTCCAATGATTTCCATGATGCATCACATGATGTCATATGTTGTATTTCTATTTTTAGAAATATGCAAGTACTTAAGTAGTGTTTGGTTTTAAGAACCTAACACATTCTAAAAACTACTATCATACATAATGATTAAAGTCATATCAAGATGTCACTAATCATAAATGTAAATGCTTGAATGATGAATATATTGTTTGAAAAAGCTTGTTTTAATATCTATTAAACTTGACAAGCTTTAAGCTTTTATACAAATTAAATTTACTTTTGTCGTTAACAAAACTTAGGTAAAGATCAAAAGTATAAATAACGTTTAATGACGATATTTGTATTAACAGGGTGGTTAGTCTTTCTAGAGTCTATGCCCACGGTTAGTCTTTACTTCATTTTATAAGGGATCAACAACCATCTAAGTAAGATAAAAATACATAAACACCAAAAAACAACCAGCTATCAAGAAAATCTTCAACCTTTTGTTTGCCTGCATAAGCTTTCTGGCAGACTGCTCCAACTTGTTTCTTGCCTTTAACA
The DNA here is from genome assembly GCA_022545495.1 of Chrysanthemum lavandulifolium. Lineage (NCBI taxonomy): Eukaryota > Viridiplantae > Streptophyta > Magnoliopsida > Asterales > Asteraceae > Chrysanthemum > Chrysanthemum lavandulifolium. The sequence continues at coordinate 71,869,664 of CM040246.1, forward strand.
AACCTGTAAGAGTTAATTACATAAATCGTCCTTGTGGTTTGGTTAAAATTACAGATCTTGTTCATGTGGTTCTTTTTAAGCGGGTCACGTCCCTGTGGTTTCTCAAAGTTACGGATCTTGTCTAAATTTTGACCCGCTCATTAAAAAAGACGTAACTTGACATGATGGACTAACGGAGGGTTAACCTTGTAAAAATCCGATTTCCTTCTCAAAATACAAACCACAGGAACGGTATATGTAATTTTAAAGAAAAATAAATAAATAAAAATAAAAATAAAAATAAAAAATCTCTAATTTTATTTTTCGAAAATATTTTAATTTTATTCATAATAAATTAAAAAAAAAACTTAAAAAAAAAATATATTTTATTAAAAAATATTACAAAATTAAAAAAAAAAAATCATTTTACTCTAACACTTAAAATAACTGTTTATTTAAAAAATTAATTTTGTTAAACTTTTTTACTATAACACTTATAACAATTAAAAAAAATGATTTTTTTAAAAATAATATTTTAAAATTAAAAAAAAATTATTTAACTATAATATTTAACAAAAACCGTTTACTTAAAAAATAAATTTATTAATCTTTTTTAGAATAAATTAAAAAAATTAGATTTTTTTTAATATTATTATTAAAATGGATGAAAGCGCCATTTTTATACGTATAAATATATGTTTTTATAAAAAGGAAAAAAATGTACGCATAAATGTCCGTTCTAATGCGTATAAATGTCCTTTTTAAAACGTATAAATGTCTGTTTTAGTGCGTTTTCGTTCGTTTTTGTACGCTTTTATACGTTTTATAAAAAACGTACGAAAACGCATGACATTTATATGTTGTAATGCGTTTTTGTCCGTTTTTGTACGTCTTCGTACGTTTTCATCCGTTTTTATATGATTTTTTTTCCTTTTTATAAAAACGGACGGTTTTTTCCCCTTTTTATAATAAAATTAAAAAAAGTTTTATTCTAATTTTTTTAATTTATTCTAGAAAAATTAATAAAATTATTGTTTTAAATAAACAGTTTTTGTTAAATATTATAGTAGATTTTTTTTTTAATTTTATAATATTTTTTTAACAAAATTAATTTTTTTTAAAGTTTTTTTTTTTTTAATTGTTATAAGTTTTATAGAAAAAAAGTTTAATAAAATTAGTTTTTTTAAATGAATAGGTTTTTTAAGTGTTATAGTAAAATGAGTTTATTTATTTATTTTTTTTTTAAAATTTTTGTAATATTTTTTTTAACAATTTTTGTTTTAATTTATTATAATAAAATTAAAATATTTTCGTAAAATAAAATTAGAGGTTATTATTATTATTATTATTATTATTATTATTATTTTATTTAAGAGTAAATTACATATATCGTCCTTGTGGTTTGTATTTTGAGAGGGAAATCGGATTTTTACAAGGTTAACCCTCCGTTAGTCAATTATGTCAAGTACGTCCTTTTTAACGAGCATGTCAAAATTTGGACAAGATCCGTAACTTTGAGAAACCACGGGGACGTGACCCGTTTAAAAAAACCACAGAGACAAGATCCGTAATTTTAACCAAACCACAAGGACGATTTTTGTAATTAACTCTCTAATTATCATCACGGATCTAGCACTACATCGGGGGGATCAAACCAAAGAAAAAACTGGCAACTTAAACCACCTTGCAACTAATTATCAAATATAAATTTATGTTAAAAACATGTGATGGAGAATTTACTATAAACCTGTTTCTTTTCCTTAACAACCCGAGATCATTTAGTACAAAACAACCTAAACTATGTTTTAAAAAAAATTACAAGGGGGACAAGTGTAGATCCTACGACCGGGATTTGCGTTTTTCCATGAGGTTCGGATTGCTGCCTTGATGCAGGTTTTCTGATCAGGTTTTAATATTTATAAAGTCTCGTTTACCTATGGTCCACCTTATGCACTCACGGGCATTGTACCCTGTCGTGTGTAGTGTAATAATCGGTAAAACCGATGTCGTACCAAGAGCTATGTGAGCGGATTCTAATTAAGTCTAGGTGTCACCAGTTTTAACTGGTTTGTAGTTTGAAATGATTAATTAACTAATAAACAAGAAATAAAAGCGTAAAATAAAGAGAGGTTGTGATCAATAGAGGGAAAGTGTGCTAACCTAATTACTCATCCTATTGTGTAATGTTCATATTTTATTACTTTCAATTGATTCAAGTGGGGGTTTAAGTCACTAGGACACATTTGGTCAGTTTGTCCTAACCTATCAGCAAAGGCTCCTACCCGAGGTCAAGATTCTATCCTTGATAGTCGAGTGGTTTTTAGTCACCAAAGCCAAGTCATTAAGTACTGATGCGGGTACGAAGCGCTTTCGGGGTCAATGGAACTTCCTTTTCTTCGAGCAAGTTTTTCAACCACCTAGGCAGTGAACCTAATCGTTGTAGTGTAGTATTGGGTAAGCCTCGGGGATTGATATCATTCTCTAGGCGAATAGGAATTCTAGCAAGAAATGTATTACGCTAAGGTGGGGGTTGAGGATGATTCTTTTTATCTTTTATTGGTTTTTTAGAAAGCTAAGGTAAATATCTCGGGGCAATTGGTTGGGGGGTGGTACTTCTATTTCTACTATTCAAATTATCTAATTCTACGGGTAGTCTTATGTTTATTTGATGTGTACTCGTATGATGATTAAAAATGTGTTTCCCTAGATACTATTACTCCCTAGTTATCTTTTATTGATGGTTGAATTGTCACACCTTATCTTAACGCGTTGTGCTTCCTAAGGTCGTAGGGTGTGCCTATGCCCTAACTCTTTGAGGTTACCTTTGGGTTTAGCCTACGAAATCCGCAAGTCTCATTCATAAGCCAACTTTCACAAAGATTATTCAAGCATTAAACACAACGAAAGCCTAGTTGCACTCCTAAGCCAATTACAATTAAGATAAGAGACAACCTAACAATAAATAATAACTAGGTTTCATAGATCTAAGCAAACACACAAGAAATTTAGCTAGACATGTTAAACAAGCAAGCATACACACAATCAATGGAAGACATAATGATACTTTGGATTAAAACACTTATCTTGATGTGTTAAATAGGGTTTGGGACCCTAAGATACTGTCCAAGTCGGACTACAAACGTTTAGGGTTTTTACTCCAAAAGTCTACCTCCTTAAATGCAGAAAAATCGAATTCTATATATAGATTTACAAGTACGACGGCGTCACCTTATAGGTGGGACGCCGTCAACTCGTCGTCATTAGGTTTTTCTTCTTGGCCAAGTCATCGATGGGACGGCGTCACCTTCGAGTTGTGACGCCGTCGGGCTTCAGTTGGGACGTCGTCTGATTCTGGATATGTGCCGTCTGAGATGAAAAGTCTGAGTGACGCCATTCTTCTTCAAAACTTGACGCCGTCAGGTTGTATGAGCAAATTCCACTAAGCCGTCTGGTGCATGTTTTTATCAAGTCTGTATAGAGGGACGGCGTCGCCCTATGATTGGGACGCCGTCAGGTTCAATTTGAGCGACTTGAGTGGCTTCGATCTTGACTTTGCCATTTTCTTCATGTATTCACCCTTTTCGTCCAAATATGCATCATTCCAAAGATTTTGCTTCCAAGAGACGTAAAATTGAAAAGGAACGAAATTAAGCGATGCGGATATAAAAGTGGTCGATTAAGGGCTTAAATGATCCCTTAAAAATGTACGTTTTAAATCCTTATCAAGTACCCTACATGCAAGATTCGAAATAATGAGTGCTCGGGCTTTCATCTTAGACACTCATCCCTAACTTCTTAAGTTCATCCAAACGACCGGTGATCGTTTGGTCAGTTCGCACGAGCGATGAAGGGTCATCAGTTGGTCAATTCTTACCCTCCCCAACTCTACCTAACTACTTAGGGTCAGTTGGTCAATTCTCCTAAGCAACTAGATACGACCGCATTTCAAAACTACCGAAGCTAGGGTAACTACCAATGAACTATGCATGCATACACTAGAAACAATTATACGGAAGTATGAAAACATAAGCAAAACATTCAAGGAATCATAACTAGGCTAGCACTAAAGGTGCTTAGCCGATCATATTAAAAGAAACAAAGAATTCAATGTTTAACATAATGAAATACATGAATCGAAAGTAAAAGATAAAATGATCGCTAATGCTTATAGTTAGGGAGTGATTAGATGGCTCCGTATGCTCCGAATGATCTGCCTTTGGAGCCCTCTTCACGTTCTCTGCCTTTGAGTTGTGAGTCAATGATGTGAAATGCATAAATTAGGGCTGGTATTTATAGGTACGATCTAGTTATGGCGTAACTTGAGTTGAGAGTTACGCCGTAACTTCAACAAATTCCTCAAATAATGCTCTCGTTAAGCAGGTTACGGCGTAACACTTGGGAAAGGTTACGCCGTATCTTCAATACATGTTACTTTTGCTAAGATTACGCTGTAATCCTTGTGAGGAGTTACGGCGTAGTTGATGGAGGCGCAAAACATTTCTTGACCTAGTTGATTAAGGCGTAACCTTAGTTGGGAGTTACGCCGTAATTGCCTTTAAGTTGGTCTCCTGAGTCAACGCACTAGCTACGGCGTAATGTGAGAGAGTGAGTTACGCCGTAGCTTCTTCACAGTTGGTATACTATCATAAATCTTTAAGAAAATCTCCAAATCCGCGTCTCATAACAATGCTCGTAATTTACCTGAAAGTGAAATATAAAGGAATACAAGCGTAAATCCATATAAATGATATAAAATACGAGCATTATCGGGGGAAGTTGACACTTAAAATTAAGGACTATTTGATGTTATCATGCCTCATTCCCACATTTGCAAAATACCAAAAGGTATTTAGAGTTCTTCAATTCTTCTTGGCGCGCACACACACATAGTTGGGATTAGGTATATGTGAATGAACTAGTGTGATGTTTTTGGAGGGAAAAGGTAGGTGTGGGGTTGGGCGGGAAGTGAACTAACCAAAGCTGGGTAGGTTGGAGTGAACCGGAATTAGTGTTTGTATTGTTTGGGATTGAAAAGACGAAAGTACCATCTAGTTAATTGGTTAAAGCACAAACTTTATTTTTTTGACATCACAAAAAAGATAAATGGACATATAATTTGGGATGTAGAGAGTATTAATTTTAGATAAACGAAATTGATACATGACAAAATTAGTATGTTATAATGTTATAATCCCCAACAGAATTAACTTTATAGTCATATTAACTAGAAAACATATAAGTAAACAAAAGCACCAGTGGTCTTGGGTCTTGTGGTAGAACGGCACCCTAAGACGGTGCGTAACCGTGTTCGATTCCTGGCTGGTGCATATCACTTTCCATTCTTATTGTTTAACCCTTTTGATTAATATTTACTCTTTAGGCACCTATTGAACTACATTTATTTTCATGAAGTATTAGCTTCTTGGAAAACCTAGTTAATAAGCTATCGAACAAGCTTATGGACATCTGATAGAAGATAACGATAACATATACTGAGCTAAAGCTGGACTTGAAGAAAAGAGTATTTATTGAGTTTGACCGTTAGCTTTGCCAAAGAATGATTAATAAGAAATGTCAATAGATTTCACAAATTGCACACGTTAATGATCCAGTTGATCAAATTACATAATAAGAGTATACTTATCAATGAAATTTACACATGAGGTTTCTTTAATGATGTATTTGCACACATATTGCATGCAAAAAAGCTTCAGTAAAAAAACCAAATAATAACGAATGGTTTGAGTCGAACATATTGAGCAAATGAGATCACGTACATATCAGCTGATACAATCTTTCAGTTGGGGGATGTACTAGCTAGCGACCAGAATCGGATGTATCCTGCAACAAATACAAATATTAATGTGAAAATATTTTCTGTATGTGTTATTTTATAATTTTATACTTTATTTTCCGTATGTGCTTTTTTTCATAGTTTTTCTATTCAACCCATTATACGTCTAGAAATATTATATACCCCAAATCAACCTATTTATACTTAAATGGGCTGAATTGCCACCTATTACAAGTTGTTAATGAAACAGATAAAAGCAATTCTAAAAAACAGCTTTGTCCAAAACTAGGGATTCGAGTGGTGTGAAGACAAGAAAACTCACTAGTGCTATGATTCCATACTTTTCAATCTCTGCATCAGTGATGTGAGGGCTCTTTGTAACTTTCTTAAGTATAACACTTCAACTTCTATCATATATAAAAGTATTCGGTCACACCTGAAAAAGATACAATGGATATTAAAGGCAGGTTCATATCTGATGTTTTTAACTCACATTTTATAAGGAAAATTACGAAAATAGATCGGTCGCTCCTCGTCTTATCACATTATAACCCAGAAATAATTTTAATTCAAAAATAGATTGGGCGACCGCGCAACTTATACAACCACCAACCATAATCCGGCACCTTTTTGGGGTAAAGGGCATTTCACCCGATAAAATATATTACTCCAAAAAAAAGTTTAAGTATAATGGAATGTGGCTGAGATACCACATTAACCGCAAGCAATCGCTTGACACAACCATTAAATCATTTATGACATGCCATAAATGACAACTAGCTACAACCAACTAGACCACCAAACCAAAACCAGCATGAAATAAAGGGTCAATGACTTAAATAGACCAAGAGAATTATTTTTTCCATCGCATAGACCATTTTCTCTATTTGATTTTTTTTCCAAATATAGACTGCTCGACTACTCGACTCCAATTTTATTTTTTTCTCGACTTCATTTTTTTCACTCAACTCGAGCTTTATTTTTTGCTTGACCTCACTTTCTGGAAGAAAAAAAATCACAAAGTCTAAAGGCTAAAAATCAAGTTTTTTTTTGTCTGTTTGGTCATTAACTCTAAAATAAAATACATCAAAAAGTTTTATGCAAAAACATAAAACAATCTAGCCAAGACAAAAATCTTAAATTCCAGCAGCTTTTGATTATGCACGAGAGAGGCTAAAATCATAATCATCATAATTGTTGCCATCACCTGAATCCGCTTTCCATTGCTCATAAATACTTTATTCCTTACCACCATTTCCAGAATATAACGTCCCAATGTAATCATAAAAAACTTCATCATCATCACTTTTAAAAATTTCCACATTACCCACCTTAGAGAATTGGTTACCCACCTTTGGAGTAGAAGTATATGGAGAAAAAGAAGTACTAAGCTTGGAAGCCTCATCATGCACATTCTATTTTAAATCATTCACAAGTTGATCTTGTACTTGGCATGTACTTGGGACACTTGTCAAATTCATGGGTGGGTGTTGTACAGGTTACGCTGTCGGCCAGTCTATTTTAGAATTAAAATTATTTATGGTCTAGAAAGTGATAAGCTGATGGGCGACCGGTCTAGTTTCGTAATTATCCCCATTTTATATTAGATAAGTTGCATACCATGCTGGAGTACGCCTACCAACTTTAGGATCCGAGCCATAGTATTTATCGAAATGTGGCTCGTATTTATAAGTTGGTGGGAAAGTTAAAGTGCATTCTGTCCACCCGTCAAATGAGCCGCCTTTCCATAGCTACAAAATTATCAAGAAAAATGAGATAATTCTATTAACCTGTAATTTATTAAGCAGAAATTTGTGCAACTTTAACCCATTAGGTCGCTTCAAGTTATGTTTTTAGAGCTAAAGGGTCAAATTACTAAAATTTAACTTTTTTGTTAAATAAAACAGGTCAAAAGGCTGATAAGAAGTATTACGGGTACACCCAACCCGAACCGCCACACCCATTTTGCCACATCTTTTTACAATGTGTATTTTGCTTGGAAGATTTGTGAAACAAATGTTTTCACTAATTCATCGAAAGATATAATGAGGAACCAACTTACCTGATCACTCTCTAACAACTTGGACCAAAGCTTTTTGGGAAGTCAATTCGCAAGTTTCCTCATATGACAAATCAAAACTATAATTAAGATCACCTAACCAGATAATTCGCCTAAAACATAAAAAACCAATTTGTAAAATGACCCATAGCATACAAACGAAAACATTAATTTGATATAGCCAGACATTTTCATACTTACTCATGTTCCTCTATGCTTCTTGGGAGTGCAACTTCAGAGTTTATTAAAATGTGCCCTTTTATATATTTCACTCACGTCGGTATTCCTCTTAATAATATCAACTTCCCGCTCACCAGATGTTAAATGGGTGCATATGAAACAGAAGTGTATCTGATATATGGACATACTCACTGATACTGACCACTGCAAGAAAATATAAAATGATTCATCAACATACATGAAAGAATTTGGAAGTAAAAATGGAGTACTAAAAACTTAGTAACGATGCCCTTAGTCACCAGCATATCCTTTCGCGTCAATATATGTGCCATATAGTCTAATCTTACATAAACTACGTTATTCTAGATATATTTAAAGGTAGTGTATGCTCTTGATACAACCTTTTACAGAATGTATATGTGTGTCCTTTATGAGCTACATACGAGTTACCATTAGTAACATGCGAAAGATAAATACATACTTAAAAGCAACCTCAATGACTAGAAAAGTGGTGTTTTCAATAAGGTGGCTTAGAATTTGGCATCCATATGATGTACAAACTAGGTCCTTAATATAAACCTTTGTCATGATGCATTTTACTGAACCAAACCAAAATTCAATTTTCTTAACACTGCAAATGCCTATTTTAGTGCACCTATGGAAGCAACCTAGTTATACTTTGTGTACCCAATTCTAAAACATTATAACGACTTTTTCATTTTATAGGCTTATAAAAAATGAAAAAGAGTGGTTATTGGAGGATGCTTTCAACAACTAAAGAAAAACTATTAGATGTCCGTCCTATTCTCGTATAGCTTATGTGGGTAAGTATGTATCTTACCACTAAAATATTGATGTACGAATGTATAGATAGATAAATACTAAACTACTTTAAATTGTTATGAAAGTAAGAGAAATAAACAAACCTTATTATAAAATTAGTAAGTTATAATGTTATGCTAATCCCCAACAGAATTAACTTTATAGTTATATTAAGTAGAAAACATATAAGTAAACAAAAGCACCATTGGTCTAGTGGTAGAACGGCACCTTCAGACGATGCAGACCCAAGTTCGATTCCCGGCTGATGCATATCACTTTCCATTTTTTATTATTTAACCCTTTTGATTAATATTTACTTTTTAGGAACCTATTGGAAACTACACGTTTCATCCCATCAAAGAAACATTTTTGTTCAATACATTTAAAATAACATCCTAAAAATAACTGATATTGAAGCAATCTTCCTCAACACGCTTCAATATCAATTCACAAAAATTGTTTTTTTCAACCATTAAATTATACCAGTTTCAATTTTTGCACCGATTAAAAAAAACTTGTTGGGGGCAACATTGATTAGGTCTCGTTTATGTTTTAATGATGACAAATAAACTTTCTGTTGGGTCTAATATTTGAGTTGATAAGACAAAACATGTGAAAGATGAAGTACTTAAGAAGACAAAGAAAGAATTCTTCAAATGATGAAGAATGAAACACAACGGACTTACTTGTTAAAGAAAAATTTATTGTTTAGTCCTTCGTAGTCATTTGTGACCATAATCCTCTAGTATATAAAGAGGACATGGGACTTAGGTTTAACTGTGTCAAAGATGTAAACCATTAAAGGGGTGTGTGTGTAACCTAGGCATAGTGTATAAACGCCTAGGGTTAGTAAGTTAGCGTGATGCCCCAAGGTAATCAATGTTTCATTGATCCCTGTTAGAGAATTGTCCTACATTGATCAAGTAGGATTAGGGCTTTTGGTTTGTATTCTAGTAGAGTAGAGATGATGACAAAGAACCTTAATAATAACAATGATGTTTCTTTAATCAGTTGTGCATCTTATTATTGTTGTTATTGTTAATCCCTAGAGCTCATAAACGATCTTAACAATTGGTATCAGAGCGGGGAGCTCTTGATATAGGGATCTACAAGGTTTTTCGAAGAAAAGGTAAAAATTCAAATTTGAAATTTTTTTGTAACTTCTGTGCAAGGCTGTTTTCAAACAGCGATAAGTTTTTCGTTAACCGTTGGATCGGGACAAAATTTTTGGTGGAGCTTCTCTGTACATCTGGCTAACTTTTCACTGGAGGGATCTTCCATCTGATGTCTGGATTGTGAGATATTAAGTGTCAAAAACGGCTGCAGAGAGAGGTATAAAAGTTTTGTATTTTTAGGGTTTTTCAAATTTTAGGGTTTGTTCTTAAAAATGATGTTGTTAATCGTTTAGATTGTTATTATTAATTGTAAAATCCCTAAAACGATTCTCATTCTTGGTGAAAAGGCAGCTAACAAAACCGTAAATCTGATTTATCCTCTGGTTTGGTTCTACTCTTACAAGAAAATTATAGTGAACGACTTGAATGCTAGGGTTTGTGAAAAACCCTAGAAGCTTGATTGTCTGTTTATTAAAACCCTACAACGCTGCTGTCACCATAAAATCAATCATTATTTTTGAAGGGTTAATAAGTGCTTAACTGGTTTGGCTTAATATGATCAAACTCTATACCTTTTGTTCCAGTTAGGGTTTGAAGGTATATGTGTTTCTTCAAATTGTTGCGATCAGATTATGGGTGCACGTTTTGATTTGGTCGTAGTTACTACAAGGTTTTATCTAGTTGTCAATCATTTATTAACTTTGGCACAAAGGCAAGCAAATAAGGTTTTTGCAAGTTATTATTTTGGAATCTGCTTAAACGTGGAGATGCTCAGTTTGGTTGCTGGTCCCAATCTTAGTACTGCTATCGTGCATGTTAATACTGCTGGGATCACAGGTTCGTATTGCCAGCACATTTATTCTGCTCTTATAACAGTTTCTACTGCTATTTTGGTTAAGTACTGCTGTTTGCGTCAGTTGGTACTGCTATTGGTTGTTCTACTTGGTACTGCCTTTGAATGTTTTTAGTACTATTGCCCTATACTTTTAGTACTGCTCATACATTATTGAGAAGATTACTACTGCTCCTTATGATCGTTCATAATTAATACTGCTACGGTTTGGGTTCAAGACTAAGGGTTGAGCAACTTGATGGTCCCATTATTGGCTTGATAACTTTGATCTCTCTTCAAGTGCGTTTGACATATTGTTGGTTTATGTCACATGGGACGGTGGAATACATTGAAAGATTTCATATTGTTTTGGTATTCTGCTTGCGCGCATACTAACATTATTTTATTTGCTCACATGGGTTGGTACACTCTCGTTGCTAAATATAAAGATTAACACAAGTGGGTGATGCATTAAATATTTAACTCATGTCGTGGTGGATTACGAGAAGGAGTTGATTGGTTGGTTGTTAATATTACTTTTGAGATTTTGTGCATGCGTCATATGAGATGGTACCTATATTAATATGGGAGGTTTTGATTTGTGCATGATTATTCATATTGGACTTAATGATGTTTTGTTTGGGAATAAAGATAACATACATAGTACATTGATTTGGTTCTCGACTGAGTTTTAGCAGATATCGGGGCAGAGTACGTTTTGATATTTGATTTCGGTTTGAGGGGAAGTCATACATGGTTTTGGAAAATACACACACAAGAGTTTTATGTTGGTACTGCTATTTCTATCCGAGATATGTGTTAGTGCAGTTAGTTTTGTTCGATATCGGACAGAACATATTTTTGGATCTTGGACAGAACGTGGATTGGAACTCGGATGACACACATACGTTGACAGATTTGATTCTGTTGGTTTTAAATGTTCTTAACAGGTTTCTAATTCCTCGTTCCTATTTGCATAATTGATTACGAAGAAAGGTTTTTATCACCTATTTGGAGTTGAAGTGGAATTATTCGGGTTTGTGTTTTATCATACCTTTTAGCAGGAGGTAACTTGTTTGTACGTTCATGTTGTGACAAAGAATTGACAAAGTCTAGCAAGATGGTTTTGCTATCACTTGAAGGAGTTACGTTATTGTGCTCAGTGTCTCATTAAAGATGAGGATTATTGTCAAGAGATTGCGGTCTCCCTATACATCAGGTTTGAGTATACGTTTGAAGTCACGTGGTTAGTACAAGACATAAGACGTGAGTTTTGGTTGTTCTACTTCAGCATCAAGTTGGTAATATTTAGTTTTCTTCATTAGTGATCATTACATGGAGTCTACAGATTTGAAGAATCAAGAAGATGGTTAACATATGGGTTTCAGGGGAAGCTTATTGTTAAATGTTTAACCATCTACATGCATCATTCGAGGGGAAGATTTTTACTCTCATAATTCGTTATAATTACTTTTGGTTTAAGTATCTAGTGTCTTAAGTTCATTTTTAGTTGCGAAAAACTTCATGGAGGGCAATTTGAGACATTGGATGGCTGGATTGGAAGTGTGGTATTGATTTGTGATGGTCAAGATCAAAGTTGCTTATATTCGCGGTTCTCCTAGTGGATTATGACAAAAAGGGGAAGAAGGCATTACATAGAAGATTTGCAACTTGAAGATCCTTGATGATTGCATGATTAAGGGGAAGTCGTTATCTTTCATGACATTTTAACTTCAAGGGAAGTTCGTGCTTATTGGTTTTGTCATTATCAACTAGGGGAAGATTGTTGGGTCTAATATTTGAGTTGATAAGACAAAACATGTGAGATGAAGGACTTAAGAAGACAAAGAAAGAATTCTTCAAATGATGAAGAATGAAACACAAGGGACTTACTTGTTAAAGAAGAATTTATTGTTTAGTCCTTTATAGTCATTTGTAACCATAATCCTCTAGTATATAAAGAGGACATGGGACTTAGGTTTAAGTGTGTCAAAGATTTAAACCATTAAAGGTGTGTTTGTAACCTAGGCGTAGGGTATAAATGCCTAGGGTTAGTGATACGGATCCAACCCTACTAGATGAAGACCCGCCGGGCTTGCAACAAACAGGCGTCCAAAGTGGCTAGGACCGGCCCAACTTTTGTGATCCACTCCAACCAAAATAAGAGATAGTTTTATTTCCTTCCGTATCTTTTATATTTTGTTGAGATTACGTTTTATTGTTTCCTTTTGTCGTTGGTTTGTTTCTTATTTAAAGACATTGTAATCTCTTTGGTTGGGTGTGAAATTATAAAAAATATTATTGAAGAATATCTCTCACGTTATTATCCGGTTGGCGGAATTAACAACCCGTCGAAGGCGACTTGGTTAATAGCGTCATCGCCGCTAGGGTTTTGCCTAGGTATTTGGCTTCCGCTTATACGAATCCGTATCAAGTGGTATTCAGAGACAGGTTATCTGGAGATGTCTGCACAGGGAGAAAATCGCCGCCAGCATCGCCGTCGAGTCACCGCCAGAGGCAACGGTGAAGATGGACGCGACCCACGCGACATTGAAATTGAAAGGCTTCAAGAACGGATTCGGGAATGAGAGCTCAATCCTTTCAACAGGTATGAAAGACAATATGAAGAGGCACCCACTGAATCAAATTTTGTTGAATCAGATGACACCGAGTTTGAAATTTTTTTTCATAACCAGCCACCTCCCACCCCACCTAACCGTCCTCGCTGTAACCCCCCTCCACCACCACCTAACCCACAACCAACTGATCCATTACGTTCGTTGGGCCTCATACCGACACAGGAGTTTGAGGGTCGCCTACACCCAGATGAATTTTTAGATTGGTTGCAAACAGTTGAACGTGTATTTGATATTCGAGACATTCCAGATCGCCTTAAGGTAGAGTTTGTTGCCCTGAAACTTAAGAAATCAGCCTCCTTATGGTGGGAACATGTTCATACGCAACGTTATAGGGCAGGGAAACATAAGATCGAATCGTGGGACAAGATGAAAAAGTTATTAAAAGCGAAGTTCCTTCCAGTTACCTACAAACAAGACTCCTATCTTGATTACCAGAATATGAAACATGGCTCTTTAACGGTCGAAGAACTTATTGGGGAGTTTGAACGTTTGTATATGCGTTGTAGGGCCGAAGAAGACGAAGAACAGATTATAGCTCGTTTTTTTGGGTGTTCTCAAACCGGAAATCGGAGATGTTATTTCCCTACACCAATACTATTCCTTTAATGATGTGTGTAAGTTGGCGTTACGGGTTGAAAAACAACTCGTTCACAAAAACAAATCTTTTTTTAAACAACCTGTGGAAAACTAGAAGGGGGGTTGAATAGTTTTACCAATTAAAACTTCCTTTTAAACTATTTAGATCGACTTATGTCAATCTATTTGGTTGTGTGTGTTGGATGTTGATAAACAAGCATATAAAGATATGTAATGAAAAGATAAGAGTAAGAAGCACAAAACCACAACGCAAGTATTTATAGTGGTTCGGCTACAAGGACACCTTCCTTGCCCTACTCCACTCCCCGAGTCACCTACTCGAGAGTTCGTAAGCACTACACCAAATCTCCTTATGGCGGAGAAGCCTTCACAACGTCGCTTAACCTTTTTCCGGTACAAAGTTAAATACCGAGTTCTTTCACACCAAGGCGAACCACACCTAACACAACGTCGCCTACCCTTTATACGGTGCTAGGCTAACCACCGAGTTCTTTCACACCTTAGGTGAACTACACCTTCACAACGTTGCCTACCCTTTATTAGGTACTAGGCTAAGTACCTAGTTCCATTGCAATGGAGGAACTACTACCACACTACACCAACGACTAATCCCAAAGGAGATCTACTCCTTTACAACATCATCAAGGACATCAATATCCTTGGATCTAATGCTAATCTATCTAGTACATCGAAACACACCATATCGAATGTACATCTAAGGCACCTTTCACTAATGCCTTTGATTAGATCTACAAGACACCTTTCACTAATGTCTTTGATTAGATCTACAAGACACCTTTCATTAAAGTCTTGTGTCTTCACTTCTAAGCACCCTTCACTAATGCTTCTTGTCTTGACTTCTAAGCACCTATCACAAGTGCTTATCCTATAGACGATAGATACCTGATTGTACAATAATTCGTACGACCAGGCCTTCGATGGTGATCGAAGGGTATGAGGGGTGATATGCTTGCGCCAAACTTGTAGTCAATCTGCAATAAGAAATAGTAGACACTTCGTTAAGTGATTGCGCAGGGGTTGGGCCCTGCGAACCACCTCCGGCGTGTGAATAAGTATGTGATATGAGTTATGGATAATATGATGTATGTGAAATAATGTGTTGAGTGAACATACCATTGAAATGACTCGTCCAATCTATTTATAGGTGATGAAAATAGCTTGGAGAGTGTTAGCACACGTTTAGGAGATCATGGGGGCGTCCCCTGATTTATGGTAACCGCTAGGCTTCATCCCCACTATCTCGGACTTGGCGGAAGCTAAGGACATAGTGGGAGCGTGGGAAGACCAAGTCAAGGTTCTTGTTTGTCTTGGCATCTTCAGAGAAGACACCGGCGGGCATAGGCCTTGGTGGCGAATCCCAATTGGTAACCATGTCAATGATGAATGGTTTTACGCCACCAATGACTTATAAAGAAAGACTTGGGTCTTCGTAATGTAATTCGGTGAGGCCGAAGGGGTCCTTGAATCGATCGGAGGTGCGTCATCAAGCCCCAGTCGAAAGTGATATGTACGAACCGAAATATTGCTTACGACTCGTAAATAAAACGAAACCTCTCCTTCGTCACATAAGCGAGCGAAGATGAAAAGTCTAGTTAATATTGACCGTAATAAATGCATAGTTAATTATAACTACCCGTTTTCCTCGGTACTAGTAAACATCCTTTCAAAATTTAAAGAGGTTTGAAATCCGGTATAAAAGGGATAGCACGGACACGTGTAGGGCTAAGATGCAATACTTGTAGGGTATATAAAATGCAAAAATCAAGAAAACCCTAACAAAGTAACTTTCGCCAAAGTTTTCACCTACCAAAATTCCTTTCGATCAAGCCTTCGACCAAACAAGGTAAAGCGCTCCTTCTTCTCCTCAGATTTCCAATATTTTTGTGTTTTGTAGAAGGTGTCATGTCAACCAACAAAAATTTGTTATAAAACAACAAGGTTGCACATTAACCGGGGAGGAGCTTAAAGCGTTCCTCACCGATTATCCCATTCAAAAAGAACACAAAGTAATGCTACCAAGTAAAGATCAAGGGATATTCGATGCCCCGAAAATTATGTAGGCTTGTATATCCATGCTTTCACCACTTCAATCTTAGGATACCACCGCATCCTTTAATTTTAGAATTCCTCCGATATTATGAGGTACATTTCTAGGTTCAACCTTTTGGCCTAGCCAGTGACAACATACATTGTGATGTGTAAAGCCTATGGGTTTGAACCATCCTTGACTGTGCTTAGGGTTTTTAAATCTATATCCGGAGGAGATTGGTTAACTTTGGCCAAAAGGGTGAAAGGATGTGCCCATATTGATAGATAGGCCTTTTACAAACATAAGGAACTGGAAAGGCAAGTTCTTTTATATTCGGACTACCATTATCCCTCCCGGATACTCGCATTGTTAAACCCGGACTTTCAATATGATGAGAAAGGTTCATCGATCCATTGCCTTATCTTGTGAGAAGAAACCCATTTGTATCGGCGTTTGGCTCGTTATCCACCGACCGCCGGACCTTCCCCGATCCAATCCTATTCATGGTGGCATTCTTTGAGAGATGGGAAGGGTCTCCGTTGGTACCGAGATAATTTGTGATGGAGAAAGTATGTATTTTTAAATTATCATAAGAAACAAAACTTATCTTCTTGATATTTATCTTATCCGCTTCTTTTGCAGAGATGTCATTCGGGAACTTTGTCGTGGTGGAGGTGCCAAAGAGGTTAGTTTCCTTCCAAAGAATCCCCAAGAAACAAGCTATGGCGTGGGCTCCCTTCGGTGTCTATAAACAAAGACGAGGTGGAAACCCGTCCTGCCGAACTGTATCTTCGCTCCTCCACCAAAGGAACCCATAGATGTAGAAGATCGGCTAGTGGAGAATATTCTTGACTCAGACGAACCGGTCTCCGATCAACCATTGGCCATCGCAGACCCTCCGGCATAGGTGAGAGGGTTGAGCGGGAAAGGTGCTAGTGCCAAGGCTACGAAATCGATTCAAAGTACTCCTCCTCGAACCACCGGCAAAGAGTGTCCAGGTAAGGTGTAGTATTTCCGACCATCGAGGGGCCAGGTGATGACTTCCATGGTAAACTTCTTACCCGTGAAATAAAATTAAATACCCAAGATCATATATTAATGAAATTTACTTTTGTAATAGGACTTCCTGATACGAAGGAGCTTCCTTCTCCCCAAGCTTGTCACCAACTTATGAGCCATGTGATCCCCTCCAAGTGGAAAGAGGTGATGAATAGTATGTCGATAGAGAGGCTTTGTGATCTTCATGATAAAAGCTATGTACGCCAGGGCATGCTTGACAATCAACTCAATGCTAGGACAAGGGTATTGCTCCGCGCTGTCACCAAAGCTCGAGAAGAAATGGATGCTATCTTGGAAGGGGAGAAGGTTAGAGATCAAAAGTATGCTGACTTGGAGAAGAAGTGTGAGGAGGCATTGGAGGATTTTGATAAGAATCCTTTAGTTCAAGATCTCGGTGAGAATGAAAAGCTCAAAGGTCAATTGGCAACGAGTGAAATTTGAGTGCAACAGTTAACTGTCGAAAGCTCTATGAGTGTTGGTTACAAAGAGCGGATATCCGTTCTTTCATCCAAATGTGGAGGTCTCGAGCAGGAGAGGTCAAAGTTCTTGCCCAAGAGATCAAGCTCCGAGAAAAGGTAGATGGCTTAAACCTCCGTGCTCAAGATCTTTGAATAAGGATAGAGTGGACACAGTAACAAAGTGATCCCTACATTGCTATGGAACTTTATCATAGCGATGATGTGGGGATGCGATTGGG
Source organism: Chrysanthemum lavandulifolium (assembly GCA_022545495.1). NCBI lineage: Eukaryota > Viridiplantae > Streptophyta > Magnoliopsida > Asterales > Asteraceae > Chrysanthemum > Chrysanthemum lavandulifolium. The sequence continues at coordinate 71,887,487 of CM040246.1, forward strand.
AATGTGGTGAATCTTGCCATTTTCATGGCAAGTGTACCACGTTGGAGGAGGTGGCGGACGGGGAACCAATAGTCTTGGAGAAAATTCCGTATTACAGGCAACTCATGAAAAGAATATGATGATGCGGTAATCATTTAAGCGCTTTAGAGTTCCTTTCCTTGCGGATGTGACGAAGGACCCATCGACCTCGATTGAGGATCTGCTAGCCAAGAATCAAGGAAAGTCCACCTCCTTCTTCCTCCAAGAGGACTCCGTCACCCTGGTTCCATCTCCGTGCTCGGTGACCCCACTCATTCCAAGGTTTAAAGAAGGCAACCATGTGGTTGTAATTTGATCCCCAGGGTGGTATGTACCCTGTTTAAAACAATTGTCTGTGCTCTGTTCCAGGCTTCGTGCCTGATGAAACAATTTACTTATTGTATGTTGGTAGTAGGCTACGGCCTAAGACAATAGTTTATAATGTTGGATGTTTTATGGCTATGGCCTATTTTAGACTAGTAAAACTAGTCATAAATCTACAACGAAGCCACTATGGCTCGAATTTTGCTATGTGTGATTCTTCTCTTATTACTTTTACTTGCGTAAAAATATTTTTTACAACCTAAGGCGTATGGTAGATGCATATCCTCATTGTGTGTAGTTACTTCACCAAGAATATTAGCAATTGTATAATTTGACTGCTGACAGAGGGTCGCGACCCACTCCGTCTTGATCCTTTGGGCGTGAAGGTTTAAAATACCTTAAGGCCATATAGGAAAGTTAATGTGAAGTTGAGATGGATGTTATGCATATGAGCAAGACATGTTATTTAGTCTTTGTACATCCCTTCGACATTCAAACTTATAAAGCGACTTGGTGGGCAAATCTTTGTTGTATTGAGCGAAACAAGAGATTTGAGGAAATGTGTTATTATCATTAAGTGGGTAGGGAGGATTACATCATTTTAAGAAATGAATACTAGATGCCTACCATTAATGCTTCTTTCCCTAAGTGAGAAGAATGCAAATACATTGATTGAAAGCAAGTAAAATGTGTCCTTAGACATTGTAAGTTTCATACGTAGAACTTACGAAGAGTAGTGCCATTCCAGGTTCTATCAATAACGTCTCCTGCCAAGGTTTCCAGCTTGTAGGCTCCGTTGCCATATGCTTCCTTAATAACATAGGGTCCTTCCCATGTAGGTCCCAGCCACCACAGTACTCGCCTTTGCTTGCGCTTATTGAGTCGGAGGACATATTCCCTGGTTTGAAGGTCGAAGGCCTAACTCGCTTATTATAGTACCTCTCAATCTTTTGCTTGTGGATAGCCTCTCAATGGAGGCTATTTCTCTCGTTCTTCAAGTAGGTCCAAGTTACTACGAGTCTTTCTTCATTGTCTACGACTTTGAAGTTCATGACCCTTCTGTTTCAACACTTACTCGAAGGGATGACGACTTAGTGCCATATGTCAAGGCGAAGGCGTTTCTCCATGACTTGACTTTGTATCGTTCTATGTGCCCGAGCACTTGAGGTAGTTCATCTACCCAACCGTGATGACATATCCCACCTTCATTCTATTCCTTGTATGATGTCTCTGTTGGTAACCTCTACTTGACCATTACCACGAGGATGGTAAACGGAGGTGAATGATTGTCGACATTCGGGCCTCGCAAAATCTGGGAATACCCTTGACAAACTGCTTCCATTATCGAAATGAGGATGTGAGGTACTCGAACCTCGGATAATGTGTTCCATCTGAATTTTTCCATGTGTCTTCCCGTGATGGATGCTAAAGGCTTCGCTTGAACCCATTTAGTGAAGTAATCAATGGCTACGACCAAGAAGTTTACTCCTCCAGAGCAACTGGTAGAGGGCCTCGATATCTATCCCCATTGGTGAAAGGCCATGCGGATGTTCTGAAGTCATATCTTGCTTTGGTAGCCTTGGGACTCTTGAGTGAATTTGACAAGCTTCGCCTTCGAATGATGTCGACGGCGTCTACGTGCATCGAAGGCCAATAATATCCAACCCTCATTACTTTTGAGACAACGGGCGAGGCCTGCGTGAAGTCCGCAGGATCCTTCATGCACTTCTTGGATGATGTTGGCGACTTGCCTTGGCCTACAGTAGGAGCCAAGGGATAGGAAAGATCTTACGTATAAGTAATTTCCATGATCTGTCTTGTGGTGCTTTTATGCGCACCTTCGAGCCAACTTTGCATCTTCCTAAGTATGCCACTTATCGATATTCTCTAATTGAGTCATCCATTGAGTCTTCCTCTGTATAACGTCGGATACCTCCTTTCGGACGATGGACCGATCTGTCAATACTTGACCAAAACTTCCTTTGTTAAATGGGCAAATGCCATTGATGCCGGTTGCTAAGTGCATCCGCCTTCTTGTTTTGGTTTCTTGAACATGCTCTATGTTGTAAGATGTGAACCCTTGAGCATTTCTTTGGCCTTATCCGGATATTGTTTGATCACAGTTGTCTCGCCTCGTAGAGCCTTTTATCCGGTTGGCCACCGCCATGAGTCAACAAAAATAGCCAAGTTTTCTACTTCCATATCTGCGCCAATCGGAGACACGCTAACAAGGCTTCATATTCCGCCGTTGTTCGTAGCATCGAATTGAAACGAAGTGCATAGGTGTATTCCTTCCCTTTGGGATCAACGAGCATGAGACTCGAACGAAACCATCTGAGCCGGAGGCTCCGTCGATATAAAGTTTCCACCCTTCGATTGTCGCGGCGGGTTCCTTTTCAACAACCTTTTGTCGGGTTTCGTTTGGAGGGTGTTTACGCTAAAAAGTCCGCCAATATTTGTCCTTTGACCGAGCTCCCGCCTTTGTATTCAATATCATGTTCTCCTAGCTCGATGGCCCATTTAGCTATCCTTCCGTTTCTCCGGCTTTGAAAGTATCTCGCTAATTGGCTTGTCGGTGAAATACGGTTATGGGGTGAGCTTGAAAGTACCTTCAAGGCGTCTCGCAAAGATGAACTAAAGCCAAAATTAGCTTCTCCAATCTTTGGGTAATTTAGCTCGACTCCTTGTAGTACTCTACTAACAAAGTATATGGGATTTGCTTCTTCTCCTTTACGCCAATAACACGGCCGATGCTTTCGAAAGAGGTCGCAATATACATGAACAACACTTCGCCTTTGATTGGGGTAAGTGTTGGTAGAATAACCATGAATTCCTTGAGCTTTTGAAAGGTCGCTCGCATCTATGCTCCATTGGAACGTCTTCTTGTCCGTGCACCCTTTGAGTGTTTTGAAAACGGCAAGATCTGTCGGCACCCTTCGATAAGAACTGCTTGAGGGTCGCTAGCTTTCGTTGAGACTTTGCACCTCCTTGAGGGACTTAGGAGGTCGCAAATCTGATGGCCTTGACTTTCAAGTATTGGCTTTAATACCACGCTGGTGATCAAATGTCCCAAGAATTGTCCTTCTTCCACACCAAAGGAACACTTCTTGGGATTTAACTTCATGTTGATGGCGAAGCTCGATCGAAGGTTTCCTTGATATCGGAGAGCATATCTTCCTCGACCTACTTTTGATGACCATATCGTCTCGTAGGCTTCTAGATTCTGCCTATTTGCTTGTTGAAGGCTTTGTCCACCAATCGGTAGGTGGCACCGCATTTTCAAACCAAAAGGCATCTTTTGTAGCAATAAACACCTTTCCACGTAAAAAGGTCGCTTCTCCTCGTCTTCTTGACCATTTGTATCGATGGTACCCTTTATAAGCGTCTAGAAACACTTTAGTCGGAACCACGACAGGATTCCACCTTCAATCAATTTACGGAAGAGGTATGATCCTTGGACGAGCTTTGTTAATGTCGATAAAATCTCGCACATTCTCCATCCTCCGTCGTGCTTTTGACCATCACCGGATTGGCCACCCAAGTTTGATACTTCACCTCTCGAGTATGCTGCTGCCACGAGTTCGTCCACTTTTTGCATGCGGCGACATTTCTTCGTGAGCTAGACTTCTACGCTTTTGTTTAATGGGTTCAATATGTTTGAACTCGTTGAGCTTGTGTTCGATCAAGGGTTGTCCATCTATGGTGAGAGTTACGGGACCCCATCATGTCGAATAGGTCCATGCGAAGGCGTCTGCGTTATCGCTAAGTATCTTTTCCAACTCGCTTTAAAGGAGGTTGGAAGTTGCTTTCGATTACTACTATCGATCGGGTGAGATCATTTACCACGATGCGCTCTTGATTAGTGCAGCGAGAACATCTTCGAAGGTTCCTCCGAAACTGTTTGACCCTCTTGTTTTCCGTCATAGGCCCTTCATCTTATAGTGGAGAAACCGTTCCAATGCCGAAAGGTGTTTGAAATTTGATTGCGGCATGTATGGTTGAGACAACAATGCCCATCTTCGCATTCTTTGTTCTCCTATCAATAGGTTGTAGGAGATTCCGACCTACGATCGTGAAAACCAGAGTTTCTGTTCTTTTAGCCTCCCTTCTCCAATCGTAACCTCTAGAGGGACTTCTCCCAAGGGCCATGAGTGTTCCCCTGAGAATCCTACTAAAGGTACCTTCGAATCTACTCTCTTCGACCTTATTGAGGGTTTGAGCTTTAGGAAACACCGTTCGTAGATAACTTCGCAGGAGCTACCGCAATCAAGGTAGGCTCTGTTTACTTCTCTGTTGGAGATCAAGACTTTGATGACCACGGGGTCATTTGAAAGAATTTTTCCTGTGATTGAAGGGAAAGTGACATCTCCTACTCCGCACAAGGCTTCCTATGCTTCCGTTCTCTTTGAACTAGAGTCTTCTTTATAAACCATGAGGATGGGAGCTTCGACAGGTGTGGTATCTTTTCCCAACTGTGTGTTGGAGGCTTTTTCTTTGCCTCTCTTTATACCCTTCACCAAATGTCCCAATTGGCCAGACTTTACTGCCTCTTCTATCTGCTTTTTGAGCTCTCGGCGGTGATTGGTGTCGTGACCGTAATCATCATGGAAATAGCAAAACTTGGAAGTATCCACAGGCCTCCTTTGTTTGCCAAGCGAGGAGGAGGATCAAGGTCTTGTGACCTTTTTCGTGGCAGTATTTCTCTTGGGATTTGGATAGATTAGCCGGAGGCCGTGGTTGATGTTTTGTGGTATGGGGTAAATCATCCCTGCTCTTATGTTTGTTCCTTGTCCCTTCCCACGAAGGATGCTTGAACCTTGTTGTGATTTTCCTGCTTTCGGTAGGAGCCCGTTGGTGGACACTTCTTTGCTTGATCCATGTGTAAGCCTTTTCCACTAATCCCTTATAGGTTGCGGGAAGATCGGTGGAAAGGAATTCAACCAAGCTTCATTCAGTAGGCCATGTACGAAACACGAGATCTGCTGGTCTTCGTGTAAACCTATTATCCGCAAGGTGTCATCGGTGTATCTAGTAATGAAGGTCCTTGTGCTTCGTTCTCCTTACGCTTGATGTTGTGCCTTTGTTAGGTGCGTTCTTGTGAACTTTTACTCACCGGTGAAATGTGACTGAACTTGGCTTTGAGATCATCCAAATTCACAATGCTACTGGTTTTGCCGTTCCACCATATCTGACGAGTCTCGTAGGGTGTATGTAAACATGTGACGAGCAATGTGCATTACCCACTGCATTCTAATAGCCCCTTCAACAAGTGTAAAAGTTATCCGGATCCCTTTTCCGTCATAAGTACCAATATGTGTGGGCATTTTCAACCCATCGGGCAAAGGGTAGTCTTCATCCATCTTCTGAAGGGTGTTGTGGAGCCCATGGGTTCGAATAGAGCGATTATAAGGTGGCATGTATGTAGGGCGACATTGTATGGGTTATGATTAGGAGGTATTCCAACAGTGTTTTGATTAACATATTGGGGATAAGCAGTAGGTATATAAGGTGGGTGACTTCCTACAGGATACGAAGGGTATACCATAGGTTGTCCATAGGGCATGCTTCCGTATGGTTGAGTAAAGTTGGGGTTGTTAGCCTGCCCGTTAGGTGGGGGATAAACCCCTTGAGGGTAAGATTGAGCCTGAAAAGGTGGGTACATACCATGAGGAGGAAGACTTCCTCCCCTGTTTAATTGAGATGGATCGCCTCCTACGCCAGATGCGTGAGAAGGCTGCAGTGGAACCCCCGTTTCCGTTCTTCCCAGATGAGCCGCCAAGAGTGGTGGCAAATTAACCTCCGTAGCCTCCCTTCGGTGACTCCTTCCATTGGAGCCTTCCATCGTTCCTTCCCTTCTTGTCGGAGCCCGCTCCGGAGCATCTTCGAAACCAACCGACCTTCCGCTAGGGCCTTGTTGTTTGGAGACCCTACCTTAACACCGAGCGAGTAGCCCCGAGCCAGGGCCTAGCCTCCATTTCTAACTCTTCGTCATACTCATCGCTGAGTATTCTAACTCCCTACGCATTTCCACATTCGGTCTTGCCTCCTTGAGCTCTTAGTAAAGATTCTAATGCTTCAATGTTAGCTTCGACAAACGCCGGATGATCACGGTTCGAGGTTAGGCGAGGTTGAAGCATGATTGTTGGGAGTTATTTCGGGGTGAGATCGTGTGGTAAAAGTGGATGCGGTTATATTGGGAAGGTTGCGGGATCATTGATCGGGATTGGTGTCAAGGTCGAGAAACCCGGAGGGTGTATCTTCTCTTCCTTGGGTCATGCCGTAAAACTAGTGAGAGCGATTATTGGGTGTAAGTTTGGAATGACGAGACCAATAGTAGCGGGTCCCACGGATGGCGCCACCGATTGTACAATAATTAAATGCGACCGGGCCTTGATGGTGATCGAAGGGTATGAGGGTGATATGCTTGCGCCAAACTTGTAGTCAATCGCAATAAGAAATAGTAGACACTTCGTTAAGTGATTGCGCAGGGTTGGGCCTGCGAACCACCTCCGCGTGTGAATAAGTATGTGATATGAGTTATGGATAATATGATGTATGTGAAATAATGTGTTGAGTGAACATACCATTGAAATGACTCGTCGAATCTATTTATAGGTGATGAAAATAGCTTGGAGAGTGTTAGCACACGTTTAGGAGATCATGGGGCGTCCCGATTTATGGTAACCGCTAGGGCTTCATCCCCACTATCTCGGACTTGGCGGGAAGCTAAGGACATAGTGGGAGCGTGGGGAAGACCAAGTCAAGGTTCTTGTTTGTCTTGGCATCTTCAGAGAAGACACCGAAGGCATAGGCCTTGGTGGCGAATCCCAATTGGTAACCATGTCAATGATGAATGGTTTTACGCCATCAATAACTTATAAAGAAAGACTTGGGTCTTCGTAATGTAATTTCGACTGAGGCCGAAGGGGGGTCCTTCGACCTGATCGGAGGGTACGTCATCAATACCCTTCACTAATATCTTCGTCTTGACACTTGAGACATCTTTCACTAATGTCTTTAACACTACGCTTCTTTAAAGAAAGAAAGGGATCATCAACAATAGGACTTCACTAGCCTTGATGATGAGGAAGCTTGGCAACTCATGGACTTGAGCTTGCTCGACTTCAAAGGTGGTGATCTTCCCTTTAAGAGGAACCTAAAAGATCACACAAAAAACAAAACTACAAACATAGATCTCTTGGATCTATGGTTAGTGAGATTTAACTCAGGGGAGAAAGTATGCTAGAGAGGGTGAGATATAATGAAGAAATGGCTCACTATTTATAGAGGAAAAACCATCGCTTTCCCGGATCCCACGGATCCTTCCACTTGGGATCCGGCTAGCACAAAGCTAGGGATCCGTGGTCCGCTCCTCTTTGCCCATGGGTATTTTTGGTTATGGGTCATGGGTCATGGGTCATGGGTTATGGGTTGATCCATGGTTTTCTTTCTAGATACAATGTACCTTAAGGATACATTGAACTTGTATAAGTGGTATATATAAAACCATGGGTTATGGTTCAATACCATTTGCTAGTTTCTACCCATTTTAGTATTTACATGTTTTTACCTTATTTTAGTATTTACATGCTTTTACCCATTTTAGTATACTTAGTTTAAGTATATGCTAACTCAATATGTAGACACTAGTTGTTGTACATATCTAAATCATAGAATCATTTATACTTGTTAACCCAATATGTAAACACTAGTTGTTGTACATATATATATCTAGATCATAAAATCACTTATACTTGTTTTAGTGTTTTATGTGAAAATGTGAATATGTTAGAAAACTATTAGTTCAAACGATTTACGTATTTTATTTTTTTCGTTAATATGATTTTACTTTTGTTATCGACAAAACATTAGAAGATCGTAAAATATAAATAAACGTTTTTACGGCTTATTTGTATTAACAATCTCCCTTTTGTTGATGACAAAACATAAAATTATTTTAAGGAAAAGCTAAAATTAAATAGCGTTTGAATTTATAGTTTTACTTTCTTCTCCCTTTTTGTCGAAACAAAAGTGTTTGAAGAAAAGCAACACATTGTTTTAAAGAAAACATGTGAAAAGAAAATAAAGAGCAAGTAACGGGAATAGATCTCGTCTTACTCCCCCTTGACGAGTCCATCCCTATGTAAGGGCGTCAAGAAAGTAATTCTAATCTAGATCATTTGCAACTAAGTTTGCAAAGGATTTCGTCTAAAAAGGAAAACGAGTGTGCTCCCCTAGATGATTGCAACTTTGCAATGGGAAGTTATGAAAATAAATCTAGTATTGCAAGTAATTTGCAATGTATTGCTTTGACATAAAGCTCCCCAGCTTTAGGATGTCAAAGTCTTCATGTGAATTAAGATACTACAAAACAAAGGTTAGAAAGCAAGTATAATTCACAATTTCCAAAATGTGATGCAAGTTAGTAGGAAAAAAATTTCCTGTCTTCACGGATCCTCCTTCCTCCTAGTAGGGATCCGTCTAGGCTATTCGAGGATCCGTGTCGGTGATCAAATTCGACAAGGGTGAAATAACAAATAATGTTATCACATAAATGAGATATGAAAACAAAGTAATCATATGCTCAACGAAATAACAAGTAGCATGTAATTCCATTTAATAAAACAAGAGTTATGATATACATGCTCAAAAATAAGAAAATAGACAATACATAACTAGGAATTTCTTAGACCAACTAACGCTGAGCTTAGACACCACTATAATCTTCTAGCTCGAGTTATGTTTAGGTTTAATCTCGTCGAAGCGTTCGAGGAGATGATAGAACATGAAACGTTGGTCTTCTCGTACTTCATGTATCAAACTTTCAACATGTTGACAATGATAGCAATCTTTGTCATGGCTAGGTAGTGGTGGTGGATGAAATGAAGTGGCTTGATTCAAAGGATTAATTGAAGTGGTTTGAGGAGCCTCGAATGATGGAGGGATTGGTGGAGGTCCATTTAGGTGTGGTTCGATCAAGAATGATGATGGTGGTAAAGATGTGTCAACTTCCATAAGGTCGGGTAGTTGACTTTGATGATTTCTTATAATCCAAATGGGATTATATGATGGAAACGACGAAAAGGAAGCCAGAGCAAGTGTTGACTCAACACCTTGATTTTGAATCATTGTTCCTCCTAATGAGGAGAATGTTGTCGTGAGCGGATGAGACGGCCTAGGTGGCAAGTCCTCTAAATTGTAGAGGTGAGGTGATGATTGTGGGGATGTAAAGAGATAGCTCTAGGAACCAAAGGTGATGGTTTAGTGGAGATTATATTGTTTGGCCTAAGAGGTATGGTTGTGTTTGGTATAGGTAGTTTTGTGGGTACTATCCTTTTAGGAATTGGTTTGATTGGATGATGAAGGTTTGTTGATTTGACCGAGATGATTCGGTTGAAGAGATTTCACAACAACACGAGCCATTTTGATGGGTGGTTCTTTGGTGGATAGGTTGTTACTTGGGGTTTTCTCATGATGAGATGATTTGAAGAGATTGCAAAGGCTGAAAGTTAGAATGAGAGTGATGACTATGGAGGTCCTAACAAGGTGGTTTATAAACCAAAAGATTTGGAAAGTGCATTTAAGCTCTAAGCCACTAAGATTCATTGGAATGTGATGATTATCATGCACAAGAGTCAACTCCAGAGGTTGTGCTGTTCTAGGAACTCATTTAAGATGAGATGGAGTGTTTGAGTTGAAATGATTTGTTTTAGTAAGATTTGTCATAGATTGTCATCCGGATCCCACGGTTCCCTTCTCAAAGGGATCCGTCTAGGCTAGTTCTAGGGATCCGGCGTTCAGCAGTTTATGAAAGAGTGGAAATGATGTTTCTAAGATCCTAGACCTACATCACCTTGAGTGTTTCAGTTCTCCTAAGTGTTTTAAATGAAGGGGTGCCTAAGTGTTTGAGGGCAATGAGTGGTGTAGCTAATGATTGTTATTTATGGAAGGATTTGGAACTTTCAACAAGTACCAATGGATGAGCAAGGATGACATTAAAGATGTCAATTGAAGTTAAATGGAACTAAATGATCCTAGAGATCAGGTTGTGTCTTAGGATTATGTTTTGGAAAATATCCTAATGGTTATGAGATGGGAAAAACTAGGATTTGATCAACTTTGATCAATTTTGAGGTGAGATTGATTAATGATCAATATTGTCATAATCGAAGGATTTCTAACCTAGTTGTGAGAGATCATATAAGAAGAATAAAGTGTGAGTTTTGGGAGCGGAAGAGTGATGGATTTGAAATGGTAGATCTAACAAAGCCTTAGAATGTGATCTATGTGAGTTGGAAAGAATAGGAAAGGTCAACCTATCTTGATAAAGTCTTAATCAATCTTAAGACACTATGTTTAGCTTAGTGTGAGGTGTTCTAAGGGATGTGTTTGACATATAATGCTTGCAATTGCATTTTCTGCTTTTGTCGATCCCACGGTTCCTAGAAGTAGGGATCCGTTTAGTACAACATTTGGGATCCGTCTATCTCGTGAGATGAACCTTTACTAAAGGTATGCAATGATCTTTGACAATGCATTATATTCCAAGTTTTGTTTAAGTGAGTTCTAAAACTAGGAAATCAAATGTAAGATGTTTTATTTCATGGAAGAGATAGGATTACAGAGTAGAATTGATCTTATTTGATTATTCTAGGTTCCTTGAGTGTCTTCACTAGGAGGATCATTATGTGATTGATGGGTATTGGTGGAATCATGAATGAAGAAAGTCTTCATGAGAGATATGTTTAGCGGTTCCATCATCTTGTTCACAAGTCGCATAACGGACTTTGAAATTGAGGATGGAAGTGCATAACATTGTGATAGAGGCGTGTCAAGAACATTCCATAAGGGATGAGTTTATTCTTGGAGCCTTGAAGATTTGCAATTCGCCTTGCGAAGAAGTAGGCGAGATTGTATGGTTGTTGTGTTAGCAAACAGTACAACATGTGAGCACAACAAGCAGGAAGAATATCTCGATTTCCCCTAAGACTCCAAACATTTTCACGTAGAATGAGAGCAATAGGATTATACTCTTCTCGGATATCCCGTGTATGGATAATGTTTGGATTGGAGTAATATGGTCGAGGTTTGCATATAATGCGCGTTAAATCTTCTGGAGAGGGTATGTGTGAACAATATGGACTATTTTCTTCACGAAAGTTGAAGAGAGAATCAAGAGACCAATCTTCGGTGAAGGCACATTGTCCATGGTTTGGAATTCGGAGGATGTGAGCAAAATGCCCAAGGCTTAAAGTGAATTTTTGGTTTTTGATATAAAGCCAAAGAGATAGAGAGCGATCCTCGTTACGAACGAGTTTCACTTGACGGAAGAATTCCATTATGAACCTTGGACATATCTTCTCGTTGATTTCAAGAAGACATTCTAGTCCTATGGCTCGGAAGGAGGTATTGATACCTTCTTCGAATTGTAGAGAGGTGTCACAACACGTCCTTCATGGAAGTGACGGTTTCGAGATTATTGAACCCACGGACATGATTGCGGTGTGTTGGGCTCAAGGAAATGTTCGGGTGTAGACGCTAGTGGTGAAAAATCAAACTCGTATTCATGCGTCATAGTTGAACCTATAGAAGTGATGGGTTAATAAGGAAGGCGTTTATGGTCAACCTATAATAATCTAACGTTTTACTAGAAATTCTATTAACAATTAGTATTTAGCTAACTCATGGTTTTGAAGCTCTAGTGGATTATTACTTTTAGAAAGATAGTGGTTTTAATCTTGCATGAAAACTATTTTCGATGGGGCGGATCCCACGATTCCTTTTCAAAGGGATCCGGCTAGTGTAACTTCCGGATCCGTGGATGCAGTAATGTGAACCGCTTTTAATAAAAACATAGGTTTTACGGTTATTGTACTATGAAGTATGTTTTATCCTACATTTTCTTTTAGCATGCATACATGACATCTGATGTATCACGAAAGAATATAACACATATAGATCAAAAGAAATGAAACACACATAATAACACAAACATCCTAGATAAAATAGATTATCAATAATATTGCATTTCAATGCTAAGGATGATACAAAGGATTGGGTAAATGACCCCAATATAGATTAACAACACAAAGTAAATGTCTTCGTATGTGAACTTCATCATAGGGAACACAAGTGCGATGAATGTTAGGGCGATGAGCACGAGTGCGATGTAAACCATGTTGATGACGGATCTTCTTGGTTTAGGAAGAGATGGAATGAGGAGGAAGATGAAGTTTTTGAATGAGAGGGAATTTTTGAAATTGGAAAATTTGAAAAAGTGAGGATTGAAAAAATGGGCGTCGAGTGGGTTTATTAATAGGGAAGGAGGAATTTTTGAAATTCGTGTTTTTTGTTTTATTAGAAGAAATAAAGCATAAGCTCTATATACTATAACTATAGACGAGAAAAATAACACGTATGTGAGAAACAGGCTTCCTAACGAAACTACATGTAAATCATGTGTAAACACAAAGATCTACTCAAATAAAAGCCTAGCAAATAACACTTATATACTAAACACATATTATTTAGATATAAGTAGAAAGTCATACATCGAATGCACTTAGGAATGTCTTTTACAAATGACAAATGTCACTTAGACGATTCCCGCTCCTTTGCGTCTAAGATACCTTCTTAAGGAAGGTATTCTTGTTACCAAGCAACTCCTAAAGCTTGGTGGGTATGAGCTTTGACTAATCAATATCACAAAGAAGATTAGTGCAATTAAATGAAAAATATATATATAAAAAATGTTGTTATCAACTCAACATCCAAACATATAGTTTTGAAAAACATGGTGTTTGTTTTATGAAAACCTTCTTTGTAGTTTTCAATTAACTATGGATCGTATCAAGTTTTTAAAGTACAATATACTTCAAGAAACTTGGTAACGAAGCTCTGATGCCAATTGTGGAAAACTAGAAGGGGGTTGAATAGTTTTACCAATTAAAACTTCCTTTTAAACTATTTAGATCGACTTATGTCAATCTATTTGGTTGTGTGTGTTGGATGTTGATAAACAAGCATATAAAGATATGTAATGAAAAGATAAGAGTAAGAAGCACAAAACCACAACGCAAGTATTTATAGTGGTTCGGCTACAAGGACACCTTCCTTGCCCTACTCCACTCCCCGAGTCACCTACTCGAGAGTTCGTAAGCACTACACCAAATCTCCTTATGGCGGAGAAGCCTTCACAACGTCGCTTAACCTTTTTCCGGTACAAAGCTAAATATCGAGTTCTTTCACACCAAGACGAACCACACCTAACACAACGTCGCCTACCCTTTATACGGTGCTAGGCTAACCACCGAGTTCTTACACACCTTAGGTGAACTACACCTTCACAATGTCGCCTACCCTTTATTAGGTACTAGGCTAAGTACCTAGTTCCATTGCAATGGAGGAACTACTACCACACTACACCAACGACTAATCCCAAAGGAGATCTACTCCTTTACAACATCATCAAGGACATCAATATCCTTGGATCTAATGCTAATCTATCTAGTACATCGAAACACACCATATCGAATGTACATCTAAGGCACCTTTCACTAATGCCTTTGATTAGATCTACAAGACACCTTTCACTAATGTCTTTGATTAGATCTACAAGACACCTTTCATTAAAGTCTTGTGTCTTCACTTCTAAGCACCCTTCACTAATGCTTCTTGTCTTGACTTCTAAGCACCTATCACAAGTGCTTATCCTATAGACGATAGATACCCTTCACTAATATCTTCGTCTTGACACTTGAGACATCTTTCACTAATGTCTTTAACACTACGCTTCTTTGAAGAAAGAAAGGGATCATCAACAAGAGGACTTCACTAGCCTTGATGACGAGGAAGCTTGGCAACTCATGGACTTGAGCTTGCTCGACTTCAAAGGTGGTGATCTTCCCTTTAAGAGGAACCTAAAAGATCACACAAAAAACAAAACTACAAACATTGATCTCTTGGATCTATGGTTAGTGAGATTTAACTCAGGGGAGAAAGTATGCTAGAGAGGAGTGAGATATAATGAAGAAATGGCTCACTATTTATAGAGGAAAAACCTCATCGCTTCCCGGATCCCACGGATCCTTCCACTGGGATCCGGCTAGCACAAAGCTAGGGATCCGTGGTCCGCTCCTCTTTGCCCATGGGTATTTTTGGTTATGGGTCATGGGTCATGGGTTATGGGTTGATCCATGGTTTTCTTTCTAGATACAATGTACCTTAAGGATACATTGAACTTGTATAAGTGGTATATATAAAACCATGGGTTATGGTTCAATACCATTTGCTAGTTTCTACCCATTTTAGTATTTACATGTTTTTACCTTATTTTAGTATTTACATGCTTTTACCCATTTTAGTATACTTAGTTTAAGTATATGCTAACTCAATATGTAAACACTAGTTGTTGTACATATCTAAATCATAGAATCATTTATACTTGTTAACCCAATATGTAAACACTAGTTGTTGTACATATATATATCTAGATCATAAAATCACTTATACTTGTTTTAGTGTTTTATGTGAAAATGTGAATATGTTAGAAAACTATTAGTTCAAACCATTTACGTATTTTATTTGTTTCGTTAATATGATTTTACTTTTGTTATCGACAAAACATTAGAAGATCGTAAAATATAAATAAACGTTTTTACGGCTTATTTGTATTAACACAACCGATTACCTACCCAAAACCCACACCCTCACCGCGAACAGGACCAGTGAAACCAGACCCAACACCACCAGCCAACTCGCAACCAGGAAGTTCAGGTCCTCTTCGATGTTTCAAATGTCAAGGGATCGATCATTTAAAGCGTGACTGCCCCAACAAATAGTTAGTAGCTTTTGTAGAAGACACGGAGCCTCAATATGACACAGACGCAGAGGAAGAGTCCGCAATGATTTACCCGGATAAGGGTGAACTTTTGGTATCTCGCAGGCTCCTAAACACGACCGTGGCGGATGGTGAGGATGACACAAAATGGCTTCGTAACAATATTTTTCGCACCAATTGCACGGCAAAAGGGAAATTTTGTACTGTGATTGTTGATGGTGGGTCTTGTGAAAACATGGTGGCTACTACCATGGTTGAAAAACTTGGGTTACAATTACATGATCATCCAGAACCATACCAGTTAACATGGTTAAAAAAAGGGAATTTTGTGAAAGTTAATCATAAGTGTCTCGTCCAATTCTCCATCGGTAACAAATATGCTGATGAAATATGGTGCGAAGTCATTCGAATGGATGCTTGTCATTTGTTATTAGGACGGCCGTGGCTTTATGATCGACGTGTTAAACATGACGGATTTCGCAACACTTATTCCTTCAAAAAGGATGGTTTAAACATTACATTGGCTCCTCTTAACCCACAAGATGCACCGACCAATTCTGCTACATTGACCAAAGCTGATTTTGTTGGTCTTGCTAAGCTACAATCCACCCCACTGGTTTTTGGTTTAGTTGTGCTTGAAGAAAACGAACCCGCGGGAGACATACCCTCCGAGGTTTTGCCACTGTTTCGTGAATTTTTTGATATCTTTCCCACTGACATCCCTGCAGGCCTCCCATTGGTACATGAAATTCAACATTGCATTGATTTTATACCAGGTGCTAGTATTCCCAATAAACCGGCGTACCGAATGAACCCGAAGGAATTTGCCGAACTCCATCGACAAGTGACCGAGTTACTTGAAAAAGGTCTTATCCGGAGAGCATGAGCCCTTGTGCGAGACCACTTTACTTGTGCCAAAACCAAACGGTACTTCGAATGTGCATCGATAGTAGAGCGGTAAATAAAATTACTATTAAGTATCGTTTTCCAATTCCACGCTTTGATGATCTTCTTGACCAGTTGCATGGGGCAACCATATTTTCGAAAATTGATTTACGTAGTGGGTACCATCAGATTCGTATGCGTCCGGGTGACGAGTGGAAGACGGCTTTTAAGACTCGTGATGGATTATATGAGTGGATGGTTATGCCTTCGGGTTGTCAAACGCCCTAGCACTTTCATCGTTTAATGAATCACATTTCTAAGGCATTCATTGGTGGTTTCTGGTGGTATACTTTGATGATATATTGGTTTTTAGCACGAGTTTGGACGAACATCTTCGCCACCTTCGGGACGTTTTCAGCATTTTACGGGAACAAAAGTTGTATGCCAATGAAAAAAAGTGTCATTTTCTTAAACAAGAGGTGATTTTCTTGGGCTACCTAGTCTCGGGTACGGGCATTCGAATGGACACTTCCAAGATTGATGCTATTACCACATGGCCGACGCCTACTTCGTTACATGATGTGTGAAGTTTTCATGGACTCGCGTCTTTTTATCGACGTTTCATACGGAATTTCAGTACCATCGTGGCTCTATGACGGAATGTTTGAAAAGTAGCAAGTTTGTTTGGTCCCCCGCTTCTCAAGCCGCCTTCGATAAGTTAAAAAAAGCGGTAACCGAAGCCCCTGTTCTTGCTTTGCCTAACTTTAATCATGTTTTTCAGGTGGAATGTGATGCCTCCGGGCTCGGCATTGGTGGAGTCTTGAGCCGTTGAATCGCCTCTCGCTTTTTAGCGAAAAGTTCAATGAGACACGTCGTCGATATAGTACTTACGACAAGGAATTCTATGCCATTGTTCGTAGCTTGGAATATTGGAGACATTATTTATTACCTAATGAATTCGTTTTGTACTCAGATCATCAGGCACTTAAATTTATTCAGGGGCAAGCCAAGTTGACGCCACAACATGCAAAATGGGTGGAGACATTGCAAGATTTTACATTTGTCATTCGGCATAAGGCCGGTACAGCCAACACTGTGGCCGACGCTTTAAGTCGCCGGCCTAGTCTCATGGTTACAACTACTGCACAGGTGGCGGGTTTCGAACCTCTGAAACACTTATATGCGGATGATCCAGATTTTAAGGAGGTGTGGGCAAAGAGTGGTTCAAGTCCGTTTCGTGATTATGTTCGACGGGACGGGTTGCTATTTAAAGGACGTCGTTTGTGTGTCCCAATCTCGTCATTTCGTGAAGCCATTATCCTGGAATGTCATCAAGGGGCTTTAGCGGGACATTTTGGACGTGAGAAAACAATTTCACTTGTGGGAGAAAGATTTTTTTGGCCAAAACTTGTGAGAGATGTGATGAAAGTTCTTAATCGGTGTCGTGTGTGCCATGTTGCCAAGATGCACAACACAAATCAGGGCCTTTACACCCCTCTCCCTACGCCAGCGGCTCCGTGGGAGGATGTAAGTCTCGATTTTGTTCTCGGGTTACCACTTACGCAACGAAAGAAGGATTCTATCATGGTTGTTGTAGACCGTTTTTCAAAGATGGCACATTTCATTCCGTGTTCTAAAACATTTGATGCTTCACAAGTTGCTCGATTGTATTTTTCTGAGATCGTTCGGCTGCATGGGGTTCCGAAAACAATCACATCGGACCGGGATGTGAATTTTATTAGTCATTTTTGGAGGACACTTTGGCAGCGTTTGGGGGCGAAACTTCAGTTCGGCACGTCTCATCACCCTCAAACCGATGGCCAAACCAAGTCACGAACCGGAGTTTGGGTGTCTGTTACGTTGTTTGGTGGGGACAATACGAAGCAATGGGATCTTGTTCTTCCACAGCGGAATTTTCTTACAATCGCTCAACTCATAGTTCGGCGGTATGAAGTCCGTTCTTCGTTGTATATGGCAGGAATCCCTTTACTCCACTGGACCTTGCTCCCTTACCTGGTCTCGACTCATTCAGCGCTGATGGTGATGCACAAGCTGCCCAAATTAAATTGCTACATGAACAGGTACGTGACCAAATTACAAAGCACAATTTGCAATATCAAGCCCGCGCAAACAAGCATCGCAAACGTGTTGTGTTTCACGAAGGTGACCTTGTGTGGATTTTTTTGCGTCATGAACGTTTCCCCCAAGGCCGTTTTGGGAAGCTACGTCCACGGGCTGATGGCCCGTTTCGTGTGCTCAAGAGGATTAATGATAATGCATACAAGATTGACTTGCCGAGGCATTATGGGGTGTCCGCTACCTTTAATGTCGCCGATTTAAGGCCTTACACGGCTGAAGATGAGTTCGAAGGTGACTCGAGGACGAGTCGTTTTTTAGAGGGGGAGGATGATACGGATCCAACCCTACCAGATGAAGACCCGCCGGGCTTGCAACAAACAGGCGTCCAAAGTGGCTAGGACCGGCCCAACTTTTGTGATCCACTCCAACCAAAATAAGAGATAGTTTTATTTCCTTCCGTATCTTTTATATTTTGTTGAGATTGCGTTTTATTGTTTCCTTTTGTCGTTGGTTTGTTTCTTATTTAAAGACATTGTAATCTCTTTGGTTGGGTGTGAAATTATAAACAAATATTATTGAAGAATATCTCTCACGTTATTATCCGGTTGGCCGGAATTAACAACCCGTCGAAGACGACTTGGTTGGCCAAGCGTCATCGCCGCTAGGGTTTTGCCTAGGTATTTGGCTTCCGCTTATACGAATCCGTATCAGTTAGTGAGTTAGCGTGATGCTCCAAGGTAATCAAGGTTTCCTTGATCCCTGTTAGAGAACCGTCCTACATTGATCAAGTAGGATTGGGGCTTTTGGTTTGTATTGTAGTAGAGTAGAGATGATGATGAAGAACCTTAATAATAACAATGATGTTTCTTTAATCCGTTGTGCATCTTATTATTGTTGTTATTGTTAATCCCTAGAGCTCATAAACGATCTTCACACTTTCGCAATACATAAAATCACAAACATTAGCCAAAAACAAAACGACCTATAACTGGGTTTGGCGCGCTGCCATCGCTCCAACACATGGCCAACGCGCCAGCCTCGGAGTATTTTTCGTTTCGGTTTTTGAAAGTCGGCTTTTCCCTTACCCGAAAAATTTGGATCTTTCATAAAAGGTATATACATGATAATAGAGTCATTTGGAACACTTGAAACGAGCTTTAGACTTAGAGAAATTGAAAATCACGACTCACATTTTCGAAACGAGCTTTAGGCTCAAATAAGTAAACAATCAAAGAAATAGGATACATTCGCCATGGCTGCAAACATAGTGTGTTGCCCTGCCAAGAGACGGAAAATCTCATTTTTATCAAACCCAGCTAGAGTCATCACAGCCTCTTACAATCGATATAACCATCATTCTCATCTCACAAAAACCGATTGAAACTGCAATAAGCAACACCAAATAATTTACCACGCCATGGCTAGAAATTATTTACATGGCCATGGCTGCAAATTCTATCATTGCAGCCTATTAGACACTCTAAGACTATGAACATTTCCGCTACTTTCAACACCCCATAAATATGATTTTTGCAATTTACTCTAATATTTATATGGTATATCTATGTAACATTTCTGAAGATGAACATAAATATTAGACCCTTTGCACCATTAGTCTAAAGAAGGTGTGCGGTCAGGCTCGCTAGTGATAGTAATTTGACCCAATCAACCAACTTATCACATTTAAATTAATTTGACCCGCACGTTGTACGCATCAGCAAATGATACCATAAGCATCAGAAAACCACAAAGTAAAAACATTATAGGCTTATATTTATAAATAGTAAGAAAAAGAGGATTAATCCGCCATGGCTGCAAAGTTAGTAACTTGCCCCGCCAAGATACGGATAATATCAACTTTATACATTTGTGTGCCCAACGCCGTTGTTTATAAGAGCTTATAAAATAAGTTTATACACTTATGAAAACAGCTTATACACGGCTTATGACCACAACTTATACCCCAGTTTATGACCTCAACGTAACTTACTTTTATTTCCGAGTATTATAAGCTTATTTAACTCGGCTTATATACCATAAGCCTATTTTTTAAGCTTATTCCTCAGTCTATGAGATCAATTCCCATTCTCAAGTTATAATAAGTTCATAAGTTAAAAAGAGCCTTCAAAAGTAGCAATCACCAAATACCCAAGAACATATTTTTTATAAAAGTATCTTCTTTACTTGAAGCTTATCACGCCCAAAAACAGCCAACAAAAGTAACCATTACCAAAGACCCAAAAATAGCAACTATAATCACCAACATTGTAACAAAACCCTAATTTCAAAATTCAATCTTTTGATTTATTAACAAAACCCCCAAATTATAACAAACCCTTAATCAGACTTGTATACATAAATTGGTACATTTCTTTATGATTCTGGATTTTGTTTATCATTCATCAAAGATTTTAACTCCTGATCACATCATCAGTAGGTGGTTTGAAAGAGGAAGAGGAAGATGATTTTGTATTTTGATATGAATATTTTTGTGCGTTTGATCCAAGCGTAGCATCATGTTCAAATCAATGGTATGAAAACCATGGAATTTTGAGAAACCTGTGTATGGGAGGAGGGTTTGAGAAGAGTGTAGAAGTTTGAGAATAAATGTGGATGGCTGTGAAAAGTGATTGAGATACACTTGTATGGTGGATGCTAAATCGTACAGGCATTAGGTGTCCATTTGGTCAATAATGACATTTGAAATTTTATTACAGGGTAATTATAATATAATGTGTGTGTACAGTAAAGTTGGCAACTACTTTGGACCAATCACATTGTGCCAAAACTGCAGCTTATGTAAAATGACATAAAATGCACCAATAGTATGACACATTAACAAATAAAGGAGGGTTAAGAATCATTTAATTGTGGTGTGCAATTTCCATCTTTATAATATATTATAATTACTTCTATTAATTTAGCTTTTCAATTGTATGTGAAGTTATAAGAGCAGGAGGTGTGGAGCTCGTTGTAGCTCATTGTGGTGACTTGCAGCTTTGCACACACACCTCCCCCCCCCCTCCCTCTCTTCATCCTTCACTATCTTACCTTCTTCGTCTGCACGGCGAAAACAACCTTGTCAGTTTTTTTATTTTATTTTTATTTTTATAGTTGTAATATTTGTATTTTTAGGAAGTGACCGGCCCCAAATAAGTAAGTTGAGGTTAGTTATTAATTAAAAGAGAGGGGTAGTTGTGAAGGGTTATTATAGTGATGTGGCACCCGTGAGTCCCGAATGACTAATTTGAGCTTGTCATGACACCTAGTGCTCTAAGGCTCACTAACCACATATTTAAATGGAGCAACCACTGTATCACGACATTAAACAAGCACATAACTTCCCTAGCTGCTATTTCCCATGTTCCGCTAACACTCTTTGAACACAGACCTTTTTTTTCATCGCAGCACTCCATTATGAAATGATTATACACTATAACCCAATCATCTCAATCATGAAGTAACCATCATCATTCCCACATATTTCATCAGCTACCACAACTTGAGTAGCCTCATCATTCTCCCTATATACATCCTCTTCTTTATCATCATTTTCCATCCTTTCCATAGCTGTCAATTGAAATCTAAAGTGATTAATCATAGGATATGACAAATTATTTGATTCTTCACAAGTTGGTTACTGCTGATTCTTAAAAAAGCAATCCAGAATTTTCATCCTATCAAAACTTGGATCATACTCATTCACTTCATCTACATTATCAGCTAGAATTGCATATTTATTAGCATTTTTTGTCAATTCATCTACTGTATCCTTACTAACACTCCATATCTTTTATAAACATGGAGGTTCATCACTGCTCATTGCATCCTTCTTATCTTTTACAGATGGTCATGCTTCACTAATGGATGCCGCAGCTGGTATTTTTGGTCTAAACACAAACTTCACTGAGTCATTCTTTGGAGTTGAGTTGCTCTTATGCTGTTGAGAGTTTGACTTGAGCTCCATTTCTAACTACACAATTACTGCCTCATTGATTTTATTTTTAATTTTAACTTCTATAAAATCTTCCTTATTTCCCCCCTCCATCTCTATTCTGTTTGTTCTCTTCTTCTAACTCTAACTCCTCAATTGATTCACAAACTTACTAATTACATTAGCGTATGTGTCTCTTTTTGGTTCGTCTTTATTCATTTCAGTATTATCTCGGAAGAATAACTAATTAAGGCAACTATACAATCATTATTATCAACAACCTGATTAATATCATCAGACTTACAGAGCAATGATGACTTTTAGCAGAACTATGTACACTAGTCTCCTCAGAATCAACAAATTCCTCTCTTCCACTAGATTTATCATGACTATTCACTCCTAGTTCACTCTCCTCCTCACAACCATATCCATTGATGACGTCAACCTCAACTATCTTCTCGCTCGCTATTTCCTCTTTCTCAACAGTAATTGAATAAATATTACATTTACTATGAAGCTCACACAGCGTATCCCAAGACTTAAATGGTAATTTTATCATCTTTTTAGAAGAACGACGTTTAGCGGACATGGTGACAAAATACACAACCCTAACTTCTCAATTAACACTCAATTTCCTTCAATTTACCCATATGTAAGATCCAATCTCTTATTAGGTTTGGTGAAGGGCTAAGAACTGATTAAAGTTCATCATGGTTAAAAAGCAAAATCTACAACTAAAATGCAGAAACAAAGTCATGTAATCATAGTAATAAAAATTGGTTTCAAGTATAAGCTAATTGGAATAAATATCATGACCTCCCTTTGTGAATATACAGTCTCCAATAGAATGGGCTTATCTGAAAACTTAAAACTTACTGAGAATGCCAAGAAACTACGCGAGTCTAATAAAAATGACCAATGCGACAAAAATTTGAAGGCGTAGACTAGGCTTTTGTTCTTGAATCGAATCAGCAATGTGTCAGGGTCAACTTTTAGTGAATAGTAGAGAAGATGCACACAAGTTCTCATACCCAGATACCTGCACCAACGTTAACATAAGTCTAATTATTACATCGGATAATGAGCAAAAAAGTGCTCCCCAAAATCCATGAAGGCATGAGAAAGTGGCTGATTATGAAGATAAAAAGGCACAAAAGTTACGGTTATGATTAAACATTGTGTTAAGATATGGTGTTAGAGCTAAAATATCATTTGGCTGCCAATCAAATTCAAGTAACGCACTTAAGAAACTTTTTCACAAGCAAAAAGGGGGGAGGAAAATCTTACCATTAAAATTCTACTCTGAAACTTTCTCCTTTCCATCACTCCCGACAGCATCAGTCACCAAAGTCATTGGTCTCTCATCAATGACTTCATCTATGATACCAAACTCCTTAGCCTCTTCTGGTGTCATAAAGTGGTCTCGATCCATATTCTTTTCGATTACATTAATAGCCTGTCCAGTATGCTTTGCATATAATGCATTTAGTGAATCCCAAACACGAACAATCTGCTTAGTGTGAATAGATATATCTTTAGCCTGACCACTGTATCCACCTGAGGGTTGATGGATCATTACAGTGGCATTAGGAAGAGCTCGTCTCTCCCCCTTTGCACCAGCAGCCAAGAGAAGAGAACCCATTGAGGCAGCCTGGCCCAAACATATAGTGCTGATTGGAGAACGGATATACTGCATTGTATCGTATATTGCAAGACCTAAAAAAAACGCATCAAATACAACATTTTAACACAGAGAAGATCACAATTGCCATGTCTACTTCTAATTAGATCATCTATATACACAAGAACTTTAAGGTTAAAGTGTACTTTTCAGACATGATGTATTAAGTATTAACACTATAACAATACTAAACAATGAGAGTATACTTTTAAGAGCCTACATCTCAAAATACAAATGTTCAGAACGCATTTTGAAGAGAAAATACCTAAAGTAACAAGTAAACATATAACTTTAAGTTCCAAGAAATGATAACAGTATATTCTAGGAGATATGTAGCAAGTGCATGAAATGCTCATTTTTCAAGTAGAGAAACATGACACGTGAAGACTGATGATACCTAACTATCATCATCATATAGCATAGATCAGATATGAGTCATATGACACATGCATCCGCAAGAGTGATTGGCTTTGATGAAACCTTCTGGATTGGATTCAAAGAGTAAGACCCATGAACATCAAAGATGGCACGTAACCTTAGCTCCACAAAATGCATCCTCCTGTGCCACTGCTAAACTCATGGTGAAAGCTTATCCTTAAAACGGGTAAATGGATGAGGTTTTCGTGTTTAGGTTTTACCCGCGGTTGGTCATCCTTTTTGACTCAGACGTTAGAGGCCTCACCGGGTTAATCCCAGGACCGTTTCTGGCCCTTCCCTAGCCACCCCCAAATGTACAAACCTAGCAAGGTTTGAACCCTTGACCTCTTGTGAGGATACCAAGGACCTTACCACTAGGCCATTTTGGTGGTGGTTGATAGCTTATCCTTAACTCGCTCTAATTAATTTCTGAAGGCAATTGACAACTTGACATCCATATTTATAATGGCAAAGAACATTTGATCTACCTAGATATTCAATGATACAAAATGCAGACACAAGAAAAAAGGGATATATGAGTATGTGACTAGTTGGTAAATACTTTCTACTGATACTAAATTTCCAAATCTCTTAACAGCCTAAGATACTATAAGCCTAAATCACCTACATACGTAGGTCAAGAATTAATTATGTATTTCTGTAACTAACGGTACAAAAAAAAATTTGGGTAAAGGGGGTCACCCTGGTATAATATATTAATCCCACACAAGAAAAATAAGTACAATGGAATGTGGCTGAAGTATCACATTAACCTCGAGACAGAGCTTGAACTACCACTAATCCGTTTGTGACATGCCATATATCCTACACATATATCCTACCCTTTTTATCAAGGCATTTGCCTTCCCCACGACTTAAGGACTGGGCTCTGAGTAGTAAATATATTTGATGTTAGAACAGTTCATTCTAAATGCCATACTTTAGAGATACATTTTACTTTGGCGGTCAAACAAGTCGTTTCAAGATACAAAGTTGATATTATTATTTAATTTAAGGGGAAACAAGTATATTAGTCTAAATTATACTTGTGTTCCATAGTTATTGATGATTCTGTGCAAAAAAAAAGGAAAACTGTCGTCATTTTTCATTTGGAAATCACTGAAATATAACATTAACACAAGTCTTCAGAAGAATCCAAATGTTTTCTTAAGGTAGATGTCTTAAAAGTTACATAAGATGTGCATCACAAAATGATCGAATAAGCATTTCTAGTTTTAAAAAAAAAGTCACCTGAACTGCTCACTCAATTATATAAAAATGATGATTGTTGAATAGAATGAGATCTTTTGAGGAAAGAGATGTAAAACAGGCGTTAAGGTGGTAAGCTTAAATGACCCAAATGAATACAAAAACATAATGTGAATAATCTACTTTGTATAGTAGATAAATGTTGCTTAATAGCCTAATAGGTATCTGTTATGGTGGAATAATAGTAAAAGTACTCGCCTCATTTGAAGGACAACGGAAATATAAAAAGACCATCTAAACGTAGAGAATGTTGGAACTGAATATAAATTCTAAATAATTTTGGATCTCAAAACTTATGAGTGACCCACAGATTACTAAATAAATTAGTACATTAGGTTAAGTAGTAATTTAGACAAGTTAGAATATGCAAGTACGCAACTAATGAGGATGTTAACAGAACTGTATTTAAAATAACTGCACATTTAAGCATTGTTGGTACTTAGTAATCAGATGGTGGAAAGACCCTGGGCACTTCAGCTATGTTAGATTTCAGGATGTCAATTCTTATTAACAACTTAAAGCTCTCGTTAGTTATGTCCCTTATCAGTAGTCCCTTAGTTCCAAACGTCTCAAGCAAGAGCCTAATGCATCATATGACTCGTCAAGAGAAAATCTTGTGGCGTAATATAAAGAAACTATCAGAAGTTAAACCGTATTAAATTATTAAACCCTTTAAAAATTGAAAAAAGATGAAACAACATGTTCAAGGCTGTGAATAGCATCATTCCAAATTCTGCAATCCTTCTGTGACTCTCCTATCATCCTTATCTCGATATAAATCTTATCCTCGGATAGTTAAAAACAAATTGAATTGCAATGTAAAAAATGCCTCAATTGACATAAGAAATTCATGAAATATAAGATCACAGAGTTATAGGAGGTCACCTTTCTTTATACTTTTCTACTTTTTAAGCCATATGCACAATTTCTTACCAAGCTTTTGAAAATTTTCACTTAATTAGGCTTCAAACCTAAAACTCAAGCACGTATACACCTCTACCCACAAAACTAGTGATTATCAATTTTCCTAGATCACACGAGTGCCTACGTTTTATCAAGTTTGATTTAAATTACATCAGTATTTTCGGTAACATCGGCTAGACCTTCAAACAACGAAATTTGTGGAGGAGGGAAATGTTTTTAGCATTTGCCCAAACTAAACGCACATAAACAACCAATCTAGTTTGTCATTCATTCCTATTCCACACAAACATTACACCCCGATTTGAAGTACCAAAGCATCCCTCTACAAGCAAAGTGAATATGGATCTTTTTCCTATGTGTAACAAATCCAAGTGTCATGCCTCAGTTAATTGTTAATCGATACAAAGATCATGTGCATTTCTTTGTTTTGGAATAGAGAGAGCAGCCGAGAGGATCCATTGCTAGCAACGAAATCTTCGCAGACACATTATATACATTGCAAAATCGGACTAAAAAAGGTCCAACTCTCAAGCTCCTCCAATATAGCTCATGACATTGATACACATATTATGGGGTGGTTAGTTTGGAAGTATCTAACTGTTGCAGCCTGTTGCAGCCTGAAGTCTTATTATCCAGTTTCTTTAGCGCAAATAAACACATTCTACTGCCAATTATCTAGAGGTGGCAAAACGGGCGGGCCGGCCGGGCACGGGCTATTACGGGCACGGGCTTAAACGGGCACGGGCCAAACGGGCACATGTTATATAAATCGTTTAATAAAAGACCTAAAACGACGAAATAAATTCCATAAACATAATATCTTATTTATATTAAAAAACTTAAATATATTATATATAAAAAAATTCTTTAAAACGATCGTAATGTTCTACAATTGAGAAAAAAAAATGTGCCCGTTAGTGCCCATTTAAGTTTTCAATGGGCTATATGTGCCCATTTCAAAAAAAGGAGGGGGCTAAATGTGCCCAAATCTTCTAAAATTTGCCCATTTAGCCCATCTTTTTGTTTTTGGGC
The DNA here is from genome assembly GCA_022545495.1 of Chrysanthemum lavandulifolium. Lineage (NCBI taxonomy): Eukaryota > Viridiplantae > Streptophyta > Magnoliopsida > Asterales > Asteraceae > Chrysanthemum > Chrysanthemum lavandulifolium. The sequence continues at coordinate 71,914,889 of CM040246.1, forward strand.
ACATTTTGCCACCTATACAATTATCGAATTAAAATGGGGTCATATTTACCAATTTCCTAACATAAACTGTCCTTGCAATTTATTTGTTCTTATTCCTACTACAAAAAATGACCTTTTTTCACATATTAACGGGTGTTTACTTATTATCTACCTCTTGCATTTTGATATGATACATAAACAGTTTTGCGTGTTTGATTATATTAAAGTGCTTATGATTGTCTACTAAATTGAGTGACAAAAACTAAAGTCGCTTATCCAAACGCCTTATCCTATTCTGATTGCTTTATCTCTTAAATCCTAATACAAGTAAAATTGCCAACGGGTTAATATACACAAATGTTACTAAACTTTGCGTTTTTGTTCAGTTAAGTCACTAAACTATTTATCTATTCACTTGGGTCACTGAACTTATAAATAATGACATTTAGATCACTATTCTATAACTTCAGTGTCAATACGAGTGACCTAAACACATATTTCTGGATAACTTAAGTAAAATAAATATCATGTACTATAAGTCCATTTACATGTAAGCATATTTTTATAAGCCCAACAGCCTAAGTGTCATGTCTAATAAGTTCAGCGACCTATGTAAAAAAAAACGCAATGTTGAGTAACCTCCGTGTATATTAACCTAATCGCCAAACACTCTCCGTATCTAATTAACGCATTTCCTAAAACAGAAGCAAACCCAAACACTATCTTACGCGCTTATTTCGTTACTCATAAATACTTAATAAGCCGAATCGCGAAACGAGCAAATAAAAAAAAGAATGAAAACCTGCAGTAACAGCACCACCAGGAGAATTAATATACATATTAATGGGCTTAGTGGGATTCTCAGACTCGAGAAACAAAAGCTGAGCAACCACAACATGTGCAGTGTCATCACCAATTGGTCCATTTATACATATTATTCTTTCTTTCAATAGTCTTGAAAAGATATCGTAGGCTCTTTCACCTCGCGATGAGTGTTCGATGACCATTGGGATTAGACTGTACGGGCTGCGTTGGATTGACATCGTTGGTGGTGGTGGGATTATGGTGCGGAGTTTGGTGAGGCTGCCTCGGAGGAGTGTCGCCATTTTTTTTGGTGGTTGGGATCGGGGAAATGGGTATGAGAGAAGGAAGATTGTTGATGAAAAAAAAGTTTAATGTTATAAGCTAGCTTATTTTAAAGGGGTGTTTGGCTAAGCTAATATAAGTAAATTTATGAGCTTATGTAAGAGGGTTGTGATAAGATCAGATTTCATACTATATATGAAGAAGGGTGGACTTATATAAGGTTTTTATATAAAAAGACTTTTAAATTCTCATTTAATAATTACATGTACATGTATTTTTTTAAGTTATTTTACTTCATTAATATTCATAAGTTAAGCCAAACACTAAGCAATGTTTTATAAGCTCATGATATATAAGTCATAAGTTGCTTATATAACATAAGTATAAGCCAAATTCATAAGCTTAGCCAAACTCCCCCCAAAAGATCAAGCCCCTATAAGCTTCTCACGTCAAACATAACCTATGTAAGACTAGTTATGCAATTTTTTATTTTTTATACATAACCCTAAAGGTTATGTCTAGCAAAATTCAAAAATTATAGAAAATCTAACAATGTTTTTGGGGTTGTTGTAAAGAGCAAAGTAAATACAGGTTTGTTTCGGATTAAAATGATTAAGGGCTGGAATAAATCATGTAATGAAATAAACGATGTAACTGAATGAGTTATTAGGGTTTTTTTTTTTTTTTTTTTTTTTTTGAATGAACTATTTTCACAAGTTTTCTAATACATTAAAATGGACTCGGAAAAAAATATGACATAACGTCATTCCAGAATGAAAACAACGGTTACGAATGTAGTAGAAAAGTTTGATGGTGATGAGTAAAAAAGTCAAGTTTTTAGTATTTGAAAAATCATACTCTATTTCATATGTAATGTAATGGTAATAAAGTAATTATAATATGTGAACCATAATTGTATTTGGTGTAACATGTGGGTACGTGCTATTATTTTTGTGTTTGAAGGTTCTAAACCACACATAATCGATTTATATACAGCGGTTGTGAAAAACTTAAAGATGATTATATGCCTTTAAGAAATGCGATAATGAGATTATCATAGTCAAAATGCAACCCTAAACACCTTTTTAGATGGTTGAGTTTAGTTATTGTCTCGCTGAAACTTAGCTCAGGCTTGACGAGGTAATAACTTTTCCCTTCAAACTCGAGCACGATTAAGTAATTGATATTTTGGTTTGACTTGGCTCAACTAGAAGTACTAAATTACTAATATTAAAAATAGAGTAAAAGTTAATATTATTAAATCAACACTTCGGGGCTCGATACGACTCAAAGTGCTTATTTAGTACAAAAGTTATGAGCATATACATATGTTAAAGGATAAATGTAAGAAAATGCAAGCTTGATAAAATTCTAGAGCTTATAAGCCGAGTATTTTTGTCACCAGAAACTCTACTTTGAGTATTTTTGGTCTACAACTCTAAATAGAGTTGATGTTGATTACTTTACAAATCGATATTCAGGGGCCGTTTGGTTTGTTGTTAGGAATTACAATCGATATCGGATTTAGTATGAGGTATAATGATGATAGATATGAAAAATGTATAATTACGATTGTTTATGTTTGGATGACAAAATATGGTATGAAAAAGTGTATATGTTGATACAAAAGTTGGGCGTTCCTTGTTCGGAGCTCCGGTTCTCGTACCAATTAATGATTGTTGCTTGAGACATGCGCACTAAAGACAGAAAACACCGTTAGGCTTACCGTGGGATTGTCTCCCACGATTATCCTCCGGCGTGAGAGTAAGTAATCGATTTAGGGTTAAAGGTGAGTTAGGGTTTGAGATCGCACTTTAACGAGGATGTGATTCCTTTATATACGCACGGAATCCTTGTTGGTTCCGTGTTCCTCAACCTTCGCGATCCCACCAAAGTCGGTTGGGGCATGATTATCTCCTTGATTAAGAGATATCCGATATCTATTCCGTAAATAGATTCGTATTTGGACCTTCGGGCCTAAACGCTTATCGTAGAGCCCAATTCGTCCGGGCTTATCAAGATTGGCTTTGGCGGGTTCGTGACCGGATATAGACTATACGTCATCATGTCCCCCCAGTCTAGTATGCGTAGTGAAGAACTGCGGATGCTAGACTAATAACCGTAGTAAATGAAACAACGTCGAAGCGTAGCCAAGAAGTCATACAAATATATCCTCCCGTACATTGTATCTAGACAATGGATTGAAATTTTGGACGCCTCGTAAGTTCGGGGAAAGTTACTGCAGCAATGTCCCATCAAGCGATCTCAGCCACATAGTTAGGGTTAGTGGGATCCACGTGTCACTCATCGTGTGGACGAGAGAGGTTATATAACCCTTCGCTTCATTTCCACCGTTTGCCTCACAGTAAAAAGAAAACTCAATCCGCCATTTTCAAGAATCTTTACCTTTGCAATCCAGAAAAAACCGCTTATTTCGAAGGTAACCGCGCGTGCGCTTTGTAGAACAATACCATGGTCAAACACTTGTCGGATTTCACCTCCGACCTCACCGAAAGCGATCTTCTAGAATTCACTTCGGATTACTTTATACCTCTTGACGTGCATCCGGTTGTTCCGGGTGCGCAGGAATCTATTGCGGATTTCCCCAAAGAGAAAATAGGGGTATACACACGATTTTTTGAATTCGCGAATCAACGTGTGCCCCTATCCCGATTTTTGTGCGATGTTTTAAATTATTACGAGCTACACCTATCTCACCGCCCGTGACGGCGGTGCGACAAAAATTACCAATTTTGAGGTGAATCGCGTTCTTTGGCGGTTAACCCAACCATCCACCTGTTCCGTGCCTTTTATCACACGACATGGGCACATGGGTGGGTATCCTTTGCTAAGCGCGCCGGTAGACTTCAGTGTTATACTGAGAAGCTAGATGCGCTTAGAAATTGGAGGGAGTCATTTTTCTGGGTAGACGACACATGCTTCCCATGGCACTATGACTTTTATACCCGGGGAACGTTGCCGAGGGATGAGTGCCCCGTGCCTGGATCATATGTTGTTGAGGATGCGGAATTGATAAACGCGAACCGCATCCCCATTAGTTCCTATCCTGAGGAATTTTTGGTGCATATGGGCATCAGCCGTAATTATTTTGGTATGCCGGATGAGATGCCAATCTTCTTAGGCGCCAATGGTTGAGCGGGTACTGCCTCGCACCCCTTTATAACTAATGTAAGAGTCATCCTTTTCGTGCATTATATAACATGTGTTATTTGTTGTCTGTTATTGCACAAAGATGGATCTTTTCACCGTTGTGCACTTAGCGAAGCCTGTCGAGGTGAAGGTAGGGACACGTCCCCTGAAAGAAGGAGAGGAAGCTATACTAGCGGCCACTGCAGGTCATACCCTAGAGATGAACATAGGGGGAATAGGTACTAGCTCCTCTGTCGCAGTGGAAGCGACACCGCTGCAAAGCGTGCCAAGCCCCAGGGTGCCTTCTCCCGTAGCGCAGCCACCACCTGTAACCGTGGCGCAGCCTATGGAAGAAGAAGAAGAAGAAGAACCGGAATCTGGGTTAAAGAAAAAAGATCCCGCGGAGAGGATGGCGCGAGCTCCTCGAGGAAAAAACGTCCTGTGATCCTCACTGTGGAATCATCCACCAGTGATGTTGCATCATCTCACTCGTCTGCTGATGTCGCTGGCCCACAGTAAGTAATATTGTGATTTTTTTTTTTTTTTTTTTTTTATTAATTTTTTTGCGCACCAACCGATATGGAAACTAATAATGCTCGTCTGTGTATGCGTGTTTGAGCAGTCATGAGTCTCCCCAAAGATAGTCCTGTGTAGTCTGAGCCATGCAACCAAAAAGATGAAGACTTGCCTGCTGGGGTTGCATCAGTGGGTCAATTGGTTGGGGAGTTGGTACAGGTGTCTGCGCACCAAGCTGCAATAGTTGAGAAGCTAAGGGTACGTGTTGCTGGTGAAAGCAGCCAAGGTGCTCAAAAAGATGAGAAAATTGCTTTGCTAGAGGCGCAGTTGGCTAGTGCCAGGGCTGAGGTAGAGAGTTTGAGCGTGTATGTGCAGAAGCAGGCCGAGGAGAAAATGGCGATGATGGGCCAAATAAGCCAAGAGCGCACAGAGTCGTCAGGGTATAAGGCTTCGTGCTTCTGGGCACTAAAGTATCTGGAGAAGAATAAGGACGCATTGACCTCGCAGTTGGAAGATTTTGGTGCCACTGTGAGCAGTGCTCTGGAGGCACAAGAGATGAAGCTGCGTAAGCTTACTTTGGAGTATGATGAGGAATTATATCCTCATCTAATGTCTACCATCTCTGAGCACAGGTGGCTTATCAGCCATGGTCTGCGTCTTGCTGCGCTTAGTACTCTTGAGTCCAAGGACATAGTGGACAAATTTGGTGGGGTAGTCCAATGTGCTTTGGCGAGGGGAAAATCATAGGCTATAGAGGCGCTGCAGGAGGCTAACTTGCTGAAGGTATCTGCTGAAAAAGTTCCTGGGTATGATGCGCAGTCCTATGATAACCTGGTTGCTGCTATGAATAAGATGAAGACTTTAGAGCTTCCCATGATTGCTAAAATGGAGCGCGACCGTGATTATCCTATAACCGTTATGATGGAAGGATCGACCTTAGCGCCATCGTGCGATGATGCGTACACAACCGACTATTATTTGAAGCCCGATGTCTCTCACCGCAGTGCCTGTTTTTGCTCACCCTAGGGACATGATGAATCCCTTTGCTTTAGAGAAAGAAATGTCCTTGAAGGAAGTATTGGAAGCGCATGCTACCGGACTTGCTAAAAGGGACTAGATATGGTAAAGCGCTTTTGTGCGGGGTTGGTGCAACTCATCTTCCAAGATCTGATGGCGTGCCAGTGAGTGTTGCCACCGTGTCTCGCCAAGACTCGGACTTGTTGAAGAGGCTTAGCGAGAGTGTAGATGCTAAGAGCCACGTAAGAACTTCATTACTGGAGCGATCTAATAGTATATAGGATCTTATGTTTATGAACATCCTTTGTAATAACATAGTCCTTAATAAAAATCTCCTTTTGCTAAATGTGTGTTAATATTTATTGCAGCTTGTGACGTGCGTACTTATCTGTCTATCTTTGCGTAAAAGATATATTTGTCTAAGTATCCAAGTTGTACACGAGCGCAAATAATGTGAGAAATTCATAGTTATGTATGAAGATCACATTTTCTAAGTAATAGTGTCATAATCGTGTATGATGTGATATGCAGCGTACTGTAAATATCATCTTAAAGAACCAAGCGTGTTGATTCCTTATATTGTTAAACGCGCACCATATGCATAGTTGCGCATCCGTCATGGGAGGCGCACAAACTTATTCCAACGTCTTGAGAACAAGGTGTTTAACAAGGATACGTGATCCAATGCTGATGGGTTTGCAACCCTCTTACTCAACAAGTTGTTTAGTAGGTTAACTTATCCTTTTACCATCGTGGGTTTATGTAGTGCATGCACGCCATGTAGGCCAGAAATAAAAAATTGTTAAGACATACAGTATATGAAAATAACAAATGAAAATATGTCGCGGAGTTAGATAGAAACCGCGGCGTTTTATTGATACTTGCAAGTTTTTATGGGAAATAAATGAGACATTATACTAAAGAAACAAAAAGAAATACATAGATAGTTATTGGGCCGTAGTCGTTCCTATAGGTAACACCTCTTAAGGTTGCAGATGTTCCATGTGCGTGGCAGTTCACGACCATCCAAGCCTCGTAGCTTGTACGCGCCCGTTCCCAAGGCTTCAGTAACCTCATAGGGTCCTTCCCACTTTGGTCCAAGCTTACCTGTGTCTTTTGCGTGACTCGCATCATTGGCGCGGTAAACGAAGTCACCTGGTCTGAATGAAACCCGGCGCACTTTAGCGTCATAGTATCCTTTCATTCTTGACTTTGATTTCTCCTCCAGATGGTCGCTGCGCTCGCGCCGTTCGAAAGGTGTCTAAGTCGACACGCCTCGTCATCATTGGTTGTCACATTGATTTCGTAGTGCGGATAGTTGGCATTCCGATTTCGGTGGTATGATGACTTCCGTCCCGAGACTGTAGAGAAGGAGTGTCTCCGTCCGGTTTTGATTGAGGTGCGATGCGCCCACTAAACATGCGAAAGTTCTTCCACCCATCTTCCTTTGTGCTTGTCTAAACGTGCCTTAATTCCTTCACCCGTGCTCGATTCGCATCGCTTAACTAGACCGTTGGTTTGTGGGTGTTTTACCGACGCAGTGTCAGTGTGATGTTTAGCTTCGCACCGCCCTTGAAAGGGTTGTCGCAAATTGTTTCCGCTGTCCGAGATGATCTCACCGTAGACCAAAGCGGCATACAATGTTTTCCCAGACGAAGCGCTTCACCTGGTTGCCAGTGATTGTTACCACTGACTTTGCTTCGATCCACTTGGTGAAGTAGTCTATGGCAACTATGAGGAACTTTAAACCTCCTGCTGCAACAGGAAAAGGACCTGCAATGTCAATACCCCACTTGTGGAATGGCCATGGCGCCGTAATTGGTGTTAACCCCTGTTGTGGTTTGCGGGGAATGGGTCCGGACTTGGCGCGCCGCACTTTCTTATCAAATCCCGCGCATCGCGGTGCATGGTGGGCCGCATAGCTCGACCGTAAGCGCGCGCCACCACCGACCGTGGTCCCGAATGCATGCCGCATGAACCTTCATGGATTTCGTAGCACATAGTTTGCTTGTAAGGGACCAACACAACGGAGCCATGGTTGCGTGAAAGAGCCGATATAGGATGTTGTCCCGTTCAAACTCATACCAGGCGCCGTATCCTTCGGCTTCTTTCGCTCTTGGGGTAATACTCCTTGCTTATGAATTTGACTATTGGTGTCATCCACATAGGTCCGCCTTCCTCTATCACCGTGATACTTCCATTTCTAAGATGGATTTGCTTTTCAATGTTTCCACCAACACTGTTGATAGGTGCGCAAAGCTTGTGGATGCGATTTTGCTTAGTGCATCCGCCTTGCGGTTTTCCCTCTTGGAACCTCGCTTGATGGTAAACCCGTCAAAGCTTTGAATTATCGCTTTGGTTTTTCAAGGTATCGAATCATGTTTTCCTCCTTGGCTACATACTCGCCTAGCACGTGGTTGGCTACCGCCCGAGTCTACATTCGCCTGTGTTGCGACACCCATTCGAGATGCGCGCGTAGTCCCGCTAGTAGGGCTTCATACCGCCTCATTATTTGTCGCCGTGAATTAAACGCAGCGCGTAAGTGAATTCCATTCCTTCGGGTTTGTGAGGATGAGGCTCGCTCCGACCCATCTACGCACGAGGATCCATCGTGAACAAGATCCATGGATCCGTAGTTCCTCCGTGCGTGGTGCAGTGCATCATCGGTGGCTTTTCGATGATGAAATCACCAAGATCTTCCTTTTTATTGCAAAGATGTGGTCTCAGAGGTGATGTTGTGCTCACCTAGAAATACACTCCATTTTTGCGCCGCCCCGATGCATCGTGCTTGGAGATGATTTGCTTGATCGGTTGGTCTCGTGATTACCGCTATTGCGCGCTGAAGTACCTACGTAGCTGCTTAGCAAAGAAACACCAATGCCGTGACTAATTTTTCCATGGCGCTATAGTTCATCTCCGCCTTCTTGAGTGCCTTGCTTACAAAATAGACAGGGGTTTGTATTGAATCCCTATCTGTTAGTAACACTGCGCTAATCGCTCCTTCGCAGATAAATACATAATCAGCTCTTCCCCGGGTCTGGGTGCAACAAGTGTGGGTAGCGTTGCTAGGTGTTGTTTAAGCTGTGTGAAGGCTTCTTCTGCCTTCGTAGTCCACCGAAAGTCTCCCTTTTTTATACACTTCGAGTGTTTTGAAAAGGGTAATGATTTGTCCGCCGAGTTGGATAGGAATCGCTTAGACCGCCAACCTTTCCGTTGAGATTGGACTTCCTTCAACGCGCGTGAAGGAAGTTCAATGACGGCCTTAGTCTTTTCTCGACATGGTTTTATGCCCTCGTGTTCTATCAGTATCCAAGGAACATGCCTTGATGGCGCAAGGTACATTTTTAGGATTCACTTCATGTTAATCTCTCGTAGTTTTGAACGCTTCCTCAATATCGCGCACTAACTCATCTTCAAGATGGCTCTTTATGACCGTGTCATCAACATAGACCTCTAGGTTGCGGCCCACCTGTTTTTCGAAAGCATTATCTACTAAACGCTGATAGGTGGCGCTTGCATTCTTCAAGCCAAAGGGCATTTTTGTGTAACAGTATACACCTTGGCTTGTCTGAAAGGCCGTTTTTTCCTCGTCCTCCTTAGCCATCTGGATTTGATGATATCCTTTGTATGCATCGAGGAAACACTTTAATGGATACCCACACAAAGACTCTATTTTCCAGTCTATCTCTGGTAGTGGGTAGCAGTCTTGTGGACATGCTTTGTTAAGATCGGCGAAGTCCACGCACATCCGCCAGCTACCATCGCTCTTCTTTACCATGACTGGGTTGGAAAGCTAGTCATGATAGTAGACTTCCCGCATAATTCCTGCCTCTACTAGCTTGTGTACCGCCAGATTGCTCGCTGCCTCGAGCCCGGCCGCGCTTCTTCTGTCGTATGGGTGAGTATCCTTGTCGGATTCTTAGTTTATGCTCTGTTATTGAGCGTGGTACCCCAATCATGTGTTTAGGCTCCCATGCAAAATGTCCAAGTTCTTTTGCGCAGAGCGCACATACCGCTCGCTGTCGTCCGACAAAGACCCTCCGATGGATATTTCCTGCCCGGTATTCAGGTGAATTGCAACCTTCGTGTTTGGAACTTTGGTTGCGCTACCGTTCTATAATCGGTTTCGCTTCGCATGTAATCGTGTTACATTCTCTATGCGGTACAAAGGCATTATGAAGAGTAACAATACCACCTTCCACCGAATTTAAGCATCCTGCGTTGTTGATGGCTTCACACAGATAGTCGATATCCCCGCCTCCCAATAATGCCATTGTATGGCGAGGAGATTTGATCACCATAAATTCCATCCAGCCGCCGCAGAGTGTTTTTCATTTCGATGTCGACTAGTAATCGATTGCCCATAGGCCATATCTTTTCACCAGAAACCCGTTAGAGCCGCTCGACCGGGCTTAACCGATCACAGATTTCAGTCGCATTCGCTGAAGCAAAGTGCTCATACATGATGTCTGCAGATGCTCCACCATCTATGTACATGCGGTGGATATCGTGACCCCCCACACTTATCTCTATGGTGAGTGGTTCCACCACTGCGTTGTCCGCAGTTAAGGTGGGGAAAGAGATTTCGTTCCCACGAGAAAACTCCTGGCTGACCTTCTGCCTAATGACCCGTTGCCATGATTGTATCATGTAGAAGGTGCCGGCCTTGTCTTTGGGTGTCTCTTTCTTGTTTCCACTCTTCTGCCTATCCTTTCCTTCCTTTATGTTTTTGACAAAATGGTCCAATTTGCCCTCTTTAACCATTTTGTCAATGAGCTGGCGTAGTTGGACACATTCGTTAGTGGTGTGGCCCTTCTGTGCGTGGTAGTCACAGTATCCATTCCCGTGCGCCTATCCTCCGAGTGCGATTTGTGGCGGTTCGGGAAGTTCGCCTTCGCTATGTAGTATTTCCTTGGGAGTTTTGGTCACGGGTGTATTTGTCATTATCCTTCCATTCCCCGATCGCGATAGCTCCTATTACAGTTACTACTCCGGTCGGTGGATTGTCTCCTGTGTTGTTCCCGTGACCGATAGTTCGAATAGTTTCTTTTGCTATGCTGCGGCGCCTTCTCCTCGACGAAGGACCGAGAACGTTTCATGAGTTCATTGAAGGTTTCGATAATCTTGTCGCTCAACCTCTTGATGAGTTATGGGTTATTAATCCCATTCATGAAACCGTAAATCTTTAGCACTTCAGGACATGCTTTAACTTGCATGCATTCATCTTTGAAGCGCTCCATGAATGCGCTTGTAGATTCTCCTTGGCGCCGCTTTACCTCGGCGAGTTCAACAGATTTTAGCGCACTTCTTCCGCCGAGTAAAGTTCAGCGAAACGCCTTTCTCAATTCCTCAAAGCCATTGATGCTTCGCGGAAGCTTGTTGAACCGCCCGCGCGTTTTCCACCAAAGTAGAGTTGAACATGTGGCACCATACAGTGTGCGCCGCCAATTGTAGCGGCCGATTCAAAATTTTGAGGTGATCATCCGATCACCGTCCGCCATAGGTTTTACATTAGCGTGCATGCGCCTCTTTTGTTCTCTCGAGAAATCATTGATGCGTCGAGTGAACGCATCCACCTTTGACGACGCCACGGGAGAGATATATCTTCATCCTCCCGGTCATTATATCTGCTTCGACTTCAAAGTCCAGCCACTATCCCCGTTGTCCGAGGAATTTCTAGAGGACAATTTTACCTCTTCGGCGCATACCGACCGCCCCTCGTAGTTTGTACTCAAGGGCTTTCACTGGGGAATATCGTCGCCCAAGTCTGTCACTCATTCTCGCGGCTACCAAGTCCGGTGTGGACACCGGTACGCTGCTCATCCTCCTCACTTCCCTCCAGTGCCGTGAGTTGGACGCCTCATCATCCTCAACCTTTTTCCCACCGCTAAACACAGGGGTCGGCGGTCGTCTCGGCCGCACTTCTCCTTCCGACGGCGCGGTGGGAGGTTTCAGACCGAGTCAAAACCGAGTCGGGCTTTTAGGCTCGACTGACCTCTTTCTAGCTTCCTCTTCCATGAGGCGGCCAAGGTCTCGTAATTTTGGGACACGAAACCCTTGGTGTTACTTCCGGCATGCGACCCTTCTAAAGCAAGGGTGTTTGCTTCACCGCTATGCCCTTGTTTCTATCCGGCATCCGTGCCTTTGTCGTCGGCCTCAGCACCGATTGAAAGGGAGTGGTAAGAATAGTGCGCAGTGGATCCACCGTGTTAGTGGTGGTTGTGGTGGCCCGGGTTGTCCCCGAGCGCGTTCCACCAGAGGAAAGACCACGTCCGGCTTGATCCCTTGTTTTTAGCAAGATCGTTGTCCCAGAGTCCGCTGAAGTCGAACCGATGCGCGGCTTCTTCCCGGTAAGGTCTGTTTACGATCGCGATTTTCATGCTTCGTCATTCTAGTCTTAGTTCTTAGTGAATGGTCCCACGGATGGCGCCACTTGTTGATACAAAAGTTGGGCCTTGTTCGGAGCTCCGGCTCGTATCAATTAATGATTGTTGCTTGAGACCGCGCGACTAAAGATGTAAAACACCGTTAGGCTTATCAGGGATTGTCTCCCACGATTATCCTCCCGTGAGAGTAAGTAATCGATTTAGGTTAAAGGTGAGTTAGGGTTTTGAGATCGCACCTTTAACGAGGGATGTGATTCCCTTTATATACGCACGGAATCCTTGTTGGTTTCGTGTTCCTCAACCTTCGGCGTATCCCGCCTAAGTCGGTTGGGGCATGATTATCTCCTTGATTAAGAGATATCCGATATCTATTCCGTAAATAGATTCGTATTTGGACCTTCATGGGCCTAAACGCTTATCAGCGTAGCCCAATTCGTGCTGGGCTTATCAGTATTGGGCTTTGGCCGGGTTCGTGACCCGGATATAGAGTATACGTCATCAGTATATATATATTTGATTTTTGTGATGGAAAAAAGAGGGGCATGCAGAATGAATTTCAAACACCTTTAATCACTATAAAACCCATAACCCCATTTCCATATACCCATACCAAACGCACCCGATTATCGACAATTATGGGCTTAGGCCTAACATTCTTTCTTAGTTTTGGCCCAAACAAAAACATTGGACAACTTAGCTAGTTAGTGTTTTATGTAATTTACCTTTTTTTTTTTGAAATGTGAATTTCTTATTAAGCGCTTCGTGTCACGGTTCGACAGCGGGAGGTCTAGACAACGTTGTCTAAACCGGGTACGCGCTAGAGAGCTCCCTCGAAGCGGAAATGTCTATTTCAAATACTCGATGGGGGGAAAACCCCCTATTAATCCGCCCGAAGGCACGACAATCAATAGGGGTAAACCCTTGCCTTTTCCAAGATTCGAACATGGGGTTACCAGGCCCAAACCCCTTCATTAAAGGACTACCTTGAAGGAAAATCCCTCATTCCTAACTAGTTATTTTTTATGTCCGGTAAAATAAAATAAATAAAAAAATAAAAAACAAAATAAAATTATCAAAGGGTATATAGTTGCAACACTACAAGAAAAATGAGCTATAGTGACGGAAACTTTATGATGACTTAAAAATCTCGTCACTAAAAACAACCTTTAGTCACGAGTAAACAACTCGTCACTAAATTTGGTCACTCCTACAAAGTTAGTGACGAACTATAGTTGTCACAAAATCAAATTAGTTAATTAAAACATTACATTGAAGAATTTTTTAATCTTATATTATTATTGGTATGTGAAATTTTCGGTATCTATAATAGACAAATCAAAACTAATGGTTTTAAATCAACATATACCATAACAAATATAGTACGGAATATATACTTTTTTAGAGAAGAAAATATGCAATATTAAGGATGCGTTTAGTTGAAGAAAAAATTCTCTTGTGTTCTATCTCTAGTTTTGTAAAAATTTGGATGAAAAATTTATCTCCACAGTTTATATTTGTATTTTCTATTTTGAAAAATGAGAGGGAAGGTAGGAGGTTACAAAGGAAAACAAGGAAAACAACTAAAATTTGTTTTCTAATTTTCCTTGTTAGATTAGGAATAGGGGATTTTGTGTTTTGCAAAACATTTTGTTAGAAAATGATAATTTGAACGCGATTTCTATTTTATTTGTTTTCCACAAAACATTTTGTGAAAAACAAGGGTGTTTTCCCCCAACTAAACGCACCCTAAGTAACTTTTTGAACGAGCAACAGTAAATAACTGAAGTGACGGAAAATAGCTTGTCACTCGGTCAATAAAAAAAAGACTAGTCAACGGTATGAATTAGTACGTCTATTAAAAAAAGGCGCGGATCCAACCCGACCCGAATTAGTTTTTAGGTTCATCATTTATTCTTTCTTTCTCCTACACATTCATCCTTCGCTTCATCTTTTCTCCTGCATAACGGTTAACGGTCAACGGTCGCCGCCGCCGCCCTTTGCCGCCATCACAACGATTCACCATCGCGCTCCGCCGTCGCGCTTCACAGCAGTCGAGCACTATTGCCGCCATCACAACGCTTCACCATTGCCGCTGAATATAAACTCGATGTAAGCTCATTGATCGATATACGTATTCTATTGTTCATCAAATAACCTAATCGAATATACATTTCTAATGATTTTTTGATTTTGATTTGAATCACTTTAACCTAACTAAGCTGAATTATTCCATGTAAAATAAGGGTTTGATGATTCTCATGACGCCTAAGTGTTCGATGAAAGTTCTAACCAAGAGATAGACATTGTATGCTAGGTTATGACCTGATGTGAGCATAATCATTTATGTTTACAAGCTAGTTTGCGTTGAAATTGGATAAGCATTACTAGTTTAGGTATTTGTGGCTTGAAGTAGGCTTAATTCCCTTGTTATAAGAGTTCGTTACAATTAGGAATTTGTGGTTTGGATATGTGTTTTGTTTTTTGTATTTAACAATCAAATATAAAATCGATTTGGAATTTAGAAGCCGGTTTGTTCACCGTCATAAGTTTATTTTATCTAGTTTTTCAATGGCTCATTTTATCACAACTGCATTATTATTGTCTATGTTATTACTGAAATTATCTATAAATGTTATTATCCTTTTGTTATCGTTTAATTTTCCTTGAATTTGCTTAAAGTTCACATCTACGTAGATATGTTTGTTCATGCACTTCTATGTGACAATTTCTAACACGTAGCTGTCTTATGTTAATCTGTACAATCCTTTTTATAGTCGTTTGAGGTTACTATATTGTGTTCTAAACCTTACTTCCGGACTTATTTTATACCAAAGGATAGGGATAAGTATTTTTTTTTTGAATTAGTTCACTAGTTAGCTGAAATAAGTCATATAAAGGGGCAACTCATATAAGTTTAAAGATATATTGCAGAACTACCATATAATATAAATAAGCATGTTGGTTATTGTGAACTGCAGATATAAGGTCCATATACATAATGAAACTAGTATATTTTCGGTGGAAGCGGACAAAGGAGTTGTCATAATCCCACCGTTCTTCACCTTTTGAGTACGCCCACATCACTCATCGCTACTCATTTAATAATTAGCTATCCCAAACACCCATCTTATCATCGAAAGATTTGATGCGGTGACATTTAGTGGGTCATTTGATCGGTGAGCATAGATGCAACTAGTCTCCTTAACTTGGAGCTTATAGAGCCGCGCATTCTACGCTTAACAACAAAAGATAAGTCTATTCCAGATTCTCAACTCAACAAGAACTACCGGAGGGTATAATAATGATAATATTCATTCGCATCATATAATCCACTCATGTGAGTTTTATAAAATATTTCCTCTCGCAGACTAGACTTCTTCGTGCCAATCTTTGCAACCTTTGAAAGATACAAACCGTAAGTGCTCAACTTGATTGCTTGGTCGGTGCTTATTGTTTATCATCAATGTCGGTGCTTCCAATTGAGATATTACGCTTTATTAGAACTGCTTATCTGTTCTCATTATTTAATATCACATGACTTTGGAAACACACATCTAAACATCCCTATTATGTAGTGTCCTTCTTGATGTGCTTGTTTTATTCGCAGCCTTTATGAACCATTTTCGGTTGAAAGCGGTCTTAAGGACCAGCTCCACGATCACATCGGTCTTGAGATAGTTTCGGGACAATTTCTCATAAGCAGGATGCGAGACATTATTTGGCCCCGGACTTACATTCCGTAGGTCGGTAAGATTTATGTAATGCAAATGCATAAAGAATGCATTGATTTACTTACCACAAAGTCGTTATATTTTTACGTGATAGCTACTTCTCGGCTACGATATAGATAGCTACTTCTTGTTGCTACAAATTCTTTGCTTTTCACCTCCTACTTTCTTATCTATCCTCTTTGGTTTTGTTTTTTTTTAATTATTTTATTTTATTTTATTTTATTTTATTTCCATCAATTACCATGTGGATAATGCTATGTTTCTTGGTGCGATTCATTATGTTCTCTTGATAAGCCGACAAGGAAAAGTGAGGTCAAGCGAAATGGTATTCATTTGTATTCCCGTAAAGAACAAGTAAGGTAAGTAACATTGGCTCACTACTACAAAAAAGACTATATGGTATGAGGTTATGATTAGCTTTCATCAACTGGTTAACTATATATTGCAATTTCAAAATTCACACTCTTAGTCACCACAATTGGGTCACTTCAACAGCAATGGGTGAACATGTTAATTATAGCTAATGGGTTAGCCATGATTATGCCACTTCAGAGTATTAAATTTATTCCTGCACAAACTCACCATCCACTAGTGTGCTCTTTATTTTTTATAGATTGAAAACATAGTTTTCGTGTAACCTGCAAGTCAACGTTTGTGGATAGCTTTAGATTATGACATGTAGTCTTGCAATTTTTTCCACTTTTAACTTGTTCCTTCATTGAGCACCTTATGTGCACTCTTAATTGTTTTGACCGATAATTATAATTTATTTGTATTGATTTTGGTTTCGTGTCCGATGGTTTATGGATGCTTGTATTGTCCCTTTCTTACAAAAAACTCTTTCAACCTTAAAATTTGCGGTGTTCATTATTCTTCTATATATCTATGTTAACCATCTTGTTATTATTATTTGATTTGTTATTTGAACTGTATATTAAAGTCATATATGATGTGTTGTTGAAATGATTTGGACTTAGGGACCTATTTTCTATATGAGTTAAGTAGTTCCGCGGTTCCGCCACTGATCATATATATTTGCAGCTAATAGATCTTTATAATGTTGTCATGTGTATAGGCATAGCGCAGCGTGAAACATTCCCCACAGAAGTTCGGCCTTTCATACCCTTATTTATGATTGCACGGGCAACCAAGTAGGCTTGTGCTTACTCCTGCCGTACCTTTTATGTATCTCTCTCTGATGATCAAATGGCAGATATTAGATATATGTATTTTGGGTTAGGCTTAAACTAGTTTTGACTTGCAGCTTAGACAAAAAATCCAGAATTAGTATGAGAAAATGCTTGAAAAAATAGGACAGAAATACCACATTTAAACTTCCTACAGTTAGCCTCAATGGCGCTATGATAGTTGAGTTACTGGAAGGTTCGGGGAAGGGTTCTGGGAAAAAAATTGATATACATACAGATTATGATTAGCAAACCAGTAATCTTATAGCAATTTATATGCTAAGACCAGAAAGATGGTAGGATACAGATTAGTGTACCTCTGTGTTTGCATTGTAGTGGCCTTCCTTTGAAAATCCCTTGCTGTGGGAGCTACGTGATTGTTTTGTTTTGAAGGAATTCTCAGATGGGCTATGAACTGGTCGTAAGACCATCAAAGTTGCTTGAACTAATACGATGCAATGGTCTCTCTTTGAGATTTCGATAATGTAACTGATGTGCTTTGAAATTATTATTTTTTATGCAGGGGACTGAGGATTATGAAGATTATGATGAGGCTCGAGATGATTTTTAGTTGAAGATTGGAAGGAGGATAATAATGCAAGCTGATGTTTAAATGCATGATATACTTGTACTAACAGTTTACCACTTGAGGATTCTCTTACAGCATCTTGATTATCTCTTTGTAACTTTCTTGTTGGAAGTATATATGCCACAAATCGAATAATTATTGGACATAAATGATGTTTCGGCTTTGTTACGGATCAAGTAATTTCTTATTATTGACTAAACAAATGTCTTTTTGCATTTTCAGTCTGTAAATACCCATATTTATAATTGTAGGTACCGCATTATCGGGATATAGGATTTTGGAAAGTGACGAAGTATTTCGTCACTATTGGACGTTAAGTTCACCCAAAAATGACGCTTTTCTTTCGTCACTAATTCTAGCAAATAGTGACGACTTTAGCCACTTTAGTGATGAAATTAAGTGACGAATGGGTTGTCACACACTCATAAGTGACGATTTTAGCTCGTCACTAAATTTAGTGTCAAATTCCAATTTCGTCACTATTTACTTAGTGACGGAGCTATAGTGACGACAAGTGACGACCTTGATTTTCGTGACTAAGTTGGTTTAGTGACGAATTTTCCACTATTAGTGACGATTTTTCACTCGTAACTAAAGCCCTTTTTTCAACAAGAAATACTTTCACGACTATATACTTTGACTTTAATCAAATAATTACCTTTTGGTTCTCAGGTAACAATGACGCATTGAGTAAACCAACTAACATGCAGGTGAGAAACTCGGTTTTGCACTATAACTTTTATCTTTGTCTTCATTTTTCTTGATGAACGTTTACCATGATACAAAAATCTCATTTGACATAATGACAAGTAAAAGTGGTGAGCTTCTAGATGTTTAATAAGGTATCACGAGATTAGTGGCCGGGCTTTTAAACGAGTGTCGCGAGAGTTTTCACTACTGGTTAATCTGTGGTATAATTCAGCTTTAAGGTGTGAATCGCGAGAGTTTTCACAGCTGTTAAATATGTTATACTCTTGAATTTTGACGAGTGTTGCTATAGTTAGTAAAGTAGCGCGCTGACATGAGACTCATCGTTATATATATTGGTTGAATCCATGTCACAAGCACATGTTCAAAAAAAATGTCACAATCACATTTTAATGTTTGGTAATGGTTGAAATTTTGTTGTAGATCAATTGGTTTAGTGAATGTAAATCAAGTCTTCATTGATTTCCATCATTGTGTTGTGATGGAACTTCTATTAAAAAGAAGATATCATATTGAGGCCAGGCCCTAATGATAGAATGGTAAAGAGAACATTCATGCATGCTAGTTCTATCCAAACTTGGTAAAATCAAGCTTGATCAAGCAAGTATGGATCTCGACTTCTCTTGAGGCTCAACTACGATGAAGAACCTGAGTACAGCATATTAAGCAAAAGAGCTTGTCATCTTAATATGATCGAATCCCTTAAAGGTTTTGTTAAAGCTAGTTTTTTATGAATTCAAAGTCTTTTCATACCCTATTCTTCAAAACATATGTTTTTCCATAATGTAAAAAAGATCGACAAATGTTACATAAAAAAGGAAGGAAATCAATATTCATTTAATAGTTATCTTGTTGTATCATTCCCTCTGTTTATAAACTGGCATCCCCTTTGGCAAAACCCTAAAAAAATCAACCAAAATAATCATCGATTAGTGATAACATGTCGCACCACATTCCATTTGAAATCCAAGTAGAAATAATGCAAAATCTTCCTATCAAACCATTGATTCGGTTCACATAGGTTTCAAAACTATGGAAGTCTGTTATCTATAGCTCCAAGTTTATTGCTCATTACAAACATCAACATCATCTAGTTGCAATTTACAAGGATCTTGAGGATAATGAGGTTAAATATGTTTCGATTCTTGATGATGATACTTTCCCTAAACATAAGCTTTTCCATACTGTGCCAATGTCCATTGATCCACATTACCAACCTAGTATTGTCGGTTGCTCGGAAGGCTTGTTATGCTTGTACAGGTCTGATACTAATACCGCCGTTCTTTGGAATCCTGCAATCAGAAAATCTGTTGCCATCAATATGCCTAATGTGCCAAAGAGTTTGCCCGATTATCGAACTGTTATTGCTTTTGGGGTTTGTCCTAACACTTGTGACCCTAAGCTTGTCCAGATTACATTTCATTTGGGTTTATCAGAAACCATAAACTGGCAAGTCAAGCTTTTTACATTGAGCACAAGGGCTTGGAGATCTATCTACATGCCTGGTATATCAGTTGTGTTGAATCATTCTCACATAACTATAAATGGGTTTATTTACTGGAAAGCTTTTCAAGATAACGGTAGCGTTGTAAATTGTCGTGTGATTATGTCATATGATATGACAAGTGAAGAATTTACCGAAATAAACCTTCCTCATAGTTTAGCATTCTGCATTAATAGTTCTTTTATGTCTATATCTAAGCTAAGGGAGTCTCTTGTCGTGCTTGAATACTTTTATAAAGCCGCTTATTATGATGTATGGGTAATGGAGAATGGTACTCCAAGATCGTTTAAAAAGATTTTTAATTTTAAAAAACCAGATGCACCAATACAAAATGAAATTGGATTTAGAAAGAACGGCGAAGTTATATACTTAAGGATAAATTCTAGTGAAGTGGGTGCACTTTTTGTTTATGAACCCTACTCCGAACACAAACTTGATATCGAGGTTTATGGAAAAAACATATTATACGTGAGCTCCTCCTGCTACATGGAAACACTACTGTTGCTTGATCAATGAGAATACAAGACTTATGGAGCACACAAGTAAGGTATGTACATTTAAGTTTAGTATGTATATGTATTATATCAATGCTTGTGTTTGCGCTCGTGTCAATGTTTCTATCATTTTTCTGAACGCTATACATACATATCTTTTAGGCAGTCAAGCAGATTATGTCATATATATATATTTTTAATTATTTTTGCCATCCAGGATGACATGCGATTAAATTTTCCTCATAATTTGTTTGGTTATGTTTTTTTTATATTAGGATTTGTATCATAAGGATTTGCACAAATGCTTCTATTATATATGTCTATATCGAGGTTGTTAATTACCATTGTCGAAATCAGTTTGGAAACTGACCTCGATTCTCATTAGATGTTTCGTCTTATAAAGGTGCAGTGATGCAGGTCATGGCCGGTGATTTGGGGTTGGGGGTATCAGCTGACTCTATCGCCAATGATTTGAAAAGCTAGAAACTAGTGTGGATTCTATTTCAACCAAAGATAATTTATGTAAAACTGAATTTTTATCCATTTAAGTTTTTAATTTTGCTCCATTGTTGGCGTGATCCTAATTATCTTTATTTTCTTTAAACCTTTAGAAGGATTGAATGTTATCCAATTAAGTTTTTCAAGCAAATACTGATACGACGTACCTGGATGTATTGGAAGGTCTCAAGCAAAGGTTAAGTAGGGTATGGTAATGATTAAAATTTAGTTGTAGATTAATTAATTTAGTTAGTAACAGTGGAATTCAAAGTCACTGATTTACATTATTGGTATGTTGATGGATCGACCATGCATATATTTTCTAGAAAGTAAAAGCCTCAAATAAGATTATTCAAAATGATCGAGATCATATCAAGGGCCACATGAATTTTTTTCGTGGTGTAAATTTGGTCAAAAATAGTACTGATTTTTCTTAAATGCACATTACTTCCATTTCATTTGGTTTTTCATTAAAAAAAGGAAGTAGTACTGATTTTTTTAAAATCACCCAAATAAGCCTAATTTTACTTCCATTTCACATTGTTTCAAATTGTTAAATATCTTCACTTTAATTTTCTTTTCTTTAATGATCCGACTCGAGAACACACAGTAATGAAATACACCTTATAATTATAAGTTGCCGGTCCGGCACTGAGTTAAAACACTATACTGAATCTAAAATGAAGTTTCCTAGCTTTTGTATAAGCCCATGAAGTACACAGCTTCCATTTCAAAACAAAAATGTGAAATCAAACATCTATAGTTTAGTAAATAATGTAGAAAAGTCGTGGAAACCTCTATGTAGAATATTAGACATTAGCCATTATTTTTATAAACTATGTAAAGCTTGATACAGCTTAAAGCCTGTTAAGTGAAATACATGTGGGATTAATATATGACAACATGGGAGTGTATCTTATATTTATGATTTTTGCAAGGTTGACCAAATACCAATCAACCGGAAATCAAGGATAGGATCAACTTTCTTAAGTATTTAGACATGAAATTATCAAGTGAACTCCTAAATAGAATAAAAAACTAAAATCCAGTAGATTATCAATACTAAGTACTCTGTACTCGTATACAAAGGTACTATATTTATTAAAATTTTTGTGGTTGCATTAAGGAAAATATGTTACATTAAAAAGTTGTCTTGTTTACACTATATGGTTATCAAAGCTACCTTATACTAATACTAAAAAGTGTGGAAGCTTTTCAGATTAAAGTTTGATGTGGACTTGTATATAATTTCTGTATGAACATGTTATAAGGTGATGTGAACACATATAACCATTCAATATTAGGCTCTCGAGTCTCGGTGAATCCAAATGTCATGTATGCAAATGTGCTCACTGAACGGGACACAAGAACCGAAGGGTTTTTAGTTTTACCTATCATGGTTCGAACCAACCACTGTCTAGAGATGTCGCAGAACTCTAATTAAACATCAGATTGTTATGCCTACAATATATCATGTTGATTTCCAAAGAAATTTTAGTACAAAAATAACAAACATCTTGTATGCACGATCCCCTTGAACCCTACGAAAACCCCCCATGACAATTCCCAAAAAAGGATAAAAGAATTTTGAAGAACACAAAGTAAGGATTACAAAACTACAATTTAGTCGATCGACCAACAATATTCCGATGGTTTCTTTTAAGAAGCCCTTCCATAACAACCTTTTTCTTGTACTCAACGGACTCCATTTCTATGTCGTCACCAGATTCCAGTCGTCGTTTTTCTGCCATGGCTATAGAGGAATGTCCCTCAGGGCCTCCCAAGCGCGGTGCAACAAAAAACCATGCAGAAGTACAAAGAATTGCACACAACTTACCCCATAACACCATAATGAGTAGTGTCACAAGTATTACGGACATACCAACTATTGAGTCAAACTCCCCGCTCGACGGTGTCTTTTTGTGCATAAACCCTCCCTCAACCCCACCGACTGCTGTTGGACTGTGTGGTCGTTTCTTCACCTTAGCTCTCGGTTTCAAAGGAGATGAAACATTAGGTTGAGTGATTGTCACATTCTTCTTCTTAGGCGAGTCAAGGCCAGCACTGGCGGCTTTTGTTTCTTTTCTCCGGCTGGGGCACGATCCCTTGATGGAATCTATAAATTTTTTTGAATTCGTGTTTTGTTCATCGGATTTCAGTCCAGCATCAGGGGCGGAGCCAGCAACAGGCGTCGGCTGTAACATGAGTTATACTTAAGTTATGCCGTACTAGAAAAGAAAAATCTTGTCTTTACTAAAACCAACTTAAAGCTGTATAATAGAAATGGTGGTTTCAAAAATGTATAAAACAATAACTTTTGTTAAACAATCACAAACAAATCCTAAATTAAAAAAAAATGTTGTCTGAGTTTATATGCATAACTAAAATCTTTAAAAATAATTACCTGGCTCCGTCCCTGTCCGGGGTTATGTTTTTCCTTAACCATGATCACACTTTTTTTAGTCAACGCCGCGTCTTCCTCCACCACTTGAATTTCCCATGTTGAGCTCGACTTAACAGGAGCATCATCCAATCCAGTCTTTCGAGGACCCTTGCTATGCTCAACAGGAACCGTCTTCACGTCGGATTTCTTGAAACTAAATTTCACCTTAGAGAACCATCTACGTCGACGTGGGCTCTCAGGGTTGACTTCATCTAGAGGTTCTATATACTTGCCCGAACAACCAAAGCAACCGAAAAAACAGCCGCCCTGTCGTCGGGTGGAGGACCCTTTAGTCATCGAGATAGATGAACTAGATCGAATATTAGTTGTGACATGAAGAACATTCTTTAGTCTGATATGGCAGGCGTCAAGTTTGGTTGTAATTTATGGATCATGATTGCTTCTAACTTCCGAATCCCTTTTATATTGTCATATGGACATATGGTTGTATTTAATAAATAATATTAAATAAATTATTCTTGTCTTTTGTGATTTCTAGTATATTAATTTACTACTATACGCACGATAAAATCAAGTACAAAGTCTTGGAAGATTAATGGATGCAAAATTACAAGATATATATAACAAATCTATATGCCTATATTATCCTTCTTTATCTAGTATCCTCAAACAAGACCAATTGTAGTGGGATAAGTATGTGAATTTATTCCTTTATAAGTAACTGCGTACATTGGAAACATGTACTTGTATACACAATTTATCTAATTATCTATCACGAAAATATATCCGGTAAACCATAACAAACAAATCACAATCAAATAGTAGCCCAAAAGTCCAAGCAAAAGGTGATAACTTTTCATTCTAATAATTTTTAACTAACCATATTCGCATGTAGTTTATTAATAATTTTTGGAACCTAATTCCATATTTATTTTATTGAGCAAGTAAAGTCATTACATCAACTTTTTGAAAAATATCTTAATTAAAAAACATAATTTGATTGAATGCATTTTGGTTTTGAAAAGTGGGACCTTGTTTCTTCTATTTCTCCGCGATGTTTTGCTTACTTTCTTTTTGTATTTGTCGCTTTTATTGTGCGTGTTGAAAATTGATGGCCGTGTATTACACTCTACCACTATATAAATAATCCCATGTTTTTTATTTGCCGCTTTGTTTGGTTTATTCTTTAGCATAATGATAATTAATTAATAGATAATGAATTTTAACACTCGAGATAACTCGAGCATGTACTGTGGTGGCAAAATACACGGGACGGGTAGGTTTGGCCAACATGCCAAATGGGCTATGGGCATGAGTTAAACCGGCAAAGTTGAAATATGGGTCAAATGAGCACGGACTAAACGGGCATAGGACAAAATGAGCGGTTTTAAAATTGGGCGTCGATTAAATAAAAAGCATCTTATGTTCATATTAATTGTAACTAATAAACTAAAACTTTAGATTTAAGATCGTTTGAGGACAAAAGATCTTTTACATGTCAAGGGATCAATCTCCACCCTACATTTTTATTTGATCTAATGGATGAGATTAATCCCAACAATTTAAAAAATTCATTTTCATCATTTGTTTTCAAATGTTAATATCTTTCAAACCGTTAATCGTTAAGCCAAAAAAAGATATCATTGCGACGAGCATTTAATTATCTTTCTATAGATAGGCACTTTGATATATTGTCGACAATTTTTATTTATTTATTTATTTTTTATTTTTGTATTTTTCACGGATTTTTTTTTTTTGTTTTTTTTTACGTTACTGAAATTTGCATTAAAAATCAATCACGAGTACCCGCGCCTAGCGGCAGCGATTCCTAGCGGCATATAATTAACGATATGCGATATTGTGGTAAGTGTTTCGTAACATGCGATAATTCAACTGAAGCAAGAATTATTAACACGTATCAAAGAACATATAAAAAATTTATTGAAACTGAAAATAAAACATTACATCAATTATGAGATAACTAACAATGCACGTTACTTGTCGTGTAAAATTTCTTAGTACACGGCATTTGAGGTGTTGAATCCTCTTTGACAGAATTCTTGGATTGACTTCACTTTGTAGTTATTATTCATCAAGGCATGTGATTTGACCTAATTAAAAAAACTTCAAACCTAAGAAACTTAACAAAAATATATACACCGGTTGTATAATGTATTTTGACCAAATTATTTCAGGAAACTTTGTATAATATCTTTGAAATTAATACGCTGGAACAATCAACGATTAAAGCACCAATCAATCACCATCATTATAACAATATTTGGAAACAGATTTGTATTTAACGTATTTAATGCGCAAGAACAAGAACAAAAAAAATGAACCCCGTGACTAAATAATGAATCGATACAAGGTTTTGTGATTGTAAAAATTCAAGTTATTCACAACAATATTCCTGCAATTTCAACTATACTATATATAAATGTCAAAACAATATTTTTAAAAATAATATGGTCATTGCACACATTTTAATATTTAATAATTGAGATCGCATATGATACACACAATATGAACTAATATAACAATAAAAAATAAGTTGTAATATGGTGCCTTATAAAATATAATTTGTTGGTAAACTTTTAGAAATTATTAGTGTTACGCTTAAATAAATTAAAATCTTTTTTTTTCTTTTGGAAATTACATTAGTAAAAGCTGTCAAAATTTGTCATACAATTTTTTGAAATTTTAGATGTGAATTGTTATGGTAGCTATTTCATTAAGGTCAAATTCTTTGAATTTTTATGTAGAAATTTTAGTTTGAAAGAAATTTTAGTTTGAAAGAAATTTTAGAAATTTAACATTACTCACTTTTTAAGTTTAAAAAATATGGATACATGCTTTGTATGTATAATAAAAAAAGAAGAAGTTGTATTGACTTTCCAACTTTGAATATGCCGAATCTATTTCTATTTAATATTAGTTTGCATTTTTAATGGTAATTATATACATATAGTTAAAGAATTGATAAGTTAATGGTAATTATATTACATATAATAATTATTTCCTCAACATTCAACAATGCATTAAAGATAATTGGTTCAACATTCAATCTTGACTTTCAACTTTCAAATTTTTTTACTTTAGTACTTTAGTGCCTTTTGTAATTATTCTGTATAATAAAGATAACCATAAAACAGTAGATTTAACCAAAACTATGTTCATAACCTCCTTTCTTTAGATTTAACCAAAACTATGTTTAATTTACTTGTAAACTTTGCTTTGTTTTTTATGTAATTATTGCTCACCTTTTAAATTTTTTTTATCTTTCTTTTTACTTGTCTAACGTGACTAAAACATATTTTTTTCATTTCCTAACACAAAACAAAAATTATGTTAATTCGAGTAACATAGAAGGCTATGTAACAAGAAAACAAATCAATTATTAATTACCAGTATTTATCTTCTGTTGAATACGAGAAAAAGTAGCACAAGTATTGAGGTTTATACATTGTTTTGGTTTATTTAGTGGAAATTATGAATTCATTTAAGAGGGATCCTAAAGATAACATTTTTCCTTAATATTTAACTTTGACTTTCAAATTTCAAGTTTTCACTTTCACCTTTGACCTTTTTTCCATTTTATATAGTAAAGATATATGATTAAACACTAATTTGAATATCACATGTGATATTAGTGTTATATCATATATGATATGTAATATCATATGTGATATTAGTGTAAAATCACATATGATATACATATCATATCACATGTGATATTATATATCAAATATGATATTCAATTTAGTGTTTAATCATATATGATTTTTTTTCATGCAAATTTCAGTACGTAAATAAACGAAAAAAAAGACGAAAAAACGTGAAAAAAAGGATTTTTTTTTCTTTTTTCGAAAGTATATCAAAGTGCTCGTTTATGGAAACATAATTAAATGCTCGTCGCGACGCTGCAAATATATTCACTTAACGATTAACGGTTTAAGAGATATTTAAATTATAAAAAATAGATGAAATAATAAAATACTTTTAATCTCAGCCATTAATTTTTTTTAAATGGATGGTTGAGATTAGTCATTTGGTATGTGAGAAAAGTTTGATATGTAAAATGACTATCCTCAAAACTTTATTACTAAATTTATGTCACAAAAATAAGTTAAAAAAATTAAACAAGCATAAAAGTACTATGTCTATGTATATGCGCTTTACAATGTTTAAGAAATAAAAAAGAAAACTAAAACAAAATAAAACATAAACTACAATAGAGAGAAAAAAAAAAGAATAAAAAACCATTATGGTGATTTTACAGCACAAGTGAAGTAGTTGGAATCTACCGATCATTACACTCGTTATTGATAAGGCCTACTATGATTTTTACTCAGTTAGACCAATTGAGAATGACCATTCTACCCAAAAATGCCCCTAACTTTTAATAAATTATCCATAGCAGTCTAACATTTTGCATATGAGCAGATTTTACAATGTTTAAGAAATAAAAAGGAAAACTAAAACAAAATAAACATAAACTACAAGAGAGAAAAAAAGAAGAGAAAACCATTATGGTGATTTTACCGCACAAGTGAAGTAGTTGGATTCTACCGACCATTACACTCGTTATTGATAAGGCCCGCTATTATTTTTGCTCAGTTAGACCACTTGAGAATGACCATTCTACCCAAAAATGCCCCTAACTTTTAATAAATTGTCCATAACACTCTAACTTTTTGCATATGAGCAAATTTTACAATGTTTAAGAAATAAAAGGGAAAACTAAAACAAAATAAAACTTAAACTACAACAGAGAGAAAAAACGAATAGAAAACCATTATGGTGATGTTATCGCACAAGTGAAGTAGTTGGAGTCTACCGAACATTACACTCGTCATTGATAAGGCCTACTATTATTTTTGCCAGTTAGACCAATTGAGAATGACCATTCTACCAAAAATGCCCCTAACTTTTAATAAATTGTCCATAGCAGTCTAACTTTTTGCATATGAGCAGATTTTGTCAGCTCTGCATACATGCCTATATTTGTCTTGTTATATGAATGGCCCATATTAATTTGCTTGGTTGAGTTTCGACTTGTTATTTTAATTGCTTTATAAATTATCAAACAACATGTCGTTCTTAAAAAGTAAAGGGTAAATCGAAAAAAATGTCCTTATTTTTTTTGAACGGCAGTTGTGGCTACATGGTTCCTAGCCCAGAAGGCGTAGCGAGCCAACACAACCAGGTTGGTCCAGCCCAGAAGGCAATGACACCCTTCCTTTTACGCACGCGGGAGGAAAACCTCTATCACCCTAGACAAGACTCAAACTTGAGACCTTGCCTAGGAGGGTAAAACCTCCATACCGCTAGACCAGAGGCCCTTTGGTTTATGGTATGTCATTTTTGCGTCGTATGTACTTCAAAACTTAAAATAACAAATAATGTCTCTATGGTTTTCACTTTGGTGCAAATTATGTCATTCTCACTGACGAGCGTTAAAAAACCATGTTAGTAAGTCCTCACGTGCGGTTCACGTAAGGGTATTTTCATCATTTCACTTTTCTTGCCTTTTTTACAACACTTGTTCCTTGACAATCCACTTGGATTTGGTTTCCCAACAAATCCTTCTATTCAGAGACATAGTTTGGAGCAAAAGATTCAACATTATATAAGACATAACATAACCCATTAATTAACCACTACCGATCAAAATTCACAAACACACTCACACACTTAAAAACATAGATGTAAGATTGGTTATATGCGGATGCGATAATGTTACAAAAATCAAGATATCCTGGACCGGCCGAAATCCGGTAAGAAGGTTCTTTTGCTGCCCGAAAGAGGTAAGACTCGTTATACATAATTAAAGGGGGGTTATTTACACTAAATGTGACTTACTGTGTGTTTTCTGCACGATTTAGGGTTCTAACTATGGTACATTCGGCTGGGTGGGTCCTCCAATGTGTCATAGAATTGTTGATGTGATTCCTGGTCTTCTTAGGGCTAGGAATGCGCTCGAATAGGAATTTGAATAGTATGTTTTGATGTCCAGGGATAAGAGACATTGTTGATGAAGCTGAATATGTACTTGGTCATTGCTTATTTTATGATCTTTGTCATTTATCAGTATTTCTAGGATGGTTGGGGAGGTGGTAGTTTAGGTTATTTGTATTTTTGGTATGTTTATATGGGATGTAGTTAATCCTCTTTTTTGGGAACGATCTTTGTGGGATCAATGTGAATGAATCTTATTAATGGGTTTTTCGCACGTGTTCATTTAGTTGTTGTATCACAGGGAATTTGACAATATCTACATAATGGGTTAATTCGACTCATCTATTGTTGGTATAAAATAAGTTATATTGACCTCAATTGACTAAGATAGTCAAAGGAAAAAACTTGGGGAATTATGTTTGTCTAGTTGGTATATAATTCGGTATTTTTGTGCTCACTTCACTAAAAAAATTCAAAGAAAAAACTTTGGCTGTTATGTATGGTGGTTATGCATTCTAAATATGGTTTGGAGAGATAGTAACAATGGTATTTACCCCCATGCATATGTTATTACCGAGGCAGAGTGTAAGAGTTCTTGGTTATGGTTCCCAAAAAATCTATGTGATGACTTTGATTTACAACCAAACTATAATTACACTTTCATTTCAGATAGATAAAAGGTAGAATCAATTCCATTTACACTAGTTTTATCAAATTCATTACACATAAGCATTCTTATAATGCACTATGTGTT
Source organism: Chrysanthemum lavandulifolium (assembly GCA_022545495.1). NCBI lineage: Eukaryota > Viridiplantae > Streptophyta > Magnoliopsida > Asterales > Asteraceae > Chrysanthemum > Chrysanthemum lavandulifolium. Next base: position 71,944,853 of record CM040246.1, read on the forward strand.
TGTTTTAATCCACTATGTCTTACTTGTAATAGGGTATTCTGCCGGTTATTGCACAACTTTTTCCTTATGCTAAACACATATATTGTGTTAGACACATTTATGACAACATGAAACAGATTTATTCAAAGGAAGGATTTACAAGGATCTTCTATGGAAGTGTGCAACAACAACCATTGTGGTTCAGTTTCAAAAAAGAATGGAGGAACTAAAAGCATTTGACCCTAAAGCTCATGAGTGGTTACAAAAGATACTAGCAAACTTATGGTCGAGGTCTCATTTTCCGGTTAAAACCTTTTTCATATTTGTGTTTTAAGTGTATATATAGTAGACATAAAATTATCCTAAATCATTAATCAATAAACATGCAGAACTAAGTGTAAATTCAGGTCAACAATCTTTGTGAGGCACTTAACAGTAAGTTCGTAGATGGTAGAGATAAACCAATAATAGGATGTTTGGAATACATTAGGGAGTATTTGATTAAGAGGATAGTGAATGTGCAACAGGTCATAGATATGTCTGATGACCCCTTAACCTCAACTACAACATCCACCTTAAGGTTATTAAGCAAGAATCTAATGACCATTCAGTTATTTGGAATGGGGCTGACAGATACCAGTGTTAGGGACCATGGATGGACCATTGTGTAGTGAATATGAGGTTAAGCACATGTACATGTAGGAGATGGGAGCTAACTAGTATTTCATGTAAACATGTTGTGGCAGTAATGTATAACATGGAAGTGATGGCATGGAGGTAGGTATATTTGAGGATTGAGTCTATCAAGTATATTGGCTAAAAACATGGAAGGACACATACAACTATAAGATTGAAGGTATTAGTAGTCGTACACATTAGCCCAAATGCAGCATCCTTAGTATCTTATTGTCCCCACACCATCATGTTCTAGTTGGCAGACCAAGCAAGAAAATGAGAGTGAACAAATATGAAAAGGATGAGAATGCGTTGAAGACAATGGTCAAGGATGGGAAGCTTTCAAGAAAGGGAAATCCTGTCAGTTGTAGTAAATGTGACACATAGGGTCACAACAAAAGAGCATGTACAAGTCAAAGAGGAAAGAAGACAAATGGGAAAGGCAACAAGAAGGCAAGAACTTAGGGTGTTGCAGATGCTGATCCCACTGAAGTTGTTGCAGGACCAAGTCAACCAAGGGAGTCACAATCAACCCAAGAGGTTGGTAGTCAGAAAAAAAAAAGTGTACCAGAAGGGGGTGCTAAATAAGCTATAGTTTAAATGGTTTTTATGAATTATTGAGACAAACAATTCTTTATGTTATGGTTTGCGAGTTTCTTTTAAGACATTTAATAAGTTTAGATACATTGTGACTTGCTTTTATGTAATGGTTTGTGAGTTTCTTTTAAGACATAATTTGGGCATGTATATGCCTTCTAATTTTATGCACACTTGAAACTCTGTTATGTTGACTTGTAATAGTCAAACAGTTATTTTTTTACGCTTTATTGGTTTATATTGAAGATTAAGGTGTAGAAATGGAAGAACCAAAATGTGATGATAGTGATTTTGAGTATGATATCAATGAGATACCGGGAACAGTGTCAGAAGTTGACATGAATGGCTTCCACTTTGAGGTAGATGCAAACATTGAGCATAATAGGAGAGAAGCTGATAGAGTTTGGATTGAGTCTGGTATAAGTGTAATTGACCTTGGTGAGCTTGACAATTGTGACGAGGGTGATGATGAAAAAACATGTAACTAAAAGAAAGAGAAGGTTGAAGGAAATGAGAAAGGCTTTCAAGGGTAAGAGTAAAATCATAGAAGGTGCATTTTTTATGGGTGAAGAGTTTAATACAAGAAAAAAGTGACTGATAAGGTGAAGGTACATGTAGCAGAGTCAATGAGAGCTACTTCAATTATTAAATGTGATAAACTAAGGGTGAGAGATAAGTGCTACGGCACTGTGGTTGGTTCAAAGAAAAATTTCAATTCATCGCCTACCAGAGAAAGGGATATGCCATCCACCTCAAACACTCAGGGCCAATCTGCGAAAAGCAAAAAACCAGAAGGGCAAGAAATGCAAGTATGTTAAGACTAGAGGTTACAAAGTCAAAAATCATAACCCCTTTACCCATGGACCATACACATATCAAAGTGGGGTGGGATGAGCAGTGTTGGTCGATTAAAACGTTGACTGATGTTTATAAATATCTTCAAACAAAATAAGTTAGAATTGCAACATCTAGGTTTCTTTTAACAGAGGTTAGCAAAATAGTTTCTACCAATCCTAGAAATCCCAATTAGGGTATTACAATATGAATTACAAAAAAAGATCCAAATAGCTATGTCAAAGCATAAAGCTTATAGGGCAAAGGAATATGTTGTAAAGAAGATGACATGTGATTATCAAAATAGTATGCCCTTCTTAAAGATTATGCTATGGATCTCAAAGTAATAAACATAGACACAACAGTCAAGATCCAGGTGGAAACCAACACATATCTCACTCTTAATTCAAGGGTATTCAAAAGAATTTATGTGTGTATTGGTGCACTTAAAGATGGATACAGAGCTACAAGAAAAGAGATATTGGGGTTGGATGGTGCTTTCATAAAAGGACCATTTACAGGGCAAATTATGACGGTTGTTGGTATTGATATGATTATAAAAAAAAAAAAAGACTTCGTTTGTTAAAGTCTTGTTAGCAACTTTTTAAACAATGGTTGAGCAGATAGATACACTAAAATTGGAATTGCTTGGAAATTTCTCTTCTTTATTTTTCTAACTAGAATAATATTTTAATGTTCAAGAAAACAATAGTAAAACCTAAAATATATAAGGAGAATCTTAATAAATGACTTAGACAAAGACATCTATCTAATATGCTTTCAGATAATAAAATTATTTATTTTCTTTTTTACATGAACTATTATAGAAAACAGTTTTCATATTCGAAATCCACATTGGATTACTATCCACGTTGGTCAATATTAACCATGTCTAAAGAATTAACCAATTGGATCCCATTTCGTATTGATCTGACCAATTAGTGTCGTGACTTATTCTGCAAGGAATATGATACATAATCAATACATGATAAAAACTCTAAAATTCATGTATAAAATAACTTATCCAACCTGCACGATTTGTGTATCGAATGTATACAGAAGATGAAATTTTGGTTATTTATTAAACAAGTTTGTAACATATTTTTTTAATAAATATTCTAACTTCAAATTTTAATTATCAAAATGAATTGATAAATGTTTTGTGATAATCACAGGACCCCATGTTTTTTGTCACATTAATGTGATTGTCTGCTTAGCCATTTCTATAATGTGTGTGCCAAATGTGACTTTGACCATAAAAAAATTAACAACATTAGTTTGTTGATGGTACACATCTAACAAACCTTGTATAAACCATGATGGCCTTATTTATGTTCTACTCATTAATGAAATAAGAAACTGTATTTTCGAAAATATATTTTGTATACATTATCACAAGGTTTCAAAATAAGTTCTAAGGAGAGTGGTTAAAAATTCAAATGACACGCTTTCACCTTCTCCACTCTTTGAAGCTTCAAAACCAATATTTTTTTTCTTTGTCTTAGTGCATCACCATATTAATTGGGTCAACCACTCAATCCAAGTTACAACTTGCTAATATATATTACACATACTATACTTGGTCGTAAAGTTAAACATTTGAAATAAGTTTTAAAAGCTTATAGGTGATTCCTCATATGAGCAAATAGATCGATCCGAAAAACAAAAGTTTAACCACCGAGAGGCGAGAGCATGATACTCAATGACAAATTTTGGTCTAAATTCGTTCACTTAAAGATTGAAATACGAGTATACAACGTCACAAAAATTTGAACATTGATAGATATGTCGAACACGTATAGTACTCACAGTAACAGAATAAACAGTCAACTATCCTTATATTTCCAATTGTTTAAAGTCTAGGTCAAAAGTAAAGAAAACGAAAACTTGGGTAAAAAACCAAATCATACGTTGGCTTTGACTTGTTTACCTTGATGATATCTTATTATCTTTTTATAAAAGCCAAAATAAATATAAAAGTTATAAATCATCAAGAGGCAACTGCTTTTCATTCCTCGATGTTTTCGTTGAACTAGTTTTAGTAATTTATATATTTGTAGATGGCTAATTTTTCATACCTTTGGAACGATATATAGTTTGATAGAATTGGCTACTTTGACCTCCATCGGTCTAACGAAACATTCTCGGCCGCTTTAACAATCTAGTCACTTTAACCATTTTGTTTATTCGATACGTTTTCTTTCTATGTTTTAAGATAAACATTAGTATCGCTCATAAACACCAAGTCAACTACCTTCCTTTTGTGTTCATTCATATCGCTCTGTAATTCTATGCATTAGTGAAAACGTCGATTTAGATATTATCGGACATCAAGTTTGATAAATAGTCGACAGTTGAAACTAAAATGAGAATTGACAAATATTTATTGGAAATTTGGAAAGTGAAAACCATTCACAGATTCACTACTAACTAGCTGGCCCAATTAGGCCCAAACCATAAAACAGGGTCCAATAAGGGATTCAAATATTCAGTGCATAATTTTCAAAGCCCGCTTAACACTTAACTAATATGATAGATAGTGCATGTGGTTCAACCAGAAGACATGCCTGCCTTTGTGATGTGGTTAGTAGTGCAAGAAAGACTCCAAACTCAAGATGGAATCATGAAATGGTCTCTAAATGTTAGGTAATACATTTCCTCCTTCTCATCGTTCTTTCAATGTGGATTTGCAAATTTGATTTTGACTGAAATGAAGGATATATAAGAGTGATATCTCAGCAATGCCTAATGATTGGTCAAGTATTATTCAAGTGATGAGTGCTGCAGTAGTAATAAAGAAAATTGTATGTGAAAACATAAGACTAAAGTTAATGAGCCTCAGGGTGAAAAAGACTAGTGCACTAAAAATTGCAGATAAGTGGAATATCAAGATGAGCAGTGAGCTATATACTGCCTATATGCCTATATATGTAAGTAACCAGATTGCATGCTGCTGATTAAGTAAGATGTATGGAGCTATATATGTAAGTAACCAGATTGCATGCTACTGATTAAGTAAGATGTATGGAGTTATGGTTGAAGAGCAAATGGCTAATACATTCCAATATCATTCCTATTGCTATGTGTCTAAGTGGGACAGTAGTATAGCGAATTGGTATATTCTTATGTTTGGATTGGAGGTAACCACCATAAGGTGGTTTCCTGCTCAATTAGTGTTTTTATTAAAGGCAATCTTGGATATGAGAATATTCAGCTAACGAAAACGGAGATTGAGGGATTGTATGTAGGTGACAGATGACTTTGTACACTGTTTTTGTAAGCCTTGACCTTTGAGCTTATCACTCCTTTACTTCAAGTGGGTCTGTTATGGGCAGCTAACATGGATAAGGGAATGTTCTTGTTCTTAGCTGTCTTGGTTATTAGTAGATTTCATAAGGAAAGTTTCCTGTCACAATAATCATGGTGTTATTGTTAGCTGATAAAAGTCAGGGGTTATTCTTGAAATGCAGATTTGTTGTATATCATGGATAGAATCTGCTGATGTGAATGATTAATATAGTGTTACAACATAGTTTTGAGACACAAAAGGATGTTTGGCATTGCGATATGAAGTATGATGATTTAAGGTTCAAGTTCTAATGCTAGTGTGAGACTAATTAGATGCCTTGGCTTTGTAGATTTGGATGGGGGCTAGTGAGCCGTGAAATATGAAGCTACTTTGCCTGAACAAATGCTAAAAGTTCTCTGTGATGAGTTGATGGTTGCTTCCATGGTTCAGCTATACTAATGGATGATGCCTTGGCTTGTTTGATCTTGTCTTCCAATTTTGTAAGGTGTGGAGTGTCTGCAAAAGTTGGTGGAGGATTAATCAGGCTCAGGGAATTGTAGTTTGTTTAGGCTAATGGAAAAGGATGAGTCCTATGCGTTTGGTGATGCCTGCTATTGACAGCTAATTGTGTTCAGTAGTGTAAGTGGTTATAACAAAATGGAGACAGCCACAAATGAACAGCCAACGCACTTAGTATAGTACGGAGTAATAACTAAACTAAGGACAGAAGCAGCTCACAACTAAAAATAATAGTATCATCATCCTTGGTCACTCGGACACCAGCAGCATTAAATACATAAAACGTTACAAGAGTTGATAGTTGAACAAAAGCAGATATTAGAATCAATAACAACTTAACATACTAGAGGAGGATGAGATACAAGAGTTTTGTTTCTGGAAAAGACAAGATCTGTTATAGTTTATTTTTAAGGAATAACGGAAGACATGGGCCTAGGTTCAAATAAGCTTTTTAAGCGAGCATATTCTTCATCACTCGGGGCTTTGTAGTCCCATTTATGAGCCCAGTCAGGAGTATTCAAAGGTGAGTAGGTGCTGGGAGTGGGTGAGCCTTTGTCTGGTTTTTTGTGACGTCTCAATAAAGAACGCATCTACAAGAAGTAGAACAAGTTTAATTATTTCCGGTTCTTCCTTTTGAAAAAGAAGAAATCACAAACATGAATTGAATTTTAAACCTTTGGCTGTGAATTATAGAAATCCCAGAACGGACTATAGTTATATGGTGCAAGACAGTCGGTGAAATCCTGATATAAATAGTCACCAGCTGGTTTCTGCTCCAATGGTTTCCCGCCTTTGGTGAATAAAAAAAGCATTTAAATGATAAGTTAACGGAAAAACATATAAAAAAGAATGAGGCAAAGCATACTGTTGGGGACTTGAGGCACATCATTCAACGACAGCTTTTGAAACTCCTTTGATTCCACCTCTTCTGTACATAAAATAATTATGGCAAACATATAGTTAACGAAACAATACATAATCTCTAAAAAATGAAACAAACATACCAACAACGTCAAAGTCAGCAAAGTCCTTTGATTCCTCCTGATCTGTACATAATAATCACAAACAAATAGTTAATGGAAAAACATGTCTAAAAGAATGAGGCAAAACATACTGTTGGGGACATCATTCAACGACAGCTTTTGGAACTCCTTTGATTCCTCCTCTGTACATAAAATAATTCTCGCAAACAAGTAATTAATGAAAGAATACATAATGAAAAATGTTCTACTCTAAAAAAATAAAACAAGGGAAGCATGCATATAATACCATCAAGGTCAAAGTCAACAACATTCTCCCTGTGGTATTGTTCCACTGAAACTGACATTCTCTACAATCCTCAAGCAAAACATTTATTCAAACAAGTATAAAAAATAAAAATCACTAATTAACATCGACAATACGATATAAAGAATGAAATTGGATATAAATAAAAATAACCAGACATACATAATAATAACAATAATAATTTGCTAGGGTTTTCTTTCTTTCGTTTGATAGAATGAGATTAAAAAAAAAAAGAAGAAGGGAAGAATCGTCTATTTAAAGGTTTGCTTACTCCGGCCTTATCTGCTTAAATATGTAAATGTGGACTCGTTCGGCCAGATGGTCCGGGCTTATCACAAAGGTGTCTCACTCACAAAGCCCACATCTTTTACACAATAAAAAGTAAAAGTCTTTTTTCCTTTAGTTAAAAAATTGGGTTGACAAACGCATTTAATATTATTTTTTTTTGTAAATGGAACCTATTATTTCTCTTAATTGGTCTATATCCCCAAGGCAAAAAATATTAACGCTTCCCATTAAGTGGCTTATATAGATTTAGGACTCACATGATTCGTTAGCTAAAAAAAAAAAGGGGGAACACACTATTCCCGATCGATAAGTTGTAACATTACTATCTACCCGTTAGTAAAGTCAGCCATTATACTGGACGATAGTGCAAATTATTACCTCGTTATCTTGTAATGTCGACATAACGCGAGAGAAAATATTTGCATCATTAGTCTTCAAGGATTTATTTTTGGACTTTACTCTTTATTTTATTTATTTTCATTAATTTATCAATTTTTTTTTTATATTTTATATTTTTTTACTTAGTCACTTTTATGTTTTATATTTTTTTGTTACAACTCTTCGGACATTTATTGCCTCGAATTATTATTAGACGTATAAAACATTTGAACATTTAAGTAAGGTCTTTCGTTCTCGATCCAATCTTAACAACCTTTCTTTAAACAATAAAAAACCCAAATACAAATAACTCTTTATCCTATTTTCATATTCTTCAATCTTATTCTTCTATAAAGTATCAACCACTTCAAAATGAAGTGGTTGATCCTTAATAGAAAAATATGAAGATGGGTGAAGAGGTGTTTGGATTTATGTTTTCTATTGTTTAAAGAATATAAAGATAAATGGGTATTGGGATTGGATTTTGTAGAGAAAACAATATTAATAAGCGAATTCAAAAGTTTTCTGTGACTCTGGACATTAAAGCACGTGTTGTTACTAAATATATTTAATAGAACTAGTTTTGCTATAACTAGAGGAGTGTAAGTCAAACAATCAGCAGCAACAACACGAATTGACCGGTAGTAACATATAGTCCCAAGTGACAGAAGAAATAATACCACCACACGATCACTTGTATTCGTGGGACCTACTATCACATGATCAGAAATAACCAAAGAACCAGTACAAACTATACAACATCAAGGGTCCCATGTCTGATCTTCCAAGACATACACGACAATAAACAAATGTTACACAAAAGTCAATGAGATAAGTATTGCTGCTGTCCCACGTGACCATCAATTACAGCCAATCAAAGAACACGCCCACCATATCCTCCATACACTTCACCATACTGAATCCTTACTCGAACCAATGAATGACCACTCATAATTATTCTTCGAAGCTAATGTAGTCGAAAATAGTTATAACCCTGAAGATCCCCTTTCTGCCTGCTGCCTTCGTTGCCTCTTTTTCTTTTCAAATCTGCTGCTGAAAATCAATTAGGGTATAACCCTAATTAGAGAAAAAACCTTATAAACCCTAGATCGAGAGCCACGAGGCTCTGATACCAATTGTAGAATCCAAGATCCGGACTCAACTAGGGTATGAGTAACATTGATTGATTGAAAGAATGCGGAATAGAATAACACAATCAACATTACTAATAAGGTTTTCTTTATTAATTAAAACAAAAAAACTACTACAACTATTATACACACGCTATATTCGTGTGGCTAGACTCTCATTAGGAGATGTCTACTATGAAATAAATTGAAAAGATGATCAAAACTAGACGCCCTACCCTCTTTATATAGGAGAGGGAGGTTACATAAAACCCTAATATTAGCTTACTAGAAAAGCTAACTATTAAACTACACAATAGGCCCTCATTGTTTCTTCTTTCTTCATTCTTGCTCATGGTTTTGTAATCTTCAAATCTGAAATTCCTAACAGTCAAATTTGAATCTTTGAATATTGAAAAATGGTCAATGTTAAAAAGTTGAAACATCTAAAAAGTTAAAACTATCTTATAAAGGAAACAATTTAATGGACTATTATACATTTACGATGCAATGATGACCAAATCTTCTAATGAATTTATGTTTGGCTTCCTGTTGGTAACTATGTTAAAAAAAAATAAAAAAAATAATAAAAAATAAAAACTATTTTCAAAAGTTCATGTGTAAATTTTGTGTCAAAGTTTTTTACAGAGTTTAATCTTACCGGTGGTTCCAGATATGTTGTTGTGGTGATACTTGAGAAACCCGAATATGTTGGTTGGTTTGGTGGTTTTCGTTTTGCAGCTCTGTGGATGTCGTGAGGTTCACTTTAGATATGGTGTTTGTTTGTGTGCTTCTAATATCTTTAATTGTCATAGTGTTTGAGACGGAGTAGATATTCAAGGTAATTCTTTTTGAAATATGTTTCAATATCTGACTGAAATATAACATATTGGAGGCTGATTATTATTTTTAAAACATCTTTTCGAAAAGAAATGAGACACATGGTGTTCATAACCGATGCCAATGACTTTCTTAAGCATTTTGTGTATGTTTTTTAATCACGTAAGTGAATGTTAGTAATGGTCTTGAATTGTTTATGTTCTTGAACTTTATTTTAAAGGAGGTGTTTGGGGTAATATTGATGATACTGGGAGTAATATTTAGTTTGTGGTAATTTTCGGCTAAAAAATATACTATTTATTTTCCATATCTTAGATTTAAAAGTTACACTTTATTTGATGTTTTGAATAGATTTGACAATCTATTATTGTCTTGTAGGTAAATGCTTTATTTATGTACTTGCGATTTATTGTTAGTCTTTCATTATCGTCGCTATTCAACTATGCCATAAGAGGAACGGTTCCTCGAAGAGGATACCCGAGCACTAGAAAGACAAATTTTCAAAAAAAAAAAAAAAAAAAAAAAAAAAAAAACATTCATTTTGTAATTTTGTTGAAAACTAGAAATCATTGTCGTTAGGCGTGGGTACTCGTCTATATATCTAATGCATGTTTTGAGTGTCAATCAATATTTAAATGAAATTTCTTAATGCTAGTTGACCGAAGTATTTTTGAAAGAGATATAAAGCGGCATTGTCAAACATACTTATTCAAAAACCATGATATTTGAACGATTTTTAAATCTTCCTAAAAAATGGAACTGCCACATGTCACAATGATATATAATGTTATTTTTTGAGAAAACTAATTAGATAAGGACAAAAACTGTCTTTTATTGTATTGATAACTAGGTAATGTATTAGGCCATGTGATAAGGATTTAAAAGGTACACTTTTGAGGGGTCATTTAACCCTTTAATTGATCACTTTTGTATCCGTTACTACTTAATTTTGTTCCTTTTCACTTTTTAGGTCTCTTGAAGGCAAATTGCTGGAATGACACTTATTCGGACGAAAAGGCGCGAATATATGAAGAAAATGGCCAAAGTCAATAATCGAGATACTCAAGCTGCTGGAATTGAAAGGGGACGGCGTCACGGCTTAATTGCGACGTCGCGACATCTTGAGATGACTCAGTAGCCAAATTGCTAATTTACAAGTGACGACATCAGGTTTAAAAGAGTAGGGCGTCGCAACTCAGACGGCCTAGATTTGGATCCAGACATCGTCAGAGGTTGAAGCCGACGGCGTCACGAACATAAGGTGACGCCGTCACAGAGTTGACGTGGCCAAGACAAAACCCTAATGGCGGCGACCTGATGGCGTCACAATTAAAGAGTGACGCCGTCGCATTTTGTAACACTATCTATAGAATCCGAATTTTTCAGTTTTAGGGGAGGTAGTTTTGTGGAGTAAAAACCTAAATCGAACAAAGGCTGTCTTGTACAATATCTTAGGGTTCCATACCCTAATTTACAACAAGATAAGTGTTTTACTTCATTGATTTAATCATGTCTTCAATTGTTTGTGTGTATGCTTGCATGTTCTCCATGTCCGGCTAATTTACTTGTGTATTTGCTTAGATAATATGAAACCTAGTTATTGAATATTGATTGGTTGTCTCTTATCTTAATTGTGATTGACCTAGTATTGCGATAGGTCATTCGTTGTGTTATTAATGCTTGATTAGTCTTTGTTGAACCTTAGCTTATAGTTACTAGTGGAATTGTAGGCTAAATATCCAAAGATAACCTTAGTGTTAAGTTTATGAATCCTAGAGATTTCGTAGTCATTAACCATAGGTAGCTTCAAATAGTAGGGAATAAACGCATACCCTACGACCTTAGAAACACAACACGTTAAAAATAAGGACGTGACAATTCAACCATCAATAGGAGATAACTAGGGAGTAATAACATTTAAGTAAACACATTTTTTATCATCATAAGAGCACACAACAATAGACATAGACTACACTCACCTTAGCTTAGTTTAGATAATTAGATAAGTAGAGCAATCGGTAGAAATACCAACCCCCAAATCCAAACCCCGAGATTCGTACCTTTCCATTTTCTAAAAACATAAAAAAGATAAAAAATAATCTTCCTCAACCCCAACCTTCGCGTAGTAATTTCTCACTAGCATTCCTATTCCCCTAGAGAACGATATCAATTCCCGAGGCTTACCCTAATACTACACTACAACGATTAGGTTCATCGCCTAGGGTGTTGAAAACTTGCTCGACGAAAGGAAGTTCCTTTGACCCGAACGCGTTATGCAGCGTATCAAGTTTTAGGCGCACTGCGGGAATAGAATAACTAGTTAGATTTCCACATCGTTTAGGTTTCCTTGCTTGATTCTTGTCAAGTAAGCTTTTTTCCCCATTTTTAGCTTCCTCGTAGTCTATCCCCCTTCTTTGTGACCTTTGTTCGTAATCCCATCACTTTTCATCATGGAAGGTGATAATCAACCACCACTCATCAACCCACCACCAAATGACCCACCAAGAGGCCGTACTCTTGGTGAATACTCGAGACCAAGCCACCTAGGCTATAGGAACACCATCGAGCTTCCCGACCAAGCCCAAACTATGGCCCTGCGATCCGACACCATCCGGTTGGTGCAAAACGGATGTGCTTTCCATGGACTTCGTTCCGAAGATCCTAATCAGCATCTTAAGGATTTCCTTAAAATCGTCGATTCCATCGACCTCAATGCGACTACTCGGGAGACCACGCGTTTGCGTCTCTTCCAATTCTCTCTACGGGATCAAGCTAGTAATTGGCTTGAGCGACTTCCCGCCGGCACCATCTCAAGTTGGGATGATCTCACCTCTCATTTCCTTGCTCAATTTTTCCCACCGGGGAGAACTACTAAGCTTAGGAATGAAATCTTGATGTTCCAACAACGTCAAGGTGAATCTCTCTATAAAGCATGGACTCGATTCAAGGACTTACTCCATAGAGTCCCTCATCACGGCATTGATTTTTGGCTTCAAGTCCAACTCTTCTACGATCATGTCAACTTCCCCACTAAGCGATTCGTTGACCAAGCGGCCGGTGGAAAACTTAGTGATCTCACCGCGGAAGAATCGTGGGGTATAATAGAGGACCTTGCTCTCTATGAAAACGAAAGTTGGAATGACCCCCGTGAGTTGCCCAAAACTGTAAAGGCAATCTCCTTGCCTCCAATTTACTCACAATCTTCCGACCGTAGGATGCTCGAGCTTGAAGATCAAGTTAAATTCCTAATGAGCTCCTATGAAAATGCTAAGTCTTCACGCCAAGTGAACAAAATCTCTTCCTTGTGTGAGCCGTGTAGTGGTCCTCATAACACGCGCACTTGCACAAGACTCCCTGAGCAAACTTCCGTTGACTACGCATCCTCGCGTACCAATGGAACGGGAGGAAGATTCCATACAACACCCGGACCTAGGACTTTTAATGACGCCCGAGAAGCATGGAAGGGCAAGCCCGACTTTTATTGGGGACAAACCAAAAAATTCACATCTAATGATTTCTCATGGCCCCCATCTCACGGCCCTAACCGACAAAACATAGAAGGGATGTTGCAACACCTAGTCACATCCCAAGAAGCTCAAATAGCTAAGCTCTCGGACCATTTTAACCAACAACAAGCCGAGATGGATAGGAAGATAGATAACCTCTTGAAAGCCATGACCAATAGTGATAGGAAGGTTAATGCTATCTCAACTTTCGAAGCCTTCGGTGTAGAGATTAAGGACCCAAGTAAGTTAGCTAATCACGTTCAATTCGTCAATACCATCGCCTTAGTGAAACCTAATAGAACAAATGACGAAACGAACTATGAGACGGTACTTGAGGTTAGTGAAACTCCTAGGAATGAAACAACCAAGGAATTAGATGAAGTAGGCGATGACTATTTCAATAAGTTTCCTACGGAAGAAGAACTCTCTCGCCACCCACACTTAGTACGAGACCTCCGTCACATGTATGTTAGGAGAAGCCTTAGGATCAAGTTTGGGAACCCTTGGAATCTTAACATACCATGTTGAATAGGACACCTTTTCGTGGCAAAGGCCTACATTGATCGCAAGTTCCCGATAAATATCATGACTAGCACCTACTATATTGGGTGATGAAGAAGCCTATCCCAACTAGGCAAGATCCTGATAATCCTAGGGTTAGTTGCAATTTTCTTGGTAGAGTTAAGGGATTGCCCGTTTATGTTGGAAGTTTCACTTTTCCTACGGACTTCATAGTTGTGGACGATATTAGTACGGCCATAGATCCTAGCTTGTCTCACGTTATTCTAGGAAAGCCTTTCATAGAAAACACCAGGATGACTTATGATCCATCGTTAGGAATAGTGAGATTCAAGGATGAGACCGATGATGTAGTCTACCAAATGCCCTTTAAGATTGAGAAACTTTCATCACTATCCAATGATGAAAAAGAAATTAAGCTATCGGTCTACTATAGGAATGAGAAAGATAAGGAAAAGGGAGTTGATTATGTGATGAATAAGATTTTCGGGTTCTATAAGGATTGCTTGAAACTAGGACTGGAATATAGAACGGATTGGGGAGAAGATGACTTCTTAGAAAGATGCATATTAGGGCATTACTATAACATGGAAAACCCCAATAGAGACCGTCATGAGGAAGAAGGTGACGGTAATAAAGTCACGTAATGGCACGACTTCGAGTCTAGCTACAAGACTCATAAATAAAGAAAAGCGCTTCGTGGGAGGCAACCCATGCTTAATTGTTTGCTTGTTTGTGTCGTATATCTTTTATTAATTGTTTATTCTCATGTTTAAATTTGTAAAAATGCTTTATTTTGTCTTTAACCTCGTCTTAATTACATATAAAGGTATTTTACATAAGTGATAAGTGTAGGGAGGATTACAAACATTTTCAAAAAGAACGTGAACATGAGAATTACAATTATTTAAAAGACATATATGTGTGTGTTTGTTCGAGTCAAATGCTTGTATCGAGTCATAATGGATGTTTTGCAGGAAATTTTTCCAGATTCTAAAGATAAAAATTTTCCGAATTTTTTCCGAAAAATCGCAGACCGGTTTAGAAGGATAACTGACGGTGTCGTCGCAACATGACGGCGTCAGGAGGACTAGAAACTGCTTACTAATTTTTTCTCGCTCTCTGAGCTACTTATAAATTTTTGAAATTTTCCAGGTCTTCATTTTCCAGAAAATCTGTAAACATCCATTCCACAAGCATTATATCCTAGTTTAGTAGAGTCATATATATATTGTTACTGTCACACCCTCGCCGGAGGCGGAAACACGAGGTGTAACGGAAGGGAACATAAGCACAAGATAATAGAACCTACCAACGTTAAGATTTAAAAGAAAGAGTACACCATTACAACACCAGTTTAGCCGACATCGGCAAATATATTACAAAGTTTAGTTCCCAAAATATTGCGTTCTATTACATAACGATTTGTAGTGACAAGTGAAAACTTCATTATGCAAGACCTGGTAGAAAAAGCTTACTAATGATCACCTGAAATGCATGAGAGAAAAACGGGTCAACTATGAAAATAGTTGGTGAGTAAACATGTTTAGTAAAATAAGAAAACTCGAAAGAAATATTCAAAGGTTTCGGTTATCGGAAATAGTCCACAAAGCAAAGGAATTGTATATCCACTCGGTTCAAGTTCCGCCCATACAAAACTTGCAACCTGTGTGTACACAACCCATTGCACAAAATATAGCGTCAAGTAGTCAAGTATAAGCAATCATAATAGTTCACAATATAGTACCACGAATATAATAATTCAATGATGCTCTTGATGAAACCAAATTATCTTTGGGTGCCACTACCCAAAGTTATGTTGGGTGCCTCTTCCCAAAGATATCTTGGTGCCTCTTCCCAAAGATATCTGGGTGCCTCTTCCCAAAGATATGCTCGAACATAGGAGACTTTATAGTGATGCTCGAACATAGGAGACTTTAGGTCAAGGTCATAACATGTACGGTTCAATAAATTCCAACAAGTCATAAATTTGTAATTAAGTTCAAGGATTTGATTCGAGTTCACAAGTTCTAGTCAAACTAGTTAATAAAAGTAGTAACCAATTTAGCTCAAGAATGATTCATGCATTACGCCCAAAAATATAGTAAAACGGTAAAAAGGGGATGTGATTACTCACTTGATGAATAGATGCGATGACAAAAGTGGTTACACCGAAATGTAGCGTGAATCTCGAAACTGACCTATTATGAATGATATGATATGCAATAAGTCATGATGTAATGTTATGCACGCAATTCGGATGATATTTATACCACTTATGTATTTTTGAAAACAATACTTCTCGTCGAAAATATAATCTTTTAACGTCTTGACCATTTTTAAATTACTTCACATGTGTTTACTTTGAAATGATATCCAATGATAATCATTTAGTGATTTATTGTGAAATTATAACTTTTCGTCGTAAAATAATGTCATTGAAATTTCCATGAAAGTGACTAAAACGGCCTCTAAAAGCTAGTCGTACAATGGTGCACGTCGAGTGTTAGGAAGCAAACTCGACGGTTTTAGGAAGCTTGTATCATTATCTCAAAGTTTTAGCATTTAAGTTTCCATCCTAAAGGTCTCGAACATAAAGAAAAATAGAGGTTAAGTATGGTACTTTTAGTCCAAAATATAGTTTAAGGATGTTTTTTCGGCAAAGTTTAAGCTACTATATTTTATTCGTTACAACTCCGTTTGACGAACGGTTGGATATTTTGGAAAATATGCTAGGCGAACTTACTTTTACTAGAAGACATCACGTTATAAAAAGTTCTACATCATTGTTAAAAACGTCCGCCAACATGGTCCTTTAGTTGCCGTAGTATGTTTTTAATAAAGAATATATTAATTTTGCTAATAGAATAAAGTTACGGCAACTTGGTTTATCGCGTGTAATTTAATCGTTACAAGTCCGTTTTCTACGTTTTCTACATCCTTAGATTTGTGTCAAAGTATACTAATATATTTTTGATAAGTCGACACAATTTATAAAGCTTAAGACTCATTTTTGACTCGTAAAGAGTGACATTTTCATGCTGAAATTTCCAGAATTTATAGTTTTTGACGCTCAACTTGAAAAATTCATAACTTCTTCGTTATAACTCCGTTTTAATCCGTTCAAGCGGCCACGGTTTCGTTTTAAAGTATATTTTCTAAATATCTAGGTCAAATATTTTTACCTACTGTCGTATTTTCCAGAATTTCAAAATAAGGACAGACCCTTTTCCAAACTTGTCGAAATGAGTTTTTCTCGCGCCAAACCTATTCTAATCCATTCAAAACAACTCCGAAGCTATTCTAATCCTACCATACACCTTCTTAGGGTGTCATGGGTTCCTAGATATCACGAAAACTAATATATAACAAGGAGTAATTATAGGATGGATTATATATATTTAACACTTAAAAACCATAAAAAGTGGTATAAACATCACATAACTTGCATGTTTCTCAAATAAAATGATATGACCATAATAATGAATGTGAAATAAAAACATGAATATGAATGCTTACAAGAAATATGATGAGGTTTAAGGACAAAGGGTTTTCCTAATCACTTGAGGTTTTTATTGCAAAACCTATACAACAAGTGATACTAGATTGTTAAAACCTTGTCTAGATAAAAATTTATGAACTCCTTCTTCTTCCTTATGGTTGGCCGGTTCTAGGAGCAAGAGAGGAAAGAAATGGATTTTTGATCTTTCACTTTGTGGAAATGAATTTCATGTGTTGATATTTTGTATAGAATGAATATAAATACATTATAAGTAGATATTTAGTAGTAAAGATGTGTGAGTCACCCTTATTGGGTCGACATATATAACAAAGAAAATGACTAAGTAGATTTGTTGTAGTTAAGCATTTGTATATGTAAGTAAATGTGTAGTTAAGTTAGGAGTAACTTATATATATATTTAAGCATTTAGGATAGCGTTAGCTAAAAATAAATTTTAACGGGTCAAGATAAAATATATTGAGGTCCTAAAATTATAAAAATACATTTCTTGCAAAATTTGAGTGATATAATAATAATCGTAGTATTTAATAAAATCGTCGTAATTATATAAATATAACCATTTATATACAAAATAAATTTAAAACACTGGTAAACTCATAATATTATTTTATAAACTTAATATGAGTATAAAAATATATTGAAATAATTTTCGGAAGTAATGGATCAATTGTTCAAAATAATTTATTACGCGATAACGTTTATTTAATATGAAATTATGCGTTTAATGAAAAATGCAAAACCATGCATAAATTGATATGAAATGATGAATATGGAGTTTGAGAAATGACCGGAAATTGAGAATTGTGACATTCTTCCCATGTCAGCGGAATCACGTCCTCGTGATTCGATTAATGATACTATGGTCCGAACCTCGACAAGGATTCCAAAAGTTTATGCTCTTACGAGCAGTCTAAATGATCATATCAATGCCCATGCGTACAGGTTCCCCATTAAACTAAGTACGTGCCGTGATTAGATTTGATAGGGTAAACTTACCCAATATCGAACGTAGCCCTCAAAAGACCTTTAGATAGTGACTTGAGTAAACTTGTTTCTTAGCTTGACTTTCGCAACTCATCAAACAAGAACGTCACTAGATCAAGCTAGAAACAAGTCTTTTGAATGAAGTCTTTTGAAAGATTCGCTCGATATTGGATTTGCTTACACAAATCAAATCAAATCAACAAAATATAATACAACTAAGGTCGATATCGATGGGTCACAAATTAATCAATGCCGTGAGCGTGGTAAAATTGGAAGGAAGTTATGCACTCAAAATCATGTCGTACAAAAATAAGGTAGTTGTTCGAAAGAATGTACCGTTCGCGCGTTGCGGGCTTCCTCGGTACCACATAAAATGCTCGACCACGTGCGGAGGAACATCATTGTTCGATCTTGTGGGCCTTCTATTGCCAATGCCGGTTTGGACGATTACCTCCTTGATTGGGAGTTCTTTTCGACTTTGGACGGTATTGCGAAGGTGATCTAGACTTCCACACTCGTAACATGCTTTTCTCTCGCCTTGATTCCCAGTCTGTTTGAGCAATTTTTGCGAAGTGGCCCGTCTGTCCACATTTGTCGCACCTTGGCGCCTCTCCGAGTGGTGATAGTTACATCGAGTGCACAAAGGATGTGGACTGCGTATCTTTGCGCTCTGGGTAGTCTCTCCATAGTTCACGGTTATTCGTTGCCTCTTGTCTTGCTTGACCACGGTCTCGGCTTCCACGGTGATCGTCCTGTCGCTTTCGTCCATTGTCATTCGCTTTGCTAGTCCTCCGGACTGATCACATCATTTGTCAAGCGATCGCCATACCCACACGGCTTGCGAGTGGTTGGGTTCGATGAAGTGACATCCTCCCAATTTCGGTATCAATCCCCATATATATCGGTCAATCAACTTCTCCACGGTGGAAACCATGTGAGGAACCATCCTAGTTAACTCGTGGAAGCGGATCGTGTACTTGTCGACTTCTACTCCAACCATCAAGTGATTCCAAAATTCCGCTTCTAGCTTCGCACTTCATCTTTCTGCGGTACTCATCGGTTAGTAGTTTCTCAAATGCTTCCCAAGATAACGCATTTGCGCCCTCTTCCTCTAGTGCGAGTTGGTTGTTCCACCGGTCAATGCTCGACCACATGTAGCGCACCGGAGAGAACTCAACCTTGTTTCCTTCAGTACATTTCGTGATACTAAGTTTAGACTCAACATTCTCGAACCAGGTTAATAGTCTAATGGCGCCCTCAGTACCATAAAATTCCATCGGCTTGCATGTCATGAAAGTCTTGTAGCTGCATCCATGACCAGTGTTTGAAGTACCTTCTCCGTTGTTGGTTCGTCTAACATCAAGGTGCGTCATAATTTGGGTGAGTAGATCCGCTATTCCAGTCGCGTTGTTGTTTGGATTGTCATTGTTGTTTGGGTTGCCGTTGTTGTTGACTCCTGAGCGTGTGTTTCTGGCAGCCATGATCTTGCAATGGACCAAAATATCGGGTTGAGTAAATGACACTCGGACGAAGGCAGATGAGGTTTAGAACGGTGGTAATGTGTTATAGTGATCGAAATATGACAGGAACAGAGACATGCTATGTTTGACAAGTCGAAAGATGGAAAAGAGAGGGTATAAACAAGATACGGTAACGTAGACGTGAACGTAAAAACATGCTATGCATACCCACCCGACCAATGCAACTTCAGGTGACCAGACTCAAAAGACTCAACTAAACATGATTTAAAATTACCCTTCTTATCATTGCATGGTTCTTCATAAATTAGACATAGTTGATCAGGCTATGTATAATTTATGATTAACGATGCAACGATAGGACTAGTTGACTCGGATAATGTTCAATGTTTAATAAAAAAAAATTTCCGGTTATAGCTGTGATTTTTATTTTTGAAAAATCGGCATTCTCTATAACCTTTGGCTCTGATACCAATCTGTCACACCCTTGCGGGAGGCGGAAACACGAGGTGTAACGGAAGGGAACATAAGCACAAGATAATAGAACCTACCAACGTTAAGATTTAAAAGAAAGAGCACACCATTACAACACCAGTTTAGCCGACATCGGCAAATATATTACAAAGTTTAGTTCCCAAAATATTGCGTTCTATTACATAACGATTTGTAGTGACAAGTGAAAACTTCATTATGCAAGACACGGTAGAAAAACTTACTAACGATCACACGAAATGCATGAGAGAAAAACGGGTCAACTATGAAAATAGTTGGTGAGTAAACATGTTTAGTAAAATAAGAAAACTCGTAAGAAATATTCAAAGGTTTCGGTTATCGGAAATAGTCCACAAAGCAAAGGAATTGTATATCCACTCAGTTCCAAGTTCCGCCCATACAAAACTTGCAACCTGTGTGTACACAACCCATTGCACAAAATATAGCGCGTCAAGTAGTCAAGTATAAGCAGTCATAATAGTTCACAATATAGTACCACGAATATAATAATTCAGCGATGCTCCTGATGAAACCAAATTATGCTGGGTGCCACTACCCAAAGTTATGTTGGGTGCCTCTTCCCAAAGATATACTGGGTGCCTCTTCCCAAAGATATAATGGGTGCCTCTTCCCAAAGATATGCTCCGAACATAGGAGACTTTATAGTGATGCTCCGAACATAGGAGACTTTAGGTCAAGGTCATAACATGTACGGTTCAATAAATTCCAACAAGTCATAAATTTGTAATTAAGTTCAAGGATTTGATTCGAGTTCACAAGTTCTAGTCAAACTAGTTAATAAAAGTAGTAACCAATTTAGCTCAAGAATGATTCATGCATTACGCCCCAAAATATAGTAAAACGGTAAAAAGGGGATGTGATTACTCACTTGATGAATAGATGCGATGACAAAAGTGGTTACACCGAAATGTAGCGTGAATCTCTAAACTGACCTATTATGAATGATATGATATGCAATAAGTCATGATGTAATGTTATGCACGCAATTCGGATGATATTTATACCACTTATGTATTTTTGAAAACAATACTTCTCGTCGAAAATATAATCTTTTAACGTCTTGACCATTTTTAAATTACTTCACATGTGTTTACTTTGAAATGATATCCAACGATAATCATTTAGTGATTTATTGTGAAATTATAACTTTTAAGTCAGTAAAATAATGTCATTGAAATTTCCATGAAAGTGACTAAACGGCCTCTAAAAGCTAGTCGTACAATGGTGCACGTCGAGTGTTAGGAAGCAAACTCGACGGTTTTAGGAAGCTTGTATCATTATCTCAAAGTTTTAGCATTTAAGTTTCCATCCTAAAGGTCTCGAACATAAAGAAAAATAGAGGTTAAGTATGGTACTTTTAGTCCAAAATATAGTTTAAGGATGGTTTTTCGGCAAAGTTTAAGCGACTATATTTTATTCGTTACAACTCCGTTTGACGAACGGTTGGATATTTTGGAAAATATGCTAGGCGAACTTACTTTAATAGAAGACATCACGTTATAAAAAGTTCTACATCATTGTTAAAAACGTCCGCCAACATGGTCCTTTAGTTGCCGTAGTATGTTTTTAATAAAGAATATATTAATTTTGCTAATAGAATAAAGTTACGGCAACTTGGTTTATCGCGTGTAATTTAATCGTTACAAGTCCGTTTTCTCGTTTTCTACATCCTTAGATTCGTGTCAAAGTATACTAATATATTTTTGATAAGTCGACACAATTTATAAAGCTTAAGACTCATTTTGACTCGTAAAGAGTGACATTTTCATCTTGAAATTTCGAATTTATAGTTTTTGACGCTCAACTTGAAAAATTCATAACTTCTTCGTTATAACTCCGTTTTAATCCGTTCAAGCGCCACAGTTTCGTTTTAAAGTATATTTTCTAAATATCTAGGTCAAATATTTTACCTCTGCCGTATTTTCCGAATTTCAAAATAAGGACGACCCTTTTCCAAACTTGTCGAAATGAGTTTTTCGCGTCAAACCTATTCTAACCCATTCAAAACAACTCGAAGCTATTCTAATCCTACCATACACCTTCTTAGGGTGTCATGGGTTCCTAGACATCACCAAAACTAATATATAACAAGGAGTAATTATAGGATGGATTATATATATTTAACACTTAAAACCATAAAAGTGGTATAAACATCACATAACTTGCATGTTTCTCAAATAAAATGATATGACCATAATAATGAATGTGAAATAAAAACATGAATATGAATGCTTACAAGAAATATGATGAGGTTTAAGGACAAAGGGTTTTCCTAATCACTTGAGGTTTTTATTGCAAAACCTATACAACAAGTGATACTAGATTGTTAAAACCTTGTCTAGATAAAAATTTATGAACTCCTTCTTCTTCCTTATGGTTGGCCGGTTCTAGGAGCAAGAGAGGAAAGAAATGGATTTTTGATCTTTCACTTTGTGGAAATGAATTGTATGTGTTGATATTTTGTATAGAATGAATATAAATACATTATAAGTAGATATTTAGTAGTCAAGATGTGTGAGTCACCCTTATTGGGTCGACATATATAACAAAGAAAATGACTAAGTAGATTTGTTGTAGTTAAGCATTTGTATATGTAAGTAAATGTGTAGTTAAGTTAGGCGTAACTTATATATATATTTAAGCATTTAGGATAGCGTTAGCTAAAAATAAATTTTAACGGGTCAAGATAAAATATATTGAGGTCCTAAAAATTATAAAAATACATTTCTTGCAAAATTTGAGTGATATAATAATAATCGTGTAGTATTTAATAAAATCGTCGTAATTATATAAATATAACCATTTATATACAAAATAAATTTAAAACACTGGGTAAACTCATAATATTATTTTTATAAACTTAATATGAGTATAAAAATATATTGAAATAATTTTCGGAAGTAATGGATCAATTGTTCAAAATAATTTATTACGCGATAACGTTTATTTAATATGAAATTATGCGTTTAATGAAAAATGCAAAACCATGCATAAATTGATATGAAATGATGAATATGGAGTTTGAGAAATGACCGGAAATTGAGAATTGTGACAGTTACCGCCGATTTTACACAAAGGTTTCGTTTGTTTTCTTCAAGTGTACAGGTTTAATTTATCAAGAAGAAGATACATAAGATTGGAAGGAGCTTTTAACGCAAACACTCTTCTTGAAGAAAGATTTAACCACTACACACGGATCCTACCGAGCTAATTTGGGGAGTACTAGTTTCTTTCGTATTTAATTACCTTCCATTATCATAACTTTGATACTTTCGGGGAACATTGGAGATAATGTTCAGTTTAAGTGTAGGGAGGGAAAATAAAACGGGAACTTTGAAACTATGCTTATCCTTGAATATTTGCCTTGTCCAATTTCATTTGTGTAATAAACCATGAGAAATATCGGTTAGGGTAATTTTGGCACCAAATTTAAAATTTTTCATGACATGTAGGAGTGGGCCATTAGTCTTAATAAAGCGTCTCATGGATAGGAAGTTATATGACTAGCACAAAACCCTTTACCACTTAAATTCCACCCAAAATGTGAGGATCGCCCTTAGATTTGTAGGAATTAAAGCATTCCACTTTAATGCTTCGTTTGTGAACCGGTAGTATAATAGATTCTAGAACTTGTTTTGTGATGCATTCCGAGATCGCTAGTAAGACTACACTTGTGTAGTTAGGAATAACTAAGTGATAAGAGGCATTAGGATAACCCTTGTTTGATACCCGTAATATAATTACTTCTTCAACATTGGTTGAGTAATCCCCCCACACCCTTGCGTTGTACTCATCTTTAGTACACGGTACCCCTAGTTAACCCCTCAGAGCCTATCCTTTTCGCGGTTCTCGTGATTTTTTGGTTTTTCGGAATATCAATGAAGAGCATTGTTTACAATCCACCCCCAAATGTACACCCAAATCCCCTTAGCATACCTTGTATGCACTCACTTTTAGTGCATTATGGTTATCATACTAAACCCTTAGTTCAATTATCTAGTTGCTTGCATAAGTTGCTAAGTCGAGTCATATCCTTTGTACACAATTTTGGGACGATTGGGACTCATGGGAAAAGTTAAATTTTATGAAATGACGGGAAGGGAACGTTAAATTCAAATTCCCTTTATTTGCGTAATAATGTACTCCAAGTGTTTTGATCTTTTCAATTCGGGTCAAATTAGTGTTAGAGTAATAAAAACTCAAGTGTAGGGATGTGCCTATAAATCCCTATCATTTTGATGTTATTGTAGAGGATGGTAGAGTAAAAGTGTAAAAAAAAAAAAAAAAAAAATCGAAAAAAAAGGAAATAAAAAGTACGGGCTACCATCCTACATCTATCTTTAAATTTATGTTTGTTTGTTTCAATTTATATAGAGTTTAGAGTGTCGAATCTTCGCTTAGCAACGCCATTCTTCGCATGCTTGTAACATAAAGATTTTTGACTTGCCACCACTAAATCGCCTAACCCACCAAACCCTTTGTTTCCCTACCGTAAGCCTAACGTTACAACCCTTTAAAAGACCTCTTGGATAGTCTTTCCTAGGTGCTTACACCAACGCGATGGAGGTTTGATCTAGTCTCAAGCCTATGGTAATCTATGTACTAGGACCGGTTAATGAGTGTTTATCTTCCATTTCCAATTTGATATATTTCATATACACATGAGAGATGAGAGTATCCAAAAACCACTTGTGAGGTGCTAGTATGTAATTTCCGTGCTTGTTATGACTTTTGCGGGGCTTATATGTGTTGTGAATCGTTCTAAACTAATGCTTCATGACCCCTAACTTATAAATTAATTAGCCAAAAGCACATTTGCTTGAGGACAAGCAAATACCAAGTGTAGGGATATTTGATAAGGATTTAAAAGGTACACTTTTGAGGGGTCATTTAAGCCCTTAATTGATCACTTTTGTATCCGTTACTACTTAATTTCGTTCCTTTTCACTTTTTAGGTCTCTTGAAGGCAAATTGCTGGAATGCCACTTATTCGGACGAAAAGGCGCGAATATATGAAGAAAATGACCAAAGTCAAGAATCGAGACACTCAAGCTGCTGGAATTGAAAGGGGACGGCGTCATGGCTTAATTGCGACGCGTCGCGACACATCTTGAGACGACTCAGTAGCCAAATTGCTAATTTACAAGTAACGGCATCAGGTTTTAAAGAGTAGGGCGTCGCAACTCAGACGGCCTAGATTTGGATCGAGCGGCGTCGATGGTTGAAGTCGGCGGCGTCACGAACATAAGGTGGCGCGTCGCGAGTTGATGTGGCCAAGACGAAACCACAATGGTTGCGACCGACGGCGTCACAATTAAAGAGTGACGCCGTCGCATTTTGTAACACTATATATAGAATCCGAATTTTTAGGTTTTAGGGTGGTAGTTTTGTGGAGTAAAACCTAAACCGAACCGAGGTCATCTTGTCTGATATCTTAGGGTTCCATACCCTATTTTACAACAAGATAAGTGTTTTACTTCATTGATTTAATCATGTCTTCAATTTTTTGTGTGTATGCTTGCATGTTCTCCATGTCCGACTAATTTACTTGTGTGTTTGCTTAGATAATATGAAACCTAGTTATTGAATATTGATTGGTTGTCTCTTATCTTAATTGTGATTGACCTAGTATTGCGATAGGTCATTCGTTGTGTTATTAATGCTTGATTAGTCTTTGTTGAACCTTAGCTTATAGTTACTAGTGGAATTGTAGGCTAAATATCCAAAGATAACCTTAGTGTTAAGTTTATGAATCCTAAAGATTTGGTAGTCATTAAGCTTAGGTAGCTTCAAAGAGTTAGGGAATAAACGCATACCCTACGACCTTAGAAACACAACGCGTTAAGAATAAGGACGTGACAATTCAGCCATCAATAAGAGATAACTAGGGAGTAATAACATCAAAGTAAACATATTTTTTATTATCATAAGAGCACAAAACAATAGACACAGACTACACTCACCTTAGCTTAGTTTAGATAATTAGATAAGTAGAGCAATCGGTAGAAATACCAACCCCCAAATCCAAACCCCGAGATTCGTACCTTTCCATTTTCTAAAACATAAAAAGATAAAAATAATCTTCCTCAACCCCAACCTTGGCGTAGTAATTTCTCACTAGCATTCCTATTCCCTAGAGAACGATAATCAATCCCGAGGCTTACCCTAATACTACACTACAACGATTAAGTTCACTGCCTAGGGTGTTGAAAAACTTGCTCGACGAAAAGGAAGTTCCTTTGACCCCGAACACGCGTTGTACGCGTATCACCATGCAAAAGCAGAGCACATGCGTGTTAATGTAATATGGCTTTATATGTTGGGTTGCATATATGTTACATGTTTCCAACTAAGATATAGATTGACATAGCAATCAAGTTTTTTACTTCCATTTTATTTAGGCTTTAAAGATGCTACTTTGTGTCAAGTGTCAACCAACTACAATAAATAACGGTCACGCATAGCAATAGTTAAGAAAGATTAATCATCATAAGCAATGTTACAACAAGACATGCTCATATAAAACTCGTTTGATTTTAGTGATGTTTACATATAAAACTCGTTGTTGGTTTTAGTGGTCTAGCTTTTGTGTAACCTTTGATATATTTATGTTTTCAATTTCTCCTCATAATTTTTAGGGTTACATATGGATTTAATCATACATTGTTTTGCTCAAAGACTCAAAGGTCTCTACTTTTACCATCCTTTTCAACCATTCTCTTTCACGTGAAGTTTTTTACAAAACGTTTAGTTGACACGGCTATACCAACTCTACTTTCATCCATGTACCCCTATGGCCTCTCACTTGAAACATTTTTACTTGTATTTTTGTCATCCATTGAACTTAATATTTGCCAAAAACAAATGACACACGTATGGCCTCTTACTTGAAACATTTTTTCTTCTTCATTTTTTACTTGTATTTACTTCCTGCAACACATTATTATTTCTTCTAGAGTCTCTCCCATTCCTTCACCTAACCTTTCCTACTTACATGTCCCACCCATTGAGATAACTTGCAAATCACAACTCACAACTAACCCTCATCACATATTGGTTTTTTAATCTATGAGAATGCTTATTATTGACTAAAAATTCACGTTATAATCTACAATCAACACTTTTAACTACTATATACTATGTATAATCGATATCAATTGATTGGATACAAAAAAGAGGATGAAGCATGCTATAAATGCTGTTTATCCAAATACTATTTTGATATTTTCTAGTGACTTGAGTTCCATTTGCAATAATTTAAATATAAAAATTAACAAATATATTTAAAAAGAATAACAAAATAATAGTATGTTACTACTGTATCAATCTGACAAAAAATATACATACAATAGCTTCCATTATCATTACTAATATTTCATTATAAACTGAACATGTAAGTAAGATACTTAGAGATAAACATCTTTTGTCTACAAAATCATGTGCACCAGTGTCCTATGAGCTTCTTCCTTGCATTGCATCATGAACCGTCGTTAACATTACTTATACCAGCACCAAGATCCTTGGTCTTTAGCCCCAACCACTCAACCGTTTTAATCTCACCTTCAAGTCGTTTGAGCTACAAATACAAAAACAAAATCACCAAAGCACATGTAAGTTAATTACATCTTCCAGTTGTAGTTGTAGATAATAAAAAATAACTTGCAATGTAAACGTGAGAGGGTGCGGAAAACACTAACTGTGGGTTGTATGGAAGGAAGAAGAAAGGATGAAAATGACGTGAAGAAAGAATTATAGAATGATAATAATAAAGTAAAATTTCAGAAAAATTACTTATAATTAAATATGATTGATACTTGTTAGTGCACATGTATACATGAATCTGCTTGAGTGGAACAAACTTGAACAAGCATAAGACAAAAAAATCAAATTATACTCTTGTATTATATGTAAAAATCACTAAAATAAAAATGAGAGGTTTATAAAAAAAGGTTGATAAAATATACATTTCATTTAATGGCTATGATCATATCCTTCAAGCATACATCACACAAATATGTGTGACACACAAAATCAATGCCATTAACACAAAATCCAAAGTATTTTGATAGAATGATTGACACAGCGTAGACTAAAGAGGCAAAGATCAAACGAAACTAACAAAAGATTAAACATGAGTGACAAGATGGTTGCTTACAGCATCATGAAATGGCGAGAAAATAAAGAAATATGTGAATGGTGTGGGATGTGAATGGTGCTTAAAACAAGTCTTGATGCAACACTTTTATTTTTAGTCGTATATTATTATCTTTTAGTATAGTTAACAAACTTACACAAGTTATTAGTGACCATAGTTGAACTAATGGGTGGCTAAGTGAATGGTGCTTACAAATTTGAATGAATTGAGCTGGGTGTGGGGTGTTGTTCGGATCTTTTAGTATAGACACACACACAAAACAAATCAAAAGCAATTAAAGTTATATTCGCAGTTTGAGGGAGACGACGAGAGTCAGAGAAGCAAGGGTGTCTAGAATTGATTTGTGATTTTTTTGGTACCAACAACATATTTTAAGGGTTTAATCATTTTTTTTTTTTTTTTTTGAACGGAAAGGGTTTAATCATTTAAACCTGAGTTGTTATAACATTTTACAAACAAAGTTTGAAAACGAACATTGCTAGAATGTCCAGGTAAAACCAGCCTTATTGCATAAGAGAGTAAGAAAGGAAACAGGTCTTCATCTCCAATCTTATTTCTATCCTCTTGCAGTGAACAATCTGATTCCGCCAGTGCCATACAATCCACATACCAACCCGACAAACCCCATGCATCTTGTGAATAATGTAATCACAGCCATCAAAACCCATTCAGTGACCATTAGGCTCGACACGGAAATCTGAAGATTCAACCAGCCAAGAAACTTTTGCCATATATTCCTTACCTTCGAATATCGAACCAAAACCTCTTTTTGAGAATCCAGTGATTACATGTATTTTTTTTTTACCTAAGCATTTTTCAGCAAGAGGCTAATTATCAATTTAACATAAAAGCATCTAAACACTAAACATTCATTTGGAGAAAGGCCCCGCTTCCACCCATCTAACCCCGATTTCCAAGGAAATCATGTTAAGAGACGACCATAATGCACACTACTCATTACAAAACCGACCTCTTGGAATAGAACACCAATCCAAAGCCAAGTAGACTGAATAAAAAGTAAAACTGAGGCAGAACCAGTATTAACAGTGAGAAACTAATCAGTTAATGATGTTTAGGCGTAGACCAATGACTCATTGTCTTGCTACACACAAAGTTGGTTTACAAGTTTTCAAAGACACCAACTTATGTGATGATCTTCAGCCTCCAAGTAGTCATCACCAAAATTGCATCGCAGAAAAAAAAACTACTAAAAAACAGATTACAAATAACCTGCGCATCTCATCCCCTGTAAGTAGTAGCGTAGTACTACTAGACAAAACTTGAAATAGTTTAAAAAAGGTAGAGCAAAGGATGCTCAACGATACCATAGAACCTGAGCCGAAAAATGCTCAAAAACAAGCATTCAAAAAAAAACCAAATCCAATCATTAACAGTTATTCAACAAAAACTGAATCCAAGTAGCTACTCGTATAACACAATCACTAACAGTTTTAACCTAAACTTCAGAAAGAAGCAAATTCAATTTTTCCAAAGCTGCTGTTTTTGAATTTTGTTGTATTTAAAGATAACACGACAAAATGGAGACAACCACAAACTAAACTAAGGACAAATTAAACGCAGCACACAACTAAAATTATAGTATTATCATCCTTGGTCACTCGGACACCAGCATTCAATACATGAAACGTTACAAGAGTTGATAGTTGACCAAAAGCAGATATTAGAATCAATAACAACATACTAGAGAGGACTATGAGAGATACAAGAGTTTTGTTTCTGGAAAAGACAAGATCTGTTATAGTTTATTTTTGAGGAATAACGGAAGACATGGGCCCAGGTTCAAATATGCTTTTTAAGCGTACATAATCTTCAAAGCTCGGGACTTTGTAGTCCCATTTATCAAGCCAGTCGGGGGGGTTCAAAGGTGAGTAGGTGCTGGGTGTGGGTGAGTTTTGCTTGGGTTTGTCGTCAAGAATCAGTTCAACCTGCACATACAAGAATTAAGAAGAAGTAGTAGAACAAGTTTATTTGACTCTTCCCTTTATACACAAGGTTTCAGGAGTCATAGTTATCAAAAGAGATTTTTAATGTGTTATGCTTAGATTTGTTTCACAGATCGATCAAAAGAGATGCATGGTATGTTGAGCTACGTACATCGATAAGATTGTATCTTTACTACCACGTATCTCTAAAAAAGAAGGAACAAAAGGCTTCTGTGTATCATCTTACGAAGTGGACAAATAAATTTAATTTTCATAAAAAGAAAGATAGACAGCTCTACCTCTGGCCGGTTCTGAAGGTACAGCAAGTACGAACTAAAGGTATCTGGTGCAAGACATTTGGAGATATCATGATATAAAAAGTCACCAGCTGGTTTCCCGCCTTTGGTAACAAAGAAAATAAATTAATTTTGTATATGATAAGTTAACGGAAAAACATATAAAAAAGAATGAGGCAAAACATACTGTTGGGGACATCATTCAACGACAGCTTTTGAAACTCCTTTGATTCCGCCTCTTCTGTACATAAAATAATTATCGCAAACATATAGTTAACGAAACAATACATAATGACTCTAAAAAACGAAACAAACATACCAACAACGTCAAAGTCAGCAAAGTCCTTTGATTCCTCCTGATCTGTACATAATAATCACAAACAAATAGTTAATGGAAAAACATGCATATCGAAAAGAATGAGGCAAAACATACTGTTGGGGACATCATTCAACGACAGCTTTTGGAACTCCTTTGATTCCTCCTCTTCTGTACATAAAATAATTAACGCAAACAAGTAAACTTAATGAAAGAATACATAATGAAAAATGTTCTACTCTAAAAAAAATAAAACAAGGGAAGCATATAATACCATCAAGGTCAAAGTCAACAACATTCTCCCTGTGGTATTGTTCCACTGAAACTGACATTCTCTACAATCCTCAAACAAAACATTTATTACTTATTAGTATAAAAATTATAAATCACTGATTAACATTGATTGACAATACGATATAAAGAATGAAATTGGATATAAATAAAAATAACCAGACACACATAATAATAACAATAACAATTGGCTAGAGTTTTCTTTCTTTCGTTTGATAGAATGAAATTTAAAAAAAGGGAGAAGAATCGTCTATTTAAGGTTTGCTTGCTCCGGCCTTATCTGCTTAAATATGTAAATGTGGACTCGTTTGGCCAGATGGTCCGGGCTTATCGCAAAGGTGCCTCACTCACAAAGCCCACATCTTTTACACAATAAAAAGTAAAAGTCAGGGTGTTTTTCATTTTTTCTTCATTTAAAGGATTGGGTTCACAAACCCATTTAATATTATTTCTTTTTTAAATGGAACCCATTAATTATTTCTCTTAGTTGGTCTATATCCTCAAGACAAAAAATATTAACGTTTCCCCATTAAGTGGCTCACATGATTCCTTAGCTTAAAATAATAATAATAATAATAATAATTAATTATATCTATGGTTGATAAGTTGTCACATTACTATCTATCCGTTAGTAAAGTCAGCCATTCTACTGGATGACAGTGTAAATTATTTCCTCGTTATCTTGTAACATGGACCTAACGCATATCAATTTATTTATACTTTATATTTTATATTTTTTTTACTTAGTCACTTTTATATTTTATATTTTTTTGTTATAACTCTTCGGACATTTATAGCCTTGAATTATTATTAGACGTATAAAACATTTGAACATTTAAGTAAGGTCTTTCATTCTCGATCCAATCTTAACAACCTTGCTTGAAACAATCAAAAACCCAAATCCAAATAACTCTTTATCCCATTTTCATATTCTTCAATCTTCTTCTTCTATAAAGTATCAACCACTTCAAAATGAAGTGGTTGATCCTTAATAGAAAAATATGAAGATGGGTGAAGAAGTGCTTGGATTTAAGTTTTCTATTGTTTGAAGAATATAAAGAGAAATGGGTATTGGGGTTGGATTTTGTAGAGAAAATAATATTAATAAGCGAATTCGAAAGTTTTATGTGACTCTGGACATTAAAGCACGTGTTGTTACTAAATATATTTAATAGAACTAGTTTGGCTATAACTAGAAGAGTGTAAGCCCATACAATATCTCGTCTTCTCACTAACTGAAAAAAAATCTAATAAACTGATGCATATCATGCCATGATTTTTTATCATCCATGTACCTAAACAAAAGAAACAATGTAAATATCATAATTACTACAATTTTATTAAACATTGATAACACTTGTAACATCTTTTATATAATAAAACAAAATTTTTAGTGAAAATTTTTCATTTAAAAAAAAATCAATTTATACCTTATTTGGTAATATTTTATTTATTTATTATTATTTTTATTTTAAAATATTTACTAAAAAAAACTCAAATATTTCGAATTTGACAATAGTTAAAAAAACGTTCTTATAATCAAGAAAAGAAAAATAAATATAAAAGTTTAAGTGTCAAAAGTATAAAGAAAAAAAACTTAGCAAAAAGGAGGAGTGATTTTAAAAATATTTTTGTTTAATGTAAAGAAAATAAAAAAAATCTCCGGCACATATATTCACATTCTAAGCTATGTGTAAATTTAAGATTAAAAGGCTGCTCCAACCTATTGCCTAACATAGGCACACGGAAAAACAAAAAAAAACTACCTCTGGTTAATATAATTAAATTAGTTATAAGGTTTCTATATCAACAATTTACAAATGTATATAAAATAAATAAATTACTAATCGGGTCTTAAAAAAACATAATATATAAAAACCCGCGCGTGCGCGGGTATTATAACTAGTATATCATATAAATAGAAATAGAAATACATTCTTCCAAATTCTAAAATAAAAACAATAATAGCAAATGAGAAGAGACATTAAGGGGACGTTTGTTATCCCTTTTTTTTAGCTCGGGTTTGGGTTGATGCCCAAAGTTTATTGTTTAGTGCAAATCCAATGGGTTAAAATAAGGGAGTGGTTCCCAAAATTAAAAGTAGACCACATTAGTGTGTAAATAAAAAGTTAAAGGCTGAAAATCACCGATTTGGTCTACTTTTAATAACTAATTATTGTCCTTTCTGTTTTTATATTTCATTATTACAATAATACAATAAATTTTAATATAAACTTTTTAAAATAAATTTAATAAAAATAATTATATATTTCCTCTTTAATATCAAATCCTAATCCAAAACCAAATCCAAATACAAATCTTAATCCAAACCCCACTATAAAGCAAACGGCACCTAAGTAATGCATCATGTCAATATGTCATATCGTCCTCTTAGAGTCTTACCCGCCTCAAGCTCAAACCCATGCCCTGCTGATTCGCTCCCGAACCATCAAGTTTTCTCACACAAGCTAGCCACTTGTGAATGGCTAACCGTAAGAAACTTAAAACAGTTCAGACACAAATGCAATGAAGATCAGGAGAGTATAGTGTTTCCCCGGGTCGTTATGTCCCAACGAGCTGTGCGATGAATCACCAAACGAATAGTGATCGAGAGAATTTGAACGGAAAAAAGGGTTGTGATTATGAACAATTATACCTAAAGGAAAATTTTATAAATTACAGGGGCTTAAATGCAAATTAAAGAAAATTAAAAGATAAAATACATTAAATAAACGCTATCACTATTTTTAAAATGATGTTTTGATTTTCTTTTATAAAATTTAACTTAAAACTACGTGACGTCTAAAAGAAAATGTGAAACTGAAGCAATATTAATCCTAAAAATATAAAAATGACATTTTTACAAACCTAATGATAAGATAAAATTTTTAGAAAAAGAAAATTATTTTTTAAAACTATTTATCAAATTACTATTAATTAAAAACTATTTTTACTTATTTAATAATGCCCTAAAATACAAGAAAACATGAAATAAAGCTAGAAAAATGAAATTATGACTTAGAAAAATCTAAAATAACTAAATAGAATTTTCAAAAATAATTTTGTATTTTTATGATTATTTTTGTATTTTCTATGAATTAAAAACTATTTAAAACTACTTAAATTGCTTAAAAATACAAATTTAACTAAGAAAAATATGGAAAAATATTTTTTGACTTTTATATTTATCTTAACCTAGGAAAATGAAAACTTATTTTTTTGAAACTTTTCTGATTTAATTGCAATAAAAGCTAATTAAAAAGGCTTAAAAACTGTTTTAAATGAAGAAAAATAGCAAACTGACCTAGAAAAATATGAAAAATTCAGGAAAAGTCTAAATTAATATTATGAATCTAAGAAAAATATAAAAACAGTGGCCTGTGTGAAGTTATGAAACTGCAATGCAAAGTGCTTATAAACAAGCACTTGGATTAAGCCAAAAGCTACCAATGAGCACCAAATTGATACAGAAGCTATAATAAGATAAAAGTACCCAAATGCAACTAGTTACAAATATCCTAAACCTCTGAAATGCAACTTAAACAGATTTGATGTTTTAAAATCTCAAGTGCTAAAACAGTTTTATGCAACTACTTGTGGCTAATGCAACTGCTTATTAATAAGCTATAACAGAAAACCAGAAGTTGGGGACTAAAGTAGACTTGGTTAGCTACTTGTGAACCAAAGTTGAGCCCTGGACAAGCTCTGATGAGCTTGAGCCAAGCTCTGCAAAAAGTGAGAAAAGTGCTCTGGTGACTTAAGCTGTGTCACAAGGCATATTTGACCAAGTTGACAAGCTCTTTTGGAGCTTGTGAAAAATTTACAAAAACCTACAAAAATGATAATAAGAAAATAGACCAACTGAAGTTTTTAAACCCCAAATTTCACTTGATTTGGCCCAAAACTGAACCCATGAAAAATCATCCCAGTTGGGGGAAAACTGGATTTTTCAATATTTGACTTTTGAAACAGTTTTGTAAAATTTGACTAAAGTGAGATTTGAGTCCAATTATCTGAATGATCATGTTGTTTAATGATGTAATGGAACCTAATTAAGCTATATTGATCTAATCTAAGCCTAAATGCAGCTTCTATCTTATTCTAGCTTAACTGAGATGCTTGTGAAATCTGAGCAAATGCAATTTTGACTTCTACTAATTTAAGGCACAAGAGAATTCCTAAACTAAATCTAATTCCACTAACAAAGACTGAATTAACAGGTCTTCACCAAAAACTAAGTTTAAAACTCACTAGCACAAGCTGATCCAAACACTACCTACTAACTGAGTTGATAACTAATCTACCTTAATATAGATCCTAAACCTGCACAACAATACAATCTATGATCCAACACCCATCATATCCTAACAAAAGCAAAGCAATTACTAAAAACCTACAGCATACAGTGAAACAAAAAAAGTAGCACAATAGTTTTAAGCTTGAGCTAAACAAATTACTCACATGAGGACCAGCTTAATTGACTTTTATAAAGAACCAAACTGCATTATTCCAAACCAAATCCAACCCAAATCAATCTCTGCATCAACCAAATTCCAAAACCAAGTCCAATTGAGCTTCAGTTGACTTTTGTTGACCAAGCATCAAACTTGGTTGAATCTGCTTTATGAGCTTACTAAAATCTATAATAAGCTTAAGTAAGTGGTTCGGCTCCCAGACAGTCAAGTTTAATCACACAAGCTGACCACTTGTGAATGGCCAACCGTAACAAACTTAAAACAGCCTGAAACCAAATGCAATGAAGATTAGAGGAATATAGTGGATTCCCGGGTCGTTAAGTCCCACGGAGACTCAATGGTGTTTTAAAACTTGATCAGATGATAGAATGATCACTAAGGATAGTGATCAGTAAAGATTTTGATGGATAATTTAAGCTGTAGACAACTTAAGCACACTCGAATAAGCTAAAGAATATAAAGAAACAGACTATTAAACTACAATAAGCGATTCGGTGAGAATCGTGATTCATTCAGAATCTAAAATTCTAAATAAGCGAAATGAAATAGAAATCGGCAACAACAAACAAATCGTGAAATCTAAAATTCTACATTAGCATAATCAAAATTAATTCAAGAACTTCAAACGGATCGTGAGAGCATATCGTGAGAAACCAAAATACTAAATCGTGAGAATCGACAAATAACACTTCAGCAGATTCAAATGCAATTCAGCAGAATAACGGATAAGTTGACTAATGTGAACTTTGAATCAAATCTACTTACTGATTATGTTAGACTAACCTAAAATAAGATGAGATTAAGCTAAGTTAACAAATTTTAAGCTACTTTGATGAGATTTGTAATCGAAAATCCTAACAGTTAACTATTAAGGTGATATTGAAACTGATTTTGACTATTTAACAAGTAAAGACTATGTTTTATGGTTTGACTGAGCTAATAGGTACTTAAGTGACACAGAGCAATAACAAGCAACAAATCAAACACTTTCTAAAACAGCTAACTAAGTGAAACCAAACAAGCCTTATTGAGCCTGTTTTGGTGATTTTCAAAGGATTTCAAAGATTAAAACCATACAACTGATTACAGACCTTATATCATCATATATGAAGGCTAAATAAGTATAAAACAACAACAATAACAACATAAAACTCTAGAATGACACTAATGCTATATTAACTGTTAAACTATGATTTTTTTTAAAAACTACAAATTAAAAAGAACAACCAACTGTTTTTAATGTTTAACTTTACTTAACTACAACTAATAAACATAGAAACACAAAGATTTAAGCAAGAAACTTACTTATACAGTAAAATGCAAAAGTTGAGTTAAAAGCTTACAAGAGGCTATCCAATCTGAAAACACAGAACCAAGAACAAAAGACCACTCCTATAGGCTTACCACTAAGCCTCTAACCCAGGGCAATCCAATATTCACCCTGCTCCAGCTGTGATCACCATTTCTTATGATTTTTGATTTTCTCACTATTTAATTTGTATTTTTTTTGGTATTTTTCTCTTTTTGATTCTAAACTGATTTTAAAGGTTTCTAATAGCTTAAATAAGCTATCTAGGAGCTTAAGTGAGCCTATCGGTCCAAGATAACAACTATTAACAATATTAACATAATATGAGATTTTGAACTTGAAAAATGCATAAACTTGAAAATATGATTAAGACTTGAAATTGATACTTGCAAAAGTTTAACAATACACTGAAATGACTTAACAAAACACTTGAAAGCTTTTTAATACACTGAAAATTGAAAATTACTTAAAACGACATAAGCTAAACTAAAGTACACTAGATATCTTTCTACATTGCTTCTCCTCTCTTCTTTATAGACTTTTGAGACTTCTTGTCGACCTCTGATTGTTTCCCACTTGATTTCAGCCATTGGATCTCTCTAAATCATCAGAATCGTCCATGTGGAGATTTGGCGCCAAAAAAGTCATTAGCAGGTTTCAATCAATTAAAGCTTCTTGGATGATTGTAGAGGTGGAAGGGGTTGGTATACAAGTGGTGAGGCAGGTGGAAAGAAGTAAAGAGCAAGTGGAATGAAACCACTCTGGTTTCTGGATTTGGCGGGACAAGGAGGTAAGGGATGAACAGTGCCTGGTTTTGACTTTTGCTGGCCTGTTTTATTAATACACAGAGGGTTCAAAATAGGATTTGGACTGGGATCAATGGTTCTAGGTCCAAGGGCTCAAGGTTCAAGTTTGGGATGGGCTTGGATATTAAAAGGGTCCGGTTTGGTTTAATAGTGATAACACAAGGACCAAATTTGTAATTCGGCCAAAGATGAGGGACCAAACTTGACTTTTTCCAATGTTATCAAAAGGACCAATCTTGAAAAACTTTGATAGTACAAGGATAAAATTTGATCATTTTCCATTTTAAAATATCCAAGGACTAATTTTGACATTTTTCAAAGTTTAGGGACCTTTTCTGCCATTTGACCAAAGAATCATTCAAGGACCATTTTTGACAATTTAGAATATTTCAGGGACCTTGAATGATATTTTTCTTGATTTTGATATATCAGGGACTGTTTTTTGACAACTTTTGAAACTTGGGGACTAAAGCGCCAATTTTGCAAACTTGATACATTTTCATCGATTTTGATCTTTTGCATTTAAAACACATAAAACACTTGTTTGTGATATTTTCATCATTTTGATGCATTCTTGAGTGTTTTCGGATGATTTTGCAGTTTAGATTGTACAAAATGATGAGTATTTAGACACTCATCAATCCCCACACTAAGATATTGCTAGTCCCTAGCAATGTTTTAGATCTTTAATGGATTTTAAAACTCTTTACCAAAAGCCATTACTTGGAGTAGCCAATTGTTTCGGTTCAAGTAAGAACCTTGGTACAACGATAACCAAATAATTTTGAGCAAATCATAAGTCAGAACGGTTTGATTTGTCTTTACCGAAGCCGTTTGCTCTGGACTAGCCAACTCTTAGATAAATTATCAATATTATCTTTGGTGAGCTGATTACCAATTATGGTTTTTCCACTGCCTTTACCACAAGCCATAACCTTGCGG
Organism: Chrysanthemum lavandulifolium; assembly: GCA_022545495.1. NCBI lineage: Eukaryota > Viridiplantae > Streptophyta > Magnoliopsida > Asterales > Asteraceae > Chrysanthemum > Chrysanthemum lavandulifolium. The sequence goes on from CM040246.1 coordinate 71,983,722, forward strand.
GCTAGCCAACTCTTCACTTTTTAGGATATGGTGACTTGAACACCATACAATTTTGTGCAAATTGCAAGCCGTCAACGGATTTGAGAAATCTTTACCAAGAGCCGTTTGCTCCTGGATTAGCCAATCCTTATGTTTATTAGACATGGCGGACTGATTACCATATGCTGAGTAAGTGAAAAACACTTACTACAAAAATTTTTTTTTTTTCGGCCAAAAAACGGGGGGAATTAGGCGGTATAATTACATGATAAAATTCGTGAAATTCCCCCACACTAGAAATGAATATTGCCCTCAATATTCAAAGTCTGCATTGTTATGCGGCCGAAACGTGAAAGGAAATACTACGGCCATTATTTGAAAATGATTTTTTTTTTTTTTTTTTTTTTTTTTGAGAAAACTTATATACAATAGCAGGGGGCAACTCCCCCACACTAGGGTGGTAGAACAGAGAAAGAAGACAGAAATATGGGTGAAAACCCATATGGTGTGCTATTGTTTTTGATTCCCGAGTCACTAGCTTGACTCGATCCCCGCATTTATTGGTTCATGGGGAAAGTTTGTAAATCCGGGACAACCACAGGAGGAATGTCCTCTCCAAAGTAGTGCTTTAATCGATGACCATTCACTTTAAAATTTGGACCATCAGGCTGTGATAACTCAATGTTACCATAAGGATAAACCTTAGCAATGGTGAATGGACCAGACCAACGGGACTTAAGCTTTCCCGAGAAAATCTTCAATCTTGAATTGAAAAGAAGGACTCGATCACCAACGTTGAAAACGCGGTTCTTGATTTTTGAGTCATGAATCTTCTTTGTCTTTTGTTTGTAGATAAAGAGTTCTCGTATGCTTGATCACGGAGTTCATTTAATTCATTCATTTGAACTTTTACGTGATCACCAATGTCTGAATATCGAAATTTGCATGCTTGAGGCCCGGTATGCCTTGTGCTCTAACTCAATCGGAAAATGACATGCCTTCCGTACACTAGCTTGTATGGAGTACACCCGATGGGTGTTTTGTAAGTCGTCACGGAAGGCCAGTCGTCATCCGGTTTATCCGACCGGGATGCACGATTTTCGCCTCTTGTCCTTTCAAGAATTCTTTTTATACCACGGTTAGAAACTTCCACCGCCCACTTGTTTGGGGTGGTATGCGATAGAGAGGCGGTGGGTAACACCATACTTTGCATGACACTATCAAATTGGTCATTGCGAAATGTGTACCACGATCACGATTATAGCTCTCGGAGTTCCAAACCTAGCCAAAAGAAAAAAATTTCACAACAACTCGGGCATCATTGGTGGGTAAAGCTTTTGCTTCAACCCATTTTGACAAATAGTCAACGACCACGAGTATGTATTTGTTACCTCGAGAAGATGGAAATGGCCCGTAAAGTCAATACCCGGATGTCAAAGATCTCACAAACTTGAATGGCATTTTGTGGCATTTCATTTCTTTGAGAGATATTTCCGTGACGTTGACAAGCGTCACAAGTTTTGACATAATCGTGGGCATCCTTATAGATAGTGGGCCAATAAAACCGGAATCAAACACTTTTTGGTGGTGTAGTTTGGACTATGATGGCCCCGGTGGGTCCAAATGGCAAGCTTTGAGAATGTCCATAGCTTCGTCCATAAACACACCGTCGGATGACTTGATCCGCATGATTTTGAATAAGTAGGGTCGTCCCGAATTAATGTTTAACATCTTTGAAGAATTTGTTCTTCATTGGGTTGACATCCCTTTCACTATGAAGTTACCCGCATGGTAATTTGCGAAGTCGAGAAACCATGGGATAGAAGAGTTTCCACGAAAAGAAACCACATTGAGTGTCTCGAGAGGAAATGTTTCATTTATTTCCTTTTCTCGAAAACATCTTGGTGAGGTTTTCTAATCGGGACGATGATCGTGACGGGTTCTCGGCTCCTTTTTATCACGTATAATGATATCAAATTCTTGCGGAGGAGAATCCAACGGAGCAATCTCGGCTTTGCATCTTGTTTTGCAAAGAGATATTTGAGAGCCGAGTGATCCGTATACACCACGCATTTGGTCAAGATTAAGTACGGCCGAAACTTCTCAAACGCATACTTGGTTGAATCTGCTTTATGAGCTTACTAAAATTCCAAAACCAAGTCCAATTGAGCTTCATTTGACTTTTGTTGACCAAGCATCAAACTTGGTTGAATCTGCTTTATGAGCTTACTAAAATCTATAATAAGCTTAAGTAAGCTTATTTGAATGATAATGAAGCTACTTGGAGTTTGAATGTAAGAATTTAAAACTGAATTTTATGACAGTAAGCATGAAAACTTGGAATCATAATAGAACTTTGAATTGATACTTAAAAACAGATTATAATGATAAAACACTTTGAGTTTAACACATAGAAACAAAATATTACAGCTTTTAAGTTAAACTAAGACATTGATAAAAAAAAACGACATAAGGGAAATTTGAAACTAAAATCTACTACTCTTCTCTATCTCTTGCTTCTTTTATATGCAAAAGGTCTTGCAACTTGTTTACGAGCACATCCCACTTGTTTCCAGGACCATTGGATGAGTTGAGGAGATTTTAGCCGTTTGATCACTTTTTGGCGCCAAAATTGCTTTTGCCAGTGGGGGTTGAGTGTTAGGGGGAGGGATGCATTTAATGCATCTTGGAAGGTTGTTGAGGTGGAGGGAACAAGGAGGGGTGAGGATGAGCTGGGGGGATGGGAGACTGGTGTTGCAGGCTGAGTTGTTGGGGAAGAAGACTTTGGCGGGGTGTGTTTGTTTGACTGGACGTTTGACCGAGGCTTATATTAAAAGGGAGGGGTCAAAATGGCAGGGGGTCACAAGGTTAATATGGCAGGGGTCCAAAGGAGTTATGACAAGGTCCAAGGGTGCAAAGGTTTAGGCTTTAATACAAGGACTTGTTTTGTAATTTCTGAAAAACAAGAGACCAATTCTGCCAATATCTCAAAGTTGTTCCAAGGGACCATAAGTGACAAGTTTCAATAGTGCAAGGATCAAAATAGACTTTTTCAAACTTCCAAGGACTATTTTTGACAAATTTGAAACTTGAAGGACCAAACTTGTAATTTCTCAAAACTTTTGACATTTTTCACCAAAGGACTAATTTTGACAAGTTATGATTTTAAAAGGACCTTTGGTGACTTTTCTTTAAATTAAGTGCTCGGGGACTATTTCGACAACTTTTGAAACTTGGGGACCGAAGCGCCAATTATGCAAACTTAGCTCATTTTCATCGATTTTAAACATTTTGCATCCGAAACATATAAAATGCAATTTTGGAATATTTTCGATATTTTGATGCATTTGAGCATTTTAAGTGTTTTGCGATTCAGATTTAACAAAAATGATGAGTATTTACACACTCATCAATCCCCACACTAAACTATTGCTAGTCCCTAGCAATCTTTTGAGAAAAACTTAATAGATTTGAATCTCTTTACCAAAAGCCATTACTGGAGTAGCCAAATGTTTCGATTCAAGTAAGAACTATGGTACACCGATAACCATGTGATTTTGAGCAAACCACCGACTTCCAACGGATTTGATTTGTCTTTACCGAAGCCGTTTGCTTCGGACTAGCCAACTCTTAGATAAAATATCTTTGGTGAGTCGATTACCAATTATGGTTTTCCAATGCCTTTACCACAAGCCATAAACTTGCGGGCTAGCCAACTCTTCACTAATTAAAGATATGGTGGTGAACACCATACAATTTTGGGCAAATTGCAAGCCGTCAACGGTTTGAGATATCTTTACCAAGAGCCGTTTGCTCTGGATTAGCCAATCCTTTTGTTTATTAGACATGGCGGATCGATAACCATAAGTGAGTAAGTGTAAAACACTTACTCCAAAAAAAATTTTTGGCCAAAATGGGGAATTAGGCGGTATAATTACATGATAAAATTAGTGAGAATTCTCCCCACACTTAGAAATGAATATTGCCCTCAATATTCAAAGTACCGGTGTTATGCGGCCGAGAACGTAAAGGAAATACTACGGCTGTATTTAAATTTTTTTTTTTTTTTTTTTGAAAACTTATATACAACAATGGGCAACTCCCCGTACTAGGGTGGTACACACGGTGAAAACCCATGTTTAACTACTGTTTTTGATTACCGAGTCGCTAGCTTGACTCGACCCAATTAATTTTTTCATGGGGAAGTAAGTGGAAGAGACAATCTCCATCGGACTTTCATTCAAAATGTTTGTATAAACATTTGAAGCACGTGAAAGTTCCACACCGATGAGATATACATAGAACCGGCTCAAAAATGATAAATGAAAATGCCGGGGTCAAAGATAGTGTCTTCATTCCCGAAGGAGTGAAGATGAAGAGAAATCACAAGATATTTGAGGAAAGGAAGAAATATTTTGATAACAATCAAGATCCATTCTTCATCCTCAAATATAGACATATCGGGAGGAAGGGTGAGGGTAGTATCATCAATAAGCAAACTCGTATGATAGAGTACACCTTCCTCCGAGCCAATATCATCCTCAAGATCAAAATAGAAATGATCATGTTCCGGAGGAGATATGTCATGAGAGAGTTCACCGGAGAACTCTTCATGGAAGAATCATTCACATGAAGTGAAATTGTGAACTCTTGTTCCATCAGTAGACTCATCACTATCCTCAATCCGAGTATCAAAGAGTGGATTCTCGAAATTAAAGTGAATTCAGTCGAATTCAAATAGAGGATTAGTGAGAGTCGTTTTGAATGCTTCAGGAACAAAGTGATCAACATTCTCTATTGGACTGTTGGGATAAGAAGTGAGTGAACGATCATTATAAGGGAGACTTTCAATCTCTCCCAGATCGGCTTCGAAATCAAAGAGACCATCGTCACTTCCCGATGAAAGTGGATTGATGTGAGTGAGTTCATCGGTGAACTCCTCAAGAAGAGGATCAGACTGTGGGAGTGATGCCTCAACATACTCGATGTTTCCATAGGAAGCACAATCGTTGCTAAGATCAGAGAAAGTTTCAAAATGATCTTTTGAACACTCAAGAGGGGAAAGAGAATCACACATATGCTTAGAAGTTCCCTGTGACTCTCTCGGGATTGGGATAAGGTTCTCAACACTAGACTTTATGAATTCGTCCGATTCCTTTTCAGGAACAGTGTCAAGATGCTCATCCCCATGTTCGAGAGAGTGAGTGGGAGCTTGGTGTGATAGCGATTGTTTGAGATGGAATCTCAACTCTTTGGGATATCAACCGATCGAGGGAATTGAGAAATAATTATCTTAAAAGGATAAAACTCTCCTCGTCATCATCATATAGAGCTGCCTTAAGAAATTGGGAACGCCTGTAGAGTCGCTTGCTCTAGGACTAATAATTCTTCCCTAGATTTGCGGGCCTCTCGTTCTTGACTAGCAATTCTCCCATGGTCTTTTCACCACTCACTTGATTCTTAAAGTTACTAATCATATCATCAAGTGTTTTCATTGCGGTTTCAAAATTTTAGGAGATTTCTTGAGACAACGGCTCGGTGGAGTTTGAACCGTATGGTGTTGTGGAGGTTGGAAATTGTCAAACTGTGAGAGTCATGATTGTTACAAGGAAATGGATTCCCTATTTGACAATCGAGTGAAGTGGGGACCTCCACGATTACTACAATGATAAAAACTGTTGAGTCGGGGCCGGTGAATTATATGGATATTGGTCATAACCAAAGTTACGAGCATCACCGGAAAACTGTTCATAGACAAACGTGTTTCGGGTTGACACTCAAATCCTTGGTGAGGACCTCCACAAAATTCACAGCAGCTTATGTTGATTATATGAAGATAAGTCGGTGTGGTGGGTAATTGGAAAAGTTTGAGGGTCGTTAAATGAGTTCGGATTAGGATCATAATCAAATGAATTCCTCGAACCACAAAACAAACAACTCCGTTATGAATATCATTACCACACTTGTACACACACGTACACTGACGACGTGGTGAACCAAAAGAGGTTCACCACAGCCGACACAAGGAATAAACGATTTCATTTGAGAGTAATGAGAAGGAATCGGTTCATTCAAAGAATCTTCAAAACCAACATGGTGATCGAATGACTATCAAGTCTCGAAGAACATTTTGAAAAATCCGGAGGTGGGACAAGTGGTGTGCTCGAGAGCTAGCAATTTCCACCACTTCCGTTATGGTCTCCGGTTACGGTTCTTGAGAATCGTGAAGATTAGGCAAGTCATTCTTGCTAGTCACCGGTCTAAATTCGCATGATTGTTTTTAACCGTAAATTGTGAAAGTTTAGGATCAATTTTAGGCGGCTTAGGAGCAATTGAGGGTTAGATCTTTGGATAACCGTAGGTTGGACGTGTTAGCACCTCCATTATCGGATGGAAGTACCGGTCCTTTGTCACCCGGTTTCTCGTTCCATTTCCCTACGCGAATTAATGGATCATCACGAACAACACGAATTCTTGACATTTGTGATAAAGTATGACGTTTTTCAAATTCGTCCCAGAATTCGTCGTAGTCGAGAGATTCCATGAGAAGAAGTTAGAATCAAATGGATAGAGGGTAAAGGGATAAAGAATCAAAAAGGGTAAGAGGGTAAAGAGGAATATTTTTGGTATTTTTGAAAAACATGTTGTAAAAACAAAGAATGAAAATCTTTTTGGGTTTTTTGATTTTTAAGATGTTTTTGGATTTTTGGATTTTTATAAGAAAATATAAATACATATAGATGGATGGTATGAACAAAGAGTGAATATTCAAATCACTAATCTGCTAAACATAAGATAATTAGCACAGCTCCCCAGCAGCGGCGCCAAAATTTGATCGGATCCAAACCGTCAAGTTTTCTCACACAAGCTAGCCACTTGTGAATGGCTAACCGTAAGAAACTTAAAACAGTTCAGACACAAATGCGATGAAGATCAGGAGAGTATAGTGTTTCCCCGGTTCGTTATGTCCCAACGAGCTGTGCGATGAATCACCAAACGAATAGTGATCGAGAGAATTTGAACGGAAAAAAGGGTTGTGATTATGAACAATTATACCTAAAGGAAAATTTTATAAATTACAGGGGCTTAAATGCAAATTAAAGAAAATTAAAAAGATAAAATATATTAAATAAATGCTATCACTATTTTTTTAAATGATGTTTTTGATTTCTCTTTTATAAAATTTAACTTAAAAACTACGTGACGTACAAAAGAAAATGTGAAACTGAAGCAATATTAATCCTAAAATATAAAAATGACATTTTTACAAACCTAATGATAAGATAAAATTTTTAGAAAAAGAAAATTATTTTTTAAAACTATTTATCTAATTACTATTAATTAAAAACTATTTTTACTTATTTAATAATGCCCTAAAATACAAGAAAACATGAAATAAAGCTAGAAAAATGAAATTATGACTTAGAAAAATCTAAAATAACTAAAAGAGAATTTTCAAAACTAATTTTGTATTTTTCTGATTATTTTTGTATTTTCTATGAATTAAAAACTATTTAAAACTACTTAAATTGCTTAAAAATACAAATTTAACTAAGAAAAATCTGGAAAAATATTTTTGACTTTTATATTTATCTTAACCTAGGAAAATGAAAACTTATTTTTTGAAACTTTTCGATTTAATTGCAATAAAAGCTAATTAAAAGGCTTAAAAGCTGCTTTTAAATGAAGAAAAATAGCAACCGACCTAGAAAAATATGAAAAATTCAGGAAAAGTCTAAATTAATATTATGAATCTAAGAAAAATATAAAAACAGTGGCCTGTGTGAAGGAATATGAAACTGCAATGCAAAGTGCTTATAAACAAGCACTTGGATTAAGCCAAAAGCTACCAATGAGCACCAAACTGATACAGAAGCTATAATAAGCTAAAAGTACCCAAATGAAACTAGTTACAACTATCCTAAACCTCTGAAATGCAACTTAAACAGATTTGATGTTTTAAAATCTCAAGTGCTAAAAGCAGTTTTATGCAACTACTTGTGGCTAATGCAACCGCTTATTAATAAGCTATAACAGAAACCGAAGTTGGGGACTAAAGTAGACTTGGTTAGCTACTTGTGAACCAAAGTTGAGCCCTGGACAAGCTCGCAAAAGTGAGAAAAGTGCTCGGTGACTTAAGCTCATCACGGGCATATTTGACCAAGTTGACAAGCTCTTTTGGAGCTTGTGAAAAATTACAAAACCTACAAAATGATAATAAGAAAATAGACCAACTGAAGTTTTAAACCCCAAGTTTCACTTGATTTTGGCCCAAAAGCGAACCCATGAAAAATCATCCCGTTGGGGAAAAGCGGATTTTCAATATTTGACTTTTGAAACAGTTTTGTAAAATTTGACTAAAGTGAGATTTGAGTCCAATTATCTGAATGATCATGTTGTTTAATGATGTAATGGAACCTAATTAAGCTATATTGATCTAATCTAAGCCTAAATGCAGCTTCTATCTTATTCTAGCTTAACTGAGATGCTTGTGAAATCTGAGCAAATGCAATTTTGACTTCTACTAGTTTAAGGCACAAGAGAATTCCTAAACTAAATCTAATTCCACTAACAAAGACCGAATTAACGGTCTTCACCAAAACTAAGTTTAAAACTCACTAGCACAAGCTGATCCAAACACTACCTACTAACTGAGTTGATAACTAATCTACCTTAATATAGATCCTAAACCTGCACAGCAATACAATCTATGATCCAACACCCATCATATCCTAACAAAAGCAAAGCAATTACTAAAAACCTACAGCATACAGTGAAACAAAAAAAGTAGCACAATAGTTTTAAGCTTGAGCTAAACAAATTACTCACATGAGGACCAGCTTAATTGACTTTTATAAAGAACCAAACTGCATTATTCCAAACCAAATCCAACCCAAATCAATCTCTGCATCAACCAAATTCCAAAACCAAGTCCAATTGAGCTTCAGTTGACTTTTGTTGACCAAGCATCAAACTTGGTTGAATCTGCTTTATGAGCTTACTAAAATCTATAATAAGCTTAAGTAAGCTTATTTGAATGATAATGAAGCTACTTGGAGTTTGAATGTAAGAATTTAAAGCCGAATTTTATGACAAGAAGCATGAAAACTTGGAATCATAATAGAACTTTGAATTGATACTTAAAAGCAGTTATAATGATAAAACACTTTGAGTTTAACACATAGAAACAAAATATTACGACTTTTAAGTTAAACTAAGACATTGATAAAAAAAAGCGACATAAGGAAATTTGAAACTAAAATCTACTACTCTTCTCTCTCTCTTGCTTCTTTTTATATGCAAAAGGTCTTGCAACTTGTTTCGAGCACATCCCACTTGTTTCCGGGACCATTGGATGAGTTGAGAGATTTTAGCCGTTTGATCACTTTTGGCGCCAAAATTGCTTTTGCCGATGGGGTTGAGTGTTAGGGGAGGATGCATTTAATGCATCTTGGAAGGTTGTTGAGGTGGAGGAACAAGGAGGGTGAGGATGAGTGGGGGATGGGAGGCTGGTGTTCAGGTGAGTTGTTGGGAAAGAAGACTTTGGCGGGGTGTGTTTGTTTGATGGAGGTTTGACCGGGGCTTATATTAAAAGGGAGGGGTCAAAATGGCAGGGGGTCACAAGGTTAATATGGCAGGGGTCCAAAGGAGTTATGACAAGGTCCAAGGGTGCAAAGGTTTAGGCTTTAATACAAGGACTTGTTTTGTAATTTCTGAAAAACAAGGGACCAATTCTGCCAATATCTCAAAGTTGTTCCAAAGGACCATAAGTGACAAGTTTCAATAGTGCAAGGACCAAAATAGACCTTTTCAAACTTCCAAGGACTATTTTTGACAAATTTGAAACTTGAAGGACCAAACTTGTAATTTCTCAAAACTTTTGACATTTTTCACCAAAGGACTAATTTTGACAAGTTATGATTTTAAAAGGACCTTTGGTGACTTTTCTTTAAATTAAGTGCTCGGGGACTATTTCGACAACTTTTGAAACTTGGGGGTGAAGCGCCAATTATGCAAACTTAGCTCATTTTTCATCGATTTTAAACATTTTGCATCTGAAACATATAAAATGCAATTTTGGAATATTTTCAGTATTTTGATGCATTTCTGAGCATTTTTAAGTGTTTTGCAGTTCAGATTTAACCAAAAATGATGAGTATTTACACACTCATCACCTGCCTCCTATAAAAATCCACTCTAAGGGGCCGTTTGGTATGTGGGTTTCTTGAGGTTTGGGATGAAAGATACATCAAATTCAATGTTTGGTATTTCCTCTTTGGGCTTACGCGCTTCCATGATGCCCAAATCTCGATGTCAGGTGCTTTAGTGGGTTTTCACTATGCAATACAATAAAGTACAATTTTTTAGTCTTCAAAAAATTCTTGTCCACACAATGGGCTTACCGTTTATTTCACTTTTATTTTTTATTAAAAAAATGTATTTCATATTACTTAATTTATATAATATATATATTTTTTAAATAACAATTAATTTTCTCTCTCCTTATTTACTTTCAAACCTATCCCAAATTCAAACCCACTTACAAACCAAATGACCACTAATACTTTATATTTCACACTCAATGCGGCTAGTCGGTTGATCACTTGAGTGTGCATATATTATTCTTATTTTCATATATATATATATATATATATATATATATATATATATATATATATATATATATATATATGTATATTTTGTTAACTCATATATCTTCAAAGAGATGATTTTCAACCATTAACTTTTTATTTACACACTTTAATATACAAACAATTAAAGTAAAATGTCAATATTGTACATCTCTACAACATAAAAAAGAAAATAGTCAAAGTTGAATCGTTAAATGTTGAAAAATGGTCAATGTTGAAAAGCTGAAACATTTAAAAAGATGAAACTATCTTATAAAGGAAACGATTTAATATGAGCAACATTTAAAAGGTTGAAACTATTCTTATAAAAGAAACAATTTAATGGGCTGTTATACATTTACGAAGCAATGATGACCAAATCTTCTAATGAATTTATGTTTGGCTTCCTGCCTGTAATTATGTTCAAAAAAAAAGAAAAAAAAAAATATATGTTCAAAAGTTCATGTGTAAATTTTCTGTCAAATTTTTTTACAGAGTTTAATCTTACTGGTGGTTCCAAATATGTTGTTATGGTGATACTTGAGAAACCCGAATCTGTTGGTTGGTTTGGTGGTTTTTGTTTTGCAGCCCTGTCGATGTCGTGAGGTTCACTTTAGATATGGTGTTTGTTTGTGTACTTCTAATATCTTTAATGGTCATAGTGTTTGATATGGAGTAGATCTTCAAGGTAATTCCTTTAAATCTGGTTCAATATCTGAATGGAATATAACATATTGGAGGCTGATTATTATTTTTAAAACATCTTTTCAAAAAGAAATGAGACATATGGTGTTCATAACCGAGGCCAATGACTTTCTTAAGCATTTTGTGTATGCTTTTTTAATCAGGTAAGTGAATGTTAGTAATGGTCTTGAATTGTTTATGTCCTTGAACTTTATTTTAAAGAGGGTGTTTGGGGTAATATTGATGATATTGGGAGTAATATTTAGTTTCAGGTAGTTTTCGGCTAAAAAATATACTATTTATTTTCCATATCTTAGATTTAAAAGTTACACTTTCTTTGATGTTTTGAATAGATTTGACAATCATTATTGTCATGTAGGTAAATGCTTTATTTGTGTACTTGCGATTAATTGTTAGTCTTTCATTTTCGAAGCTATTCAACTATGCCATAAGAGGAACGGTTCCTCGAAGAGGATACCCGGGCACTAGAAAGACAAATTTTCAAAAAAAAAAAGAAAAAAAGAAAGAAACATTCATTTTGTAATTTTGTTGAAAACTAGAAATCACTGCCGTTAGGGACATGTACTCGTCTATATATCTAATGCATATTTGGAGTGTCTCAATCAATATTTAAATGAAATTTCTTAATGCTAGTTGACCGAAGTATTTTTGAAAGAGATATAAAGCGGAAACTTATTCAAAAACCGTGATATTTGAACGATTTTTAAATCTTCCTAAAAAATGGAACTGCCACATGTCACAATGATATATAATGTTATTTTTCGAAAAAACTAATTAGATGAAGGACAAAAACAGTCTTTTATTATTATTGATAACCAGGTAATGTATTAGGCCGTGCAAAAGCAGAGCCCATACGTGTTAATGTGATAATCACTAATATGGCTTTAATATGTTGGGTTGCATATATGTTACATGTTTCCAACTAAGATATAGATTGACATAGTAATCAAGTTTTTACTTTCATTTTATTTAGGCTTTAAAGATCCTTCTTTGTGTCAAGGTCAACCAACTACAATAGGTTAAGATATTAATCATCATAAGCAATGTTATAACAAGACATGCTTATATAAAACTCGTTTAATTTTAGTGATGTTTACATATAAAACTCGTTGGTTTTAGTGGTCTAGCTTTTGTGTAACCTTTGATATATTTATGTTTTCAAATTCTCCTCATAACTTTTAGGGTGACATATGGATTTAATCATACATCATCATACAATACATTGTTTTGGTCAGACACTCAAAGGTATCTACTTTTACCATCCTTTTCAAGTCATTCTCTTTCACGTGAAGTTTTATACAAAACGTTCCGTTGACACTGCTACACCAACTCTACTTTCATCCATGTACCCGTATAGCCTCTCACTTGAAACATTTTTACTTGTATTTTTGTCATCCATTGAACTTAATATTTGCCAAAAATAAATGACACACGTATGGCCTCTTACTTGAAACATTTTTTTCTTCATTTTGTACTTGTATTTACTTCCTGCAACACATTATTATCTCTTCCAGAGTCTCTCCCATTCCTCCACCTAACCTTTCGTACTTACATGTCCCATCCATTAACTTGCAAGTCGCAACTCACAATTAACCCTCATCACATATTGGTTTTTTAATCTATGAGAAAGCTTATTATTGACTAAAAATTCACGTTATATACTACAATCAACACTTTTAACTACTATATACTATGTATAATCGATATCAATTGATTGGATACAAAAAATGGGATGAAGCATGCTATAAATGCAGTTTATCCAAATACTATTTTGATATTTTCTAGTTACTTGAGTTCCATTTGCAATAATTTAAATATAAAAGTTAACAAATATATTTAAAATGAGTAACAAAATAATATGTTACTACTGTATCAATCTAAAAAAAATATACATACAATAGCTTCTATTATCATTACTAATATTTCATTATAAACTGAACATGTAAGATACTTAGATATAAACATCTTTTGTCTACAAAATCATGCGCACCAGTGTCCTATGAGCTTCTTCCTTGCATTGCATCATGAACCGTCGTTAACATTACTTATACCAGCACCAAGATCCTCGATCTTTAGATCCAACCACTCAACCGTTTTAATTTCACCTTCAAGTCGTTTGAGCTACAAGTACAAAAACAAAATCACCAAAGCACATGTAGGTTACATCTTCCAGTTGTAGTTGTAGATAATAAAAAATAACTTGCAATGTAAGTGTGAGAGGGTGAGGAAAACACTAACTATGGGTTGTATGGAAGAAAGAAGAAAGGATGAAAATGACATGAAGAAAGAATTATAGAATGATAATAATAAAGTAAAATTTCAGAAAAATTACTTATAATTAAACATGATTGATACTTGTTAGTGCAACTGTATACATGAATCTGCTTGAGTGGAACAAACTTGAACAAGCATAAGACAAAAAAAATCAAATTATACTCTTGTATTATATGTAAAAATCACTAAAATAAAAATGAGAGGTTTATAAAAAAAGGTTGATAAAATATACCTTTCATTTAATGGCTATGATCATATCCTTCAAGCATACATCACCCAAATATGTGTGACACACAAAATCAATGCCATTAACACAAAATCCAAAGCATTTTGATAGAATGATTGACACAGCGTAGACTAAAGAGGCAAAGATCAAACGAAACTAACAAAAGATTAAACATGAGTGACAAGATGGTTGCTTACAACATCATGAAATGGCGAGAAAATAAAGAAGAGTAATGCTATTTAGACCTACTAATCAAGCCTAAATATATGCTTAATGCATAAATCACTTGTACAATTAGATTATGTACTTTCTCTCTCCAAATTCCCACCAATCATTTTTTAAAATCAACCAATTAAATTATTAGGTACATTTGTAGGTTTGTTTAGTAGGCACAACAATCATTTTTGAATAAAGAAATATGTGAATGGTGCTTAAAACAAGTCTTGATGTAACACTTTTATTTTCTTTTTTATACTACTATATAATACATTTGTGACATGCTATTAATGGAAAGGCTTAAAATTCAGATTCAACACTTACTTATAATGGAAAAAAGTATACAAAGTCTATCTTTAATAGAAAATTAAAGAGCCATATACGTTATTAAACCTTTTACTACATACTTTATGGGGTATTTAAAAGTTATAATCTCACTTGCTTAATATGAAATCAATAGTCAATAGATTGCACGGTACGCATAATTAAAAGTTACAACCAGAAAATTAAATACCATCTTGTAACAGTCCATATATTAATCTGATTAAATTACCACTTATAACAGTTTCAGATATTGATCTGACCCATCTTCAAAATCGTATATAAACTAACAAAAACATACACATCTCCTCGTGCACTCCACGCCACCACCACCATTGCAGATTTCGCCTCCACGGCCATCGGGACCTCCGCACCTTGATGTTAAGATTCAGACACCCCACACTCTCTCCCCTAAATACACACTCACGGTACTCTTTTTCATCTCACACGAAATATACAAAAGAGCAAATAGCTCATCTACATCTCTCACCATCTCTCTTTAACATACTAAAACAACACACAAGAACACATCACGGATCTTGACCAAGAAACGAAAACAAAAGAGTAAACGAAAACATGTCCGAGACGTCATTAAGAGATCTTGAAGCTTTAAAGAAGACATAAGGATGATTAATCGTGTTTGTACTTAAGGTGTTTTGTTGATCAGAAAGAGGATCAAAAAATTCGTGGGTCTTGTTTTGAGTTAATAATATAATTTTGGTTTAGAGACAAAGATTGTTGGTGGCTGCAAGTATTGTGTGTATTTTTAGGGTTAAAATAAGAAGATACAGGGTATATGGCTATTTATATCCTTTAGATTAAGGTATCGAGATATTGAATATGGGTCTACTACGTGGACTATTCGAAAGTTTTTTAAGAGTTGGGCTTGTGTTGTTTTTGTTTACGTATATGTTCCTAAATTTAGTATTTTAAGATGTGACAAACACATTTTCAAAAAGCAAGAAGAATACTTAACTGTGACAATGTGTGAATGTTTGACAAAAACTTGTTACGTCAACTTGCATGTGCATATTTGAGTTTATTGCAGTTACGACGAGTATTAATATTCAGTTTATAGTTAATGGAAGAATCTATAGGCTATAAATGAAAAATGATAAAAGTAAATTGTAATTATGTATTTTAAATATATAATAAATTATGTTTTTTTTATAAGTAGTGATATTTTAGTCTAATGACATTACTCGTTTTTTAAGTTTTTTAAGTTTTTAAATTTTAAAGAATGTGTATAAACTCTTTATAAGTAATATAGATATAAATAAATACTCGCAACACGTACTAAATATAAAACTCGAAAAACACATTACTTCGTATTAAATTGTATCTCTTGCTTTTAAAACCAACAAAGACACCTCATGAATATTTGTTCATATAACTAAGTCAAATAAAAGAAAAAAAATTAGTTTCTTCAAAAGATAAAAAAAAAAATTATTAAGTCCTAAACATGTCATATGTAATAATAAGGAAATCTCATACTCAATTTTTTTATAGGAACACTACAACCTATGCATTAGACAGATATACTATATAGGCAAAAGTTGATATAGATCTCAAATTTCTGTAGATCCAATGAGCCAATAATAGATTCGTTTTTTATTATAATAAACTTTCACCCTTTTTAAAAATTAAATATCTCGCAAACCGTTAATCGTTCGCGATAAAATTATACCATCGTGGCGAGAATTAAATTATCTTTCTATATATGCACTACTATATATTTTAACCACTTTTTTTTCAAAATTTCGGTCAACAAAAATCATATATGATTTGTGAAAATCATATATGATTCGATTTTACGAATCATATATGATTTTGAGAATCATATATGATTCGTAAAATCATATATGATTCATAAAAATCGAATCATACATGATTTTTGAAAATCATATATGATTCGTACAAAATCATATATGATTTTTTCGGACGGAATTTTGAAAAAAATGTTTGTCGAAATATATAAAGTGCATATCTATAGAAAGATAATTTAATTCTCGTCGCGATGATGTATTTTTTATAGTTTGAAAATTTACCGTTTGTAAGATATGTTGTTTTAAAAAAAAGGTGGAAAATGATTTTTTATTAATTTAGATAAAAAAATGGAGGGCTATAATTGGTTCATTTGTTCTATGACAAATATGAGTTCTATATTGATCTCAACTCATACTATATATACATACTGTTTTAGTTGATTGTACATTAAAATGTCCTAATAAAAAAGTTAGGCATGCCAATCATCTTTCATAATATTAGTTACTCTTATACATACTAAATAATAAAAGACGATCTACGTATGTAAGACAAATATACTAATAAATAAAGAATTAATAATACAAGTTTCAAAATCCAAGCGCAAATATATTTTAAATTAAATTTCATGTTTAGTGATTAAAAGATGTATATATGTACTTTTATATTGTATAAATTGTAATGAGAAATTTTTACACCATCTCTTACCTACTTTCAATCGCAAGCCACTATCACTTTGACTTTCTACCATCATAATATTAGCGAGTACTAGCTCTATATTTGTGCAACATCTCCATACACCTTACTATTTTATATGAATTAACTTGATGTTTCATGAAGTTAACGTCAATCTAAAGTTCTCATCATCCGTAAAGTTATAATCACGGACACGTATAATCCAAAAAAATTGCTTGCCGAAACTTTTAGTTGCGGCGGCGGGTATCCCTGCTAGTTATCTTTTAGTATAGTTAACAAACTTACATAGGTTATTAGTGACCATAGTTGAACTAATGGGAGGCTAAGTGAATGGTGCTTAAAAATTTGAATGAATTGAGCTGGGTGTGGGATGTTGTTCGGATCGTCATAATAGTGCCCACCCACGCCTAAACATGTATGTTCGCCTACACACACACAAAACAAATCAAAAGCAATTAAAGTTATATTCGCAGTTTGAGGGAGACGACGAGAGTCAGAGAAGCAAGGGTGTCTAGAATTGATTTGTGATTTTTTTTTTGTACCAACAACAAATTTTAAGGGTTTAATCATTTAAACCTGAGTTGTTATAACATTTTACCAACAAAGTTTGAAAACGAACATTGCTAGAATGTCCAGGTGAAACCAGCCTTATTGCATAAGAGAGTAAGAAAGGAAACAGGTCTTCATCTCCAATCTTATTTCTATCCTCTTCTCTTGCATGAACAATCCGATTCCGCCAGTGCAATCCACATACCAACCTGACAAACCCCTTGCATCTTGTGAATAATGTAATCACAGCCATCAAAACCCATTCAGTGACCATTAGGCTCGACACGGAAATCTGAAGATTCAACCAGCCAAGAAACTTTTGCCATATATTCCTTACCTTCGAACATCGAACCAAAACATGATCTGCAATTTCACCTCAGATTCCCATAACGAACATAAGTGATTATCCAACACCTCTTTTTGAGAATCCAATGATTACATATATTTTTTTTTACCTAAGCATTTTTCAGCAAGAGGCTTATTATCAATTTAACATAAAAGCATCTAAACACTAAACATTCATTTGGAGAAAGACCCCGCTTCCACCCATCTAACCCCGATTTCCAAGGAAATCATGTTAAGAGACGACCATAATGCGCACTACTCATCACAAAACCGACCTCTTGGAATAGAACACCAATCCAAAGCCAAGTAGACTGAATAAAAAGTAAAACTGAGGCAGAACCAGTATTAACAGTGAGAAACTAATCTGTTAATGATGTTTAGGCGTAGACCAATGACTCATTGTCTTGCTACACACAAAGTTGGTTTACAAGTTTTCAAAGACACCAACTTATGTGATGATCTTCAGCCTCCAAGTAGTCATCACCAAAATTGCATCGCAGAAAAAACAAACTACTAAAAAACGGATTACAAATAATATGCGCATCTCATCCCCTGTAAGTAGTAGCGTAGTACTACTGGACAAAACTTGAAATAGTTTAAAAAAGGTAGAGCAAAGGATGCTCAACGATACCATAGAACCTGAGCCGAAAAATGCTCAAAAACAAGCATTCAACAAAAACCAAATTCAATCATTAACAGTTATTCAACAAAAACAATCATTAACAAAAACTGAATCCAAGTAGCTACTCGTATAACACAATCACTAACAGTTTTAACCTAAACTTCAGAAAGAAGCAAACTTCAATTTTTCCAAAGCTGCTGTTTTTGAATTTTGTTGTATTTAAAGATAACACAACAAAATGGAGACAACCACAAACTAAACTAAGGACAAATTAAACGCAGCACACAACTAAAATTATAGTATTATCATCCTTGGTCACTCGGACACCAGCATTCAATACATGAAACGTTACAAGAGTTGATAGTTGACCAAAAGCAGATATTAGAATCAATAACAACATACTAGAGAGGACTATGAGATACAAGAGTTTTGTTTCTGGAAAAGACAAGATCTGTTTTAGTTTATTTTTGAGGAATAACGGAAGACATGGGCCCAGGTTCAAATATGCTTTTTAAGCATACATAATCTTCAAAGCTCGGGACTTTGTAGTCCCATTTATCAAGCCAGTCGGGGGGGTTCAAAGGTGAGTAGGTGCTGGGTGTGGGTGACTTTTGCTTGGGTTTGTCTTCCAGAATCAGTTCAACCTGCACATACAAGAATTAAGAAGAAGTAGTAGAACAAGTTTATTTGATTCTTCCCTTTATACATAAGGTTTCAGGAGTCATACTTATCAAAAGAGATTTTTAATTTTATGCTTAGATTTGTTTCACAGATCAAAGAGATGCATGGTATGTTGAGCTACATCGATAAGATTGTATCTTTACTACAACGTATCTCTAAAACTAAGAAACAAAAGGCTTCTGTGTGTTTGGTTTTATGATAATTATCATCTTACCAAGCGGACAAATGAATTTAACTTTCATAAAAAGTACTAGCTAGAGGACGGTGAGACGTCGTCTGTTGAGTACTAGTTTAACTTTCATAAAAAGTAATTTATAAAAAAGTACTAGTTTAACAAAAGCAGATATTAACTTTAAAAAGTACTTGTACGATATTACATATATACTAGAAGTAATTTATATCAAAGAAAATAAACGACAAGAGAGCACTAGCGACTCAAAGCATCCTTGGCTCTCTTGGACCAAATTTTGAGAGAAAGAGGTGAGTAGGTGCAGGGTATGGATGAATAGTCATCAGGTGTTTTGTCGGGAATCAGCACAGGCTGTAATGATAAAAACACACACGTATAAATATAATTTGACATTAAAAAGGTAAATGTACTTACGTCCGGAAGGCTGTTAGAGTAACGCAAGCCTGGGCTATAAAAACATGGTGTACACCATTCAGATAAATCTGTATATAAACAGTTACCACCAGCTACAAATGGTTTCTGCTCCAATTGTTTCCCACCTTTCGGAGAAAAGGTTATACATCATAAGATAAGAGAAGTAAACATATCGAAAAATATGAGGCGAATATAATTAAACATACCATCATCAACCTTCTTCTTGGGGACTTGAGGCGCATCAGTCAATGACAATTTTTGGAACTCTTTTGATTTCTCTGTACATAAAATTATTATCGCAAACAATTAATGAACGAAACAATATATGATGACTCAAACAAAGATACCTTTAACGTCAAAGTCAGCAACATTCTCCTTGTGGTATTGCTGATGAATACAATCCACTGACATTGCCATTCTCTAAAATCCTCAAACAAAACATCCATTGTATAAAAATTAGAATCACACATAATAAAAATGTAAAAAGAAACAAGTATAGTATCGATCCATGATTGGGAGAAAAAATATATATATATGATAAATAAAATAAATACAATAATTAAAGTTTAAATATAAAGTATACTTACAAATGAAACAGTATCGATCGATTGATAATTGGCTAGGGTTTTCTTTCTTTTGCCACTCAAAAATGTTCGCCTCAGCTTATATACAAGGCGGAGCTCAAAAGTTATCTAAGCCCAATTCAGAATTGTTTCTTTTCTTAGAAACTTACCAATATGGTGGTTAATTATATGTGTTGTATCTAGGGTTAAGCATCATATCGCATACCCAAAAATCGACCGGACCGAGAAAACTGATTGGAATGACCGAATCGAAGAACCAGCGGTTCGGTCTCGGTCCTAACTTTTTCCTTATTTCTGTCTCGGTCTGATTCGGTCCGGTCCGGTCTTACGTGCAAACCGACCAATAATGCCTTCTTGGACCGGACCGACCAAAGGACCGAACACATTCGGTCCGGTCCTCGGGTCCCCTTTGTAATTGCCAATTTGTGGTCCATAAGATCTCTAGAGACGCTCATCTTTAGCAAGGCTTAATTTATTTGATGCTTGGATAAAATAAAGGTCGCGTGATTCTGAATTGAAGGTACTATATCCTCACTTGCTCGTGAAGACGCGCCACATATTGGGTCACTTATACGACTAGCTAAAGAGGCTAACAAAATTTGGCATCCCACCTGATATAAGAAACAAGTCTGGATGTAACACTCTTTTACTTTCTTGTTTAGTACTATTTTGTTATTATATTTTAGACTAAAATACACCGTTGGTCCCTATACTTGTAGTGGAGGATCGCGATGGGACGAAACCGGGCATATTCATCGTCGGGGGTCCCTATTTCAAGGTTTTCACTCGCTACAAGTCCCTTTGACCATTTGCCGTTAGTCAAGGACATCTCAAGGCGTTACATTTGTCTTTAGTCCAAGGGTAATTTTGACATTTCCATATTTTAATTAAAATTTTCTTAATTATTGGCACAGTAATGTAACCTCTTCCGCCCAATAAACACATAGTCGTATTATCAATCGTCCCGAACTTTCGTTACAAGAATTATCGAATTCACAAACCCTAATTGCATGTCACAAAACCCCTGTTTATCGATCATAAAACCAAAGGCATGGAGTTTACCCTATGGAAAGTAAGAAGACAATCGGGTTATCCAGTTGATGATACCGTCCTATCGACTCCGCTAAGAAGAAATACTGATCTTTTTTTTTTGTTGATTCTGATCATTGGAATTTGTAATTGTGGTATTTATTGTTTCCCAATTAAGTTTATAGAATGCTTCAAACATATATTGACATGTTTTCGGTGGTAGATCTAAAATGTTTAGTATGAGGGTTCATCACAATGGTGTCTTTAAATCTTGGCTCAGTAGAATATCGTTGGAGGTATGGAAAGTTTAGTTGATTTGGTTGATTTTGATAGTGTGTCGGTTGAAGAGTTGGATGTGCTTATGTATGAATTGGGTTATGAGTGGGTTCAAAAATTACTATTACTTTGTTAAGCTGGTAGTAATTTAGATGATGGTTTGTATAGCTTAAGTGAGAGTGCTAATTTAGAAATATTGAAAGATCTTGTTGATGACCATAAGATGATAGAGGTTTATGTTGAAAATGGTAAGACAATATTAGGCGTTGATCAAATGTCACCAAAGTCAATTAGGACGATTATTCTTGATGTGGATGCAACAAAGAAAAAGGCAACTCTTGCTATTGTTCCATATTGCTCAAAGAAATTGTTCTTAGAAAACATTGTTAATAAGTCTGTGGTAGAGGACTTATGTGAGGTTACAGATCAACCTTTGGAAGTCAATACTTTGGTACAATCTAGTCCTGAAGAGGTATCTCAAAATGATCAAGAGTTTGGTCATCATGAGGAGGAAACATGTAATCCTGTGGATCATATCCAAAAAGGCAAATCTGTGCAGGTTAGTGAAATCGATGAAGCTGTAAGTGATGACAATGTGAGTGACACAAACACTTATATGAGTGACGATGATGATATTGAGAACAATGGTGATGGAAACACAGTTGTCGATGAGGCTAATACTTTTGAGGAGCCTGATTTTGATGTTAATCTATTCAAAGTGACCGAGACTACAGATTTACCATCTATAGGTACCACCACCGACTACCACATGATTTTTTAAGAAAAATGAGTTGGATTTGTTAGATGATAATGATTTTGCAAGTGGTTACGAGAATGAGGATGAGTATGTTATTAGGAGGAACAAATTGAGGGCATACAAGAAACAAAAGTTAAGTGAGGCGGCACAAGACAGAGGACGAAATATATTTTTACGTGGTCAAAGTTTTGTAATTGCAAAAGAAGTGAAAGATAGGATCTACATGCTTTCAATAAAGACTAGGAGGAAATTGCAACTAATTAAGAATGACAAATAGAGAATTAGGGTTAGGTGTCTCGGACAAATACTGTTTGTGGAATAACCGAAGGTTCGAGTGAGGAAAGTCCCAAAGAGGAAAAATGGTCCGATAACTAGAGGCCTCGGTAGGGATGTGTATTTACTGAAAGCGCAAGGAGCAAGTATGAGTGTCCATGGTTGTTGTATGTAGCCAAAATACGAGATAAAGATGTATGGATTGTTCGAACTTTCAAGGATGAACACGGATGTTTGCAATCAAGAGACATTAAAGCTTGTGACTACAAGTTTCTTTCAAGCAAATAGTTGACCAAGTTCAAGTCAATCCAGATATTCCAATCGAAATTTCAAGATCATTTCGATAAGCAGTTTGAAGTTCGGTGTCTATGCAAAAGCGTTAAGGGCAAAAGACAAGGCGAGAAAATGAGATTAGGGGTGACCATAAGCGGCGATACACCCTTTTAAGAGACTATGTTGAAGAGTTGCGAAAACTAACCCGGATACAACAGTTAAGATAAGTGTACAAACCGCAATGGATGCAACAAGTCCAACGAGTTTTCAAGAGAATGTATGTATGCTTAGGCGCATTGAAGGAAGGATACAAAGCTTGTCAAAGAGAGTTGTTGGGGTTAGATGGTGCTTTTATGAGGGTCCTTTTCACGGCCGACTTCTAACGGTCGGTATAGACGACAACAATGGAATATACCACAGCAGCATACGCTGATTTGCAGAGGTGAAAGCAAAGACTCATGGATTTGGTTTCTTGAATGTCTAAGAGATGATCTTGACTTGCAACGAAACTCAAACTACACTTTTATCGGTGACAGGCAAAGGTGATGTTACCATTTTGTTGATTAGAATCACTTGTATTTTCCTTATATGCAAATTGTATTAGTAAGGAATTTATGTTTATTTGTGCATGGTATCATTCCAAATTAGCAGTATTCCCTAGTCTTTGAACACATATATTGTTTGAAGCACATCCATGATAATATGAAATTGCAATGGAATGCTAAAGCATACAAGGAACATTTGTGGAGATGTGCAGCAGCAACAACCGTCCAACAATTTGAGGCAGCCATGCTTGGTTAAGTAAGATACCACCAACTCATTGGTCAAGGTCGCATTTTTTAGGTACCTAACCTAATCTATGTCTACTTGTACATCTTTTGTTCTACGACATTTTTAAGGAACCTAACCAAACAAGTTGTAGGGAGGGCTCATTCTGATGTGCTACTTAATAACATGTGTGAGGTGTTCAATGGGAAACTAGTGGGAGGTAGGCACCAACCGATCATTCTTGCTTTGGAATACATTAGAAGTCTTGTATGAAAAGAATAGTGAACGTTGTGAATGTGATTCAAAAATATGCCGGAACATTAACACCAAAGGCAACACTCATGTTAGATGCAATCAAGAAAGAGGCTTATAAGTACAACGCTACGGGTTGAAGGAGAAAAGTATGAGGTGAGTGGATGGGGAGACAAGTGTGTTGTGAATGTTGAAGCTAGGGCTTGTACATGTAGAAGATGGGAGCTTCTGGCATGCCATGTAAACATCTTGTTGCTACCACGGTGTATGAGGTTGAATGGAATGCAAATAGGATCTGTTGAATCATGGGTTCATCCATGTTACTTGCTTAAGACTTGGGAAGAAACTTACAAACACCACATCCAGCCAATAAGCGGTTATGAGCATTGGTATAAGTCACAGTGCCTACAACCATTCTTCCACCTAAACATCATAAACCATTAGGTAGGCCACGAAAGAAAAGAACCGGGGCTTTCTTGAAAATGATAATTGTGAAAAACCAAGAACTTGTCACGGTCTGGTAAGAGTGTGGTTTGTGGTATTGAGGCAATCTTGGTCACAACAAGAAAACATGTCTTGGGCAAGGAGGTGTTACAGAAGTCAAGGCACTACACAACAGCTCAAAAACTGGTTCATCCAAGCCAAAAGTTACATCAAAGAAGAAGGCAAAGGTTACGGTGACAACTATGCGGTAATGATCAACCAAGTGTGGTCCGGTCTCAATCTGGAAGTCAAGTTGATCTTGCTCGGTGGGTCTCTAAAGCAATTCGGACTAAGACCAAGATTATAGCAACAAAGCTTTCTTCACCACAAAAATTGCTAGTTAAGCATATGAAAGCCAATGTTATCCATCGAATATGTATTCCCTAAACAATATTTGCCGTGTTTAAACAATGTATGTTTATGAACTTTGTAGACTCCAAAATGTTATGCATTTGGAAATATATCCATTTGCGTTATGTATGAAATCATGTCATTTTAGTGTATGGGTTTAATTGTGTTTTTATTGTATTGTTTTAGAGTCTTCATACATCCGTGTTTTGAGTTGGTTCTTGTTATTGTATTATCACAAACACTAATGAAGGATCAAAGATGGATGAACAACACCTTATGGAGTTTATGTTGATACTCAAAAGTGGTGTCTGGTCATCCATCCTTGAGATTTCATATGTCTATGGTTCTCTATGGTTGTTGGATCTGTTGAACTTGGATTTGTGTTTTGAGTTTGGTTCTTTGTTATTCTATTATCACAAACACTAATGAAGGATCAAAGATGGATGAACAACACCATATCAAGTTTATGTTGATGCTCGAAATGGTGTCTGCTTCATCCATCACGATCATTCATCCATCTTTGATACTTGTATCCGGGTTTCGAGTTGGATACGCTTATTCTATCATGACAAGCAGAATGAAGGATGAAAGATGGATGAACAACACCATATCAAGTTTATGTTGATACTCGAAAGTGGTGTCTGCTCATCCATCTCTCATCATTCATCCATCTTTGATACTTGTAGCTTTGTTATGAGTTTGATCATTTTACTAAGGTGTGGTTTGACTTACATAATATTTGTGTGGCAACTAAGGTGGGTTTGATCATTTATAAGGGGTAGGAGAAAGTATTAAAGGCATAACACTCAAAAGGACTAAAGGATAAAAGTAAAACTACGAATACTGTAGAAGGACCAAACTACATAAAAACTTGACTTTTCAAAAGTCAACCATCGCCACACTTCTACTTACACATCGCCACACGTCTACTTACACATACCATACATACCACCGACTGAAAAGGCAAAAAACCACCTACATTGCTAACCCACTAGATAAACCAAACACAGACGGCAAAGATAAGTATCCAGGAGACAACACAGAAATTCCTCAGTCGGCAGAGTTTCTCCTTCTCAAGGAGGAGTTCAGCTAGGGTATCGGCTTGAGTAGCTTCTAGCTCATTTTCCCTGGCGACTGCGTCCATAGTATCCATGGTCTCGCTGATGAGGGCTTGTTGGCATTCATGCAACGCCGCCTCATTATGTTGGATATGCCTTTGCAAGTAGAGGAACACCTCCCTTGCTCGGTGGTTTGTGGTGGATCCAACCACCCATTTATGGGACACCGGATCCCTAAAAATCGAAAACAAACGTTTGAACACACTTAAAAGTCGACTCCAAGATGAAACTATTAACTAAACATGATAAATTAGAAAAATACAACCAGTAGAATGCTAGCCAACCCGAACAGGACATGCATAGTATCGCTGCGGCGTTGACATTATTCCAAAGAAGTTTTAACTACGGCTAGCCTACCACAAGCACAACGAACCATTATCAAAAGTAGATCGGAAAAATTCGGGATAAGATTTAGTTTTGGTAGAGGAGACTTTAGGGATGAGTGGTGAATATGAGTTGCTTTTATTAGGCTCTATTCTTGTCATGATCCGAGAAAAGTGTATCGAGCAAGCTTTGAAATATGGAAATGTCAAAATTACCCTTGGACTAAAGACAAATGTAACGCCTTGAGATGTCCTTGACTAACGGCAAATGGTCAAAGGGACTTGTAGCGAGTGAAAACCTTGAAATAGGGACCCCCGACGATGAATATGCCCGGTTTCGTCCCATCGCGATCCTACACTACAAGTATAGGGACCAATGGTGTATTTTAGTCTATATTTTAGCATAGTTACCTAACTTATACAGGTTATTAGTGACCATAGCTGAACTAATGGGTGGCTAAGTGAATGGTGCTTAAACATTTGAATGAACTGGACTAGGTGTGGGATGTTGTTCGGATCGTGATAGTTGTGCCCACCCACATCTAAATATATATGTTCGCCTAGACTCACACAAAACAAATCAAAAGCCATATATAGAGAGTAAGAATGGATACAAATTTAAAACCAAATTAAGTGTAATATTCGCAGTTTGGAGGAGAAAACGAAAGTCAAGAGAAGCAAGGGTGTCTAGAATTGATTTGTGATTCCATTTCTTGTACCAACAGCAAATTTTAAGCGTTTAATGATTTAAACATGAGTTTTTATAACATTTTTGGCTGATAAAGTTTGAAGACGAAAAGTTCTAGAATGTCCAGTTGAAACCGCCTTACTGCATAAGAGACTAGGAAAGGAAACAGGTCTTCATCTCGAATCTTTTTTTTATCCTCTTGTCTTGCATGAACATTCCGATTCCGCCAGTTCCATATAACCCACATACCAACCCGACAAACCCCTTGCATCATGTGAACAACATACTCACATCCATATATTGAAAGCAGAAATGGTGTTTCCCGGTCGATCAGTTGCCATTAAGGCTCGACACCGAAGTCTAAAGACTAGACCAACCAAGATACTTTTGCCAAAAACTCCTCACATTCAAACATCAAACCAAAACATGATCTGCAATTCCACATCCAACACCTTTTTGAGAATCCTTAAATTACATGTAATTTTTTTACCGACCTTTTTCTCAGCAATAGGCTCATTATCAATTTACCATGAAAGCATCTGAACACTAAAATGCCCGTTTGGAGAAAGACCCCGTTTTCACCCATCTGAACCCAATTTCTAAGGAAATCCTTTTAAGAGATGACCTTAACCGACCTCTTGGGATATAGATCACCAATCCATAAACAAGAACCAGAACCAGTATTAACAATGAGAAACTAATCGATTAAGGATGTTTAGGCGTAGACCAATCACTCGTCTTGCTACACACGAAGTTGGCTTACGATTATTTTCAACGCAGCAACTTATGTGATGATCTTCAGCCTCCAAGTAGTCATCGCCGAAATTGCATTGCAGGAAAAACAAACTACTAAAACAGATTACAAATAATAATATGCGCCCCTCATCCCTGTGAGTAGTAGTGTTGTACTACTAAACAAAACTTGAAATAGTTTTAACCTAAACTTCAGCAAAAACTGAATCACTAACAGTTATTCAACAAAAACTGAATCCAAGCAGCTATAACACAATCACAAACTTTAACCTAAATTTCAGAAAGAAGCAAACTTCAATTTTTTCAATGTTGCTCTTTTTGAATTTTGTTGTATTCAAAGATAACACAACAAAATGGAGACAACTACAAACTAAACTAAGGAAAAATTAAACGCATCACACAACTAAAAGTATAGTATCATCATCCTTGGTCACTCGGACACCAGCATTAAATACAAGAGTTGATAGTTGAACAAAAGCAGATATTAGAATCAATAACAACATACTAGAGGACGATGAGGTACAAGAGTTTTGTTTCTGGAAAAGACAAGATATGTTATTAAATTAATGATCGAAGTTGCAGAGAAAAATAAGGTATAAAATGAATGCATATTTAATGAAAAGCTTTTAGCAAAAGCTTGGTAGATGCCAAGTCTTTGTTACAAATAGCCTTTCTCTTTAATGCAAAAAGTCATTGCAAAGACTTTTTCAAATAGTGAAAAGTCATTGTAAAAGCTACCATTGCGGTTGCTCCATGACATATAATTACAAGAGTCTTGCAACAAATTTGCTTGACCACTTACCAAAGTATCTTTTGTTTTATCATTACTTGGAAAAGTTGCTCTTAGAGACGCTTGATAATCACGAGGTGGCATGGATTTTGGTATTAACATCAGTTAAAAACTTATGTTTTCATTTTAATATTTATAACACCATTGAAATTTTATATATATTCAATACACAATTCTTGAATGCCTGAGTTAAAGCATGTATTGAGTAAGCATTTGATTTTTATGTTTAAGTAGGTTAAAGTGTTAAACGCCATATATTTAGATAGTCAGTTTAAAATTGAGCGAACATATCTTGTGAACCACCTTGTAGATAAGCCCGGACCAACCTTTGAATGATTTGGCCCAAAGAGTCCACTACTAAAATACAAATACAACGACATGCACAATTTTTTGTCCCTTTTTTTTCGAAGTTTCATTCTATTAACGAAAGAAAACCCTATATCCCAGGCTCTCTCTCACAATCATCATCAATCGATCGATACTGTTTATGTAAGTATTCTTCGTCTTCACAATAAAACCATAGTTATCGTATGTATCTGGTTAAGCTAGCCTAGTAAAGCTCTAAAAAAATTTATATAAAATTTGTTCTAGAATTAAGAATGTTATATTTGATACAGTATTAACAATGTTTTGTTTGAGGATTGTAGAGAATGGCAATGTCAGTGGATTGTATTCATCCACAATACCACAAGGAGAATGTTGCTGACATTGACCTTGATGGTATGTTTGATTTTTTTTAGTCATTTTTCATTATGTATTGTTTCGTTAATAATTTGTTTGCGATAATAATTTTATGTACAGAGGAATCAAAGGAGTTCCAAAAGTTGTCGTTGAATGATGTGCCTCAAGTCCCCAACAGTATGTTTTGCCTCATTCTTTTCGATATGTTTTTCCATTAACTATTTGTTAATTATTTGTTTGTGATTATTATGTACAGATCAGGAGGAATCAAAGGACTTTGCTGACTTTGACGTTGTTGGTATGTTTGTTTCATTTTTTAGAGATTATGTATTGTTTCGTTAACTATATGTTTGCGATAATTATTTTATGTACAGAAGAGGCGGAATCAAAGGAGTTTCAAAAGCTGTCGTTGAATGATGTGCCTCAAGTCCCCAACAGTATGCTTTGCCTCATTCTTTTTTATATGTTTTTCCGTTAACTTATCATATAAAATGTTTTGTTATTCACCAAAGGCGGGAAACCATTGGAGCAGAAACCAGCTGGTGACTATTTATATCAGGATTTCACCGACTGTCTTGCACCATATAACTATAGTCCGTTCTGGGATTTCTATAATTCACAGCCAAAGGTTTAAAATTCAATTCATGTTTCTGATTTCTTCTTTTTCAAAATTAAGGAAGAACCGGAAATAAACTTGTTCTACTTCTTGTAGATGCATTCTTTATTGAGACGTCACAAAAAACCAGACAAAGGCTCACCCAACACCTACTCACCTTTGAATACTCCTGACTGGCCTGATAATTGGGATTACAAAGCCCCGAAGAATGTTGAAGAATATGTTCGCATAAGTAAGTTCTTTGAAGATAGGGCCATGTTTTCAGTTACTCCTCAAAAATAAACTATGTAATATCATAACAGATCTTGTCTTTCTCCAGAAACAAAACTCTTGTATCTCATCCTCCTCTAGTATGTTAAGTTGTTATTGATTCTAATATCTGCTTTTGTTCAACTATCAACTCTTGAAACGTTTGTGAGCATATAATCTCGTCATTGCTCCATTTCGAAATACAGAAACATGAAGGACCAAAGTTGGTCGTTGTAATCCTATTAACCGAATAGCGGTTATTTTAGTTAAGTTAGTTAATGGCGGTTATTACCGAACCATTGTGTCGATTGGTGATACCCATTCGATACCTATATATACTTATGTATTTGTTACAGAATTTCAGTTTTAACATTTGATAAGTTATCTAGTTTTATTGCAATTTCATATATTGTTTTTACTCAACATTTGGGACCAACAATTGGCATCAAGAGCCTTGCTTTTACATGCTTGTTACAACGTTACAACTATCATTCAAACCATAATCTTTGTTAACGAGCACCATCACAACCAGAAGCCATTTCTTGAACGAAAAAGAAGGAACTAGAAAAAGAAATACACACGCTGAAACTTTGTTTCAGAAAAAGAAGAAGAAGACGCAACGTATAAACAAAACATACGCTGCCTGGATAACTTGAGACGCAAGGAAAGTTGTGCACGACCGTACTTATGTAGAAATTGCATTCGACAAAGCACCAAACGAAGTGGTGACTTGAAAGTTTGCGTTGGCTTGACCCTGAATACAACAAGAACAAAACGAAGGAAACTTTGTTACAAACTTGTTGGCTTTCAACATCATACAACGAAACAGCCTCTTTGTCGCGGACAAAGGTGGAGAAGAAAGAAGACGTACGTGAAAGAAAAAGGAGAAGGACGTTGCTTGGATTGAAACAAAGGTATACCGAATAACAAATAATCAAGGATTATTTTGGATTAACGTGAACAAGCAACGAGAACAACAAGAAAGCACACGCTTTCATTTGTTGATAAACTACCGTAGAGTAGAAGATCAAAGACAAGCAACTCGCTTGGTCTTTTGAAAGAAATACCGAGAGTATTTGTGTAGGACTTGAGAATCTACATCGTTTTGGAAACCAGGAAATAACAAGGACGATAACTTGTTGTTTGCAAAGGACTTGCGAGACCTTTGAAGAAAAACTGAGACAAAGAAATTTGTCCAAGATCAACCGGTTTCAAATTTGACAACAAAAGGAAGTCAAGCAATCACTTGTTTCTTCTTTATAAAATTACCGAGAGTAATTTTGTGAAACACTTTTGTGTTTATCCGAGATTTGAAGACAAAAGGCAAGAACTTTTAGAAAAGTTTTGCAAGTCGACACAAAACGAAAAGACAACGTGATACGAGGAAGTGGTATATTTTGAAGAAGGCAAGTCGACAACATCAATAAAAGGTGTACCGTTTGCTTTGGAAATAAGAACAAAAAAAGAAGAATTAGTTGGTATATTCAAGTACCGACAAGAAGGGAAATGCGCGTGACAAACACAGGTCACACAAAATCTTAAACTTTTGGATTTCCTTTCATATTTATAGTATAGATACTTAGTTTACACTATTAGAAATCCATAGTTCCATATTAGGATTCCCGGATAACTATTTCTGTTCCCGTAGTATTAAGTGATACCACTAGTTATAAATTCCCATACGAATTAGGAAGTGAAGATCATAAGCACTATCAAAATGCCCGGTGACGA
Organism: Chrysanthemum lavandulifolium; assembly: GCA_022545495.1. Taxonomy (NCBI): domain Eukaryota; kingdom Viridiplantae; phylum Streptophyta; class Magnoliopsida; order Asterales; family Asteraceae; genus Chrysanthemum; species Chrysanthemum lavandulifolium. Next base: position 72,015,330 of record CM040246.1, read on the forward strand.
TGCAAGTGACAGTAACACTGCACCAAAACCCGTAACCCCTATGACACATTATCAATGCCCAAAACTCAAAGCCACAAACTACACAGTTTGGACTATACAAATTAAGGTGATACTAGAAGCACAAGGATTATGGGAAGCAATAGAACCTAAGGTTGATACACAAGTAGATGTTAAGAAGGATAAGGCAACAACCGCCTTCTTATATCAAGCGTTAACCGAAGATGTAATCTTACAAGTAGCAAGTTGTAAAACAGCAAAAGAATTATAGGACTCATTGAAAAAGAGACACGTTGGAGAAGAAAAAGTGAAACAAGCACGGTTACAATCACTGATGATTGGATTTCAGACTCTTCAGATGAAGGAGGATGAAACGGTGGATGCATTCTGACCAAATTGAGCAGCTACGCCACGAAGGTTAAAGAATTAGGAAAAGCATTGGATGAATCACTTTTAGTACGAAAACTATTAGATTCCACACCAGATAGGTTCATTCAAACAGTAGCATCCATAGAACAGACGAATGATCTCGATGACATTACGTTAGATGAGATCGCCGGAAAACTTAAGGCATTCGAGGAAAGGATAAAACTCCGAAAGGGAGGACAAGTAGAAAGCCAGGACAACTTATTATTCGCACAAGGCGAACACTCTAGAAATAAGAAACATTTTACCAAATATAGAGGTAGATCAAACTATTCACGAGGAAACTGGCAAAATAAGGGAAGTAGAAACAACTCGAATGGAGGAAACTCATCCCACACAGATAAATCAAATAATGGAAAACGAGGTTGGGATAAGAGTAAGATTACATGTTATAACTGTGGAAAACTAGGACATATAAAGAATGAATGTAGAAAACCACCAACAACTTAGGAACAATCAAACCTTATCTTAGAAGACGATGAACCATCATTACTAATGGCTACACACGAAACTGAAGAAATCTTGTTAAATGAAGAACAAGTACAACCCTGAAAATATGCTACGACATATGCTAGCATATGGTATTTAGATAATGGTGCAAGTAACCATATGTCAGGCACCAAAGGCCATTTTAAGGATATTGATGAAAACATCACAGGACGTGTTCGTTTTGGAGATGGATCATATGTAGAGATAAAGGGTAGAGGTTTGATTTGATAAAAATCAATAATAGAAGATTGTGTAGTATACGGGTAACTCAAACGTGTAAGGTTTGAGCACCGAGATCGTTCCGAACGAGGGTTGAATGGAATTTCCAACTCACGTCTCAATAATCGGGATTCGAATAAAAAAAGGGCATAAGATGATATATTCTAAACTACGGGATAAGGAAAGCAAATGGAACATATAATCTACGGGAAATCCTAAAAACTAAGGCAAACTACGCAATTCTACGCTAAAAGCATAAAAGCGGAAATTAAACGAAACGCGAATAAAAAGCAATAACGACCAATCTAAATCCTAAAAATAATCTAAAACTACTTTTATGCTAAAAATGATATAAGAAAACTAAATATGAATTAAAACTATTTTTTTGGAATTTTCTTGATTTAATAAAAATTAAAAACTAATTTAATCTAATAAAAATTGTGAAAAATATCAAATAAAGGGGAAAAAATATGGAAAAATCTTTTTTATGCTTTTTATATTTATCTTAAACTAAGAAAAGTGAAAAATTATTTTTTGGAGCTTTTTCTCAATTATTTGCTATTAAAGCTAATTAAAAATTGATTAAAATCTATTTAAATTGAGAAAAATAGCAAATAAAGACCAAAAATTATGAAAATTTCAGGATCATTCTAAAATGATATATTGAATCTATGAAAAATGATAAACAAGTAGCTTATGTGTAGAATATGAAAGATGTAGTACAACTGCTATTGAAATAAGCTACCAAATTAAGCAAATAAGCTAAATATCCAACCAAACAGTGACTGTAGCTTAAGTCTATCAAAATAAGCTAGAAGCAACAGATTATAACTACTCCTATCAAGCCAAAAGCTCAGATCAAAGAATAAGCCAACTGCTAAAATGAACAAAACAGTGAAACACCCCTTATGTTTAAGCTTTTGCACAAGCTTAACCAATAAGCTAACCTGAAAACAAAAAGTACAGACCTAAAGACCACCTGGCCAGCTACAGTTGTACCAAGTTTCAAACTCTAACTCTCTAAATTGAATCTAATGCATCAGCTGCAAAATCTGCATAAACTGCTGCAGACCTGTTTTTGACTTTTAAAGATCAGTTTATATGTTTGACTTTGTTTAGATTTGATCCAAAGATTTGAACTGAATGTGATGTTTAAAAGCTAATGAAGATTACAGCAAGCTTAATCTACTTGTTCTAAAGCCAATAAGCTACTTATGAACCACTGATTCTAACAGATAAGCACTCAAGAGCAGTTTAACTATGATATTGACTATTTGAGAGTTTTGATGCAATGTAAAGACAGATATGAATGAATTAGACCCTAATAAGCATAAAGCAATAGCATCTAACCACCGATTCAAACTTAAACTCCACTAATCTGTTATAAACCAAACACTCTTTAATGATCTAATAATGAAACAACTTCTAGCAAACCTCAATACTAGACTATACTAACCATCAAATCAAATTTCAATAACACTAAAACACCTAAATGCAGCAAGATCAGCTACTAACACTATCAAACAGTAATAATTCTACTTAAACAGATTCAACAGTAATGAACAGATGTATAAATAAGATGATGCTTACAATAGTCCAGCCATTTGCAGATTAACTCAGACCATAATTACCACTAACCTAACCATATCCAACTCCTTTCAACCCAGATCCATGACAAAATCAGCAATCCAAAACTCTTTCTTCAACTTTGACTTTTATTGACCAGAAATGAAATTTGAGTTTATGATGTTTGAAACTGAAAACAAGCTCACATTAAGCTATTATGAGCTTAAATGAACCTCAATGAAACAAGAGCTAAGTGTATTTTAATCTATGGAGCAGATTTGGAATGATTTTTAATTTTTTTATGGATTTTTCTGATTTTTGTATTTTGAGAAATCTGAGATACAAACTGAAATTAGAAGATAATGAGCTTTTATGATCTTTAACAATTCAATAAGCAACAATTTAAAAGCTAAACATAAATTTGAGCTTAAAAAGTAAATTTCATTAATAAAAATCTGAGATACAATACTGAAATTAATAAAGAAATACAAAGAAGCTATTTAAAAACACTTAAATTCTACACTAAGCTACTGAAAAAAAAAATGAAAAGGAAGAGATATCTCAATGTGAATGAGAAAAGGTCTATTTATAGGATAGCTTGACCATGGAAGCTTCTGGAAATCTACAATTGTGCTTTCTCATGAGCTTGTTTGCACCCTTGGATTGAATCCCACGCAACATCTCATGATATCCACCCTTGGATCATGTGCATGAGTCACTTCGTCCAATGAGAAGAGAGTATTTCACTCGGATTGATGACCTGGACACCCCCATGTGTCAGGTGTGTCATAAAATGTCGGTGAAAGTCTGCAATTGCCCTTTGATTGCCTTTGGATTTGGTTAATTAATGAGAGGGTATTTTAGGGTTCTAGCTATAGCGATTTGGGGCAAAAAGTGGGCGCTTGTGTTTTTATATTTCTTTGATTTTTTGGTTGACGGTGTGGTGGGGTTGACTCGGGTTTTATTAGTGAACCGGGTTGGGATAATATTAAGCGGGTAGCTAGTGTTGGCTTTGGGCTTTTGGATCCGGTATACATTGGATTTGGGCCGAGAGTTATTAGTTGTGGATTGGATTTGGATTTGAAATAAACCCAAGTGTATTTAAAGGGACCAAACTTGTATAATTGGATTTCCAAGGGACTAAATGTGTACTTTCTGAAAATCTCATCAAGGACTAATCATGTAAAGCTCAAATAATCCAAGGGTGCATCTTGTAATTTCTGAAACTTTGAGGATCAATTATGCCAAAAGCTCAAAGTGCAGGGGTCATTCTTGACTTTTCTACAAACTTTCTTTGAAACTTCAAAATTCATCTTCGATAATAGAATCTTCCAAAATACACAATCTTGACCTTCCACTCATCTAAAACTCTCTTGATCTCTCGTGCTCGGTTTACATCGATTTGGATCCTTTTGCGTGTTTTGCATATCCGTACTGCACAAGCACAAACTCAAGAAAACCACAAATATAAGCAATAAACGGCTTTTCCTTGGTTGTTTTGGGTCTGTTTGATCATGAAAAGATATGTGAATAAGCACATATCAAAATACCCCAGACGAGACCATTGCCGTGTCCTCACGCAATGCAATCAACTCACGCTTCTAAAACCAAGGATTTCAATCTCTTTCTACTAAACCTATGAAGAAGTAGCAAAGATTCCTCAAAAGAGATTAAGAAAGCCTTAATTCTAAAAACGCCCCGTTTACCTTTTATTTCACATAAAGATATTACGATTAAGCACATCCGATTATGAATGACGGTTTGTTGAACTTTCATGTCGATCAATAACTCAAACATTTTTCAAACGACACGTTAGGATCACGGAGTAGAAAACACAACACAGTGAAGTGACCATACGGATAGAATACATCGTCCCGATTTTCACAAGTCCCAAACTAAGCGTAAAACCGAAATCATTGTTACATATGACTCTAGATGCTAACACTACCCATGGAAGTTACTTGTGTACTTACTTTTCGTTCCCATTTTCCTATTTCCTCTAGATTTTTTTATTTTTGTGAGAAATGAATTTCTTCAAATTCTCGTTTCGATAATTTTTATTCCGATAAAGATATAAAGCTAAGTCGATAATTAGTTATCCGCCTTCCCTCAAGAACCATTGTCGTAAAAATGAGGTCCACATCAAGGAATTTTTATTCACTAACTTTTGACTTTTCCAATTTTCATTTTTCAACAATTTTTTTATTTTTTTATTTTATTTTTTTATTTTTTTATTTTTTTTATATATATTTTTACTTGTATGAGCTGTGAACCACGGAGCTTCACGGGGTAATTCCAAGACTATAGGCTTCATGAGATGAGAATCCCTACTGGTTAGGCTAAGACCTCATTCAATCCGGCTAAAGATCCAAGGGTCCGATCTCGACACATGACTCACAACTTTACTTATTACTTTATCACTTGATACTCGGCACTTATTTATTCATTACGGATCCTTGATGTGTACCCAATTTTTAAAACAAAGATTCTTTTAAGAAGATAAAGAACTAACTATCGCCAAAACTCGACATCTCTAATTATTTAGACAGATATGGGTGAAACAATTTTGTGGGAACAAAAAGCCATAAGTACCTTGATGGGCTCTAAAGAGAACCAACTACTCCACGTTTAGCATCTAAACTCATAAGTAACTCTATCATTTCTCGATCTCGCAAATTTAAAATCCCAAGTAATGAGATCCGCAGATGCTTAGCCGATAATTTTAGATTATCTATGGTTAAGGGAACAAGCTAGGGCTCAACACGCCCGGTCAAGTCGAATTCCATTCCTACTCTCACCAATGGAAAGTCAACAAGGTGTCAAAACATATATTAACTTAGCAAATGCTTAGTCTAATGAAATAAAGCTATGCATATTTAAAGTCAATCAGGAAACTTGCAAATTCTTGGCCTTGTGAGCTAGAATTGCATTTTATAGCTTCTTATCTAAGAGACTAGCAAAACTTTTCAATCAAAAGACTTAACAAAAGCTTACAAAATTTTTAAATTTTCTCATTTTTACACAATTTTCATTTTCTAAGGAAAAGCGGGTTACGAGAGAAACACAACAGAAATAAGCAAGTGCGGTCAAATCAAATCGAAGATTACCCTACCCCAGACTAGAACGAAACATTGTCCTCAATGTTTAAAACAAGGGTATCACGAAAATCTAAAAGCCGTTTATAAAGTATGCTCAAAGATAAACGTTAGTCGATAAGATTAGGATATCGGATTTCCATCAGCATCGATCATGAGACTCGAGTGGAGAAAATAACAAACTTCGAGCACGAGAGTCTTCATATCGGGAACATCCTACACACAATATCACAAACAACCAAACACGAGAAATCGAAGAGGCGGACCCCTTCACGTCACTTATTAGAAATAGAAAGAAGAGAAGGATAAGCATAGGGTGCCTCCCACGAAGCGCTACTGTTTTTGATTACCGAGTCGCTAGCCTGACTCGTCCCCGAATTCATTTGTCCTAGGGGAAGCAAGTGGAAAAGACAATCTCCATCGGACTTTCGTTCAAGAGGTTTGGATAAACATTGAAACATAAGAAAGTTCCACTCCGATGAGATACCCACGGTTCTTAAAAAGGAAAAGCGGTGATACCGGGGTCAAAGATGGTATCCTCACTCCCGTAAGAGTGAAGAAGAGGAGAAATCACATTATATGGAAGAAATGGAATAAAGATTTTGATAACAATAAGGATCCATTCTTCATCTTCAAAAGCAAAATCCTTAATTGGATTTTGAACATTTAAGATCATCGGGTGATTTTCAACAAAAATATCGGGAGGAAGAGACGGGGTGATGTCATCAATAACGGAACTCTTTTGAGAGAGTTGCTCTTCCCCCAAACCCAAATGTTTCTCAAAATCGAAACAGAAATGATCATACTCCGGAGGAGATATGACATGAGAGAGTTCACCGGAGAACTCCTCGAAACGAAATGAATCATATTCGGGAAGAGAGAAATAAGAATGAGAAGTGGTGTTGCCACGACTCGTCTCTTCCGTATGATCGATATCAAAGTAAAACGACTCATAAGTCGTAAGAGAAAGATCGGGATGAGAAGTGGGATTGCCACTACTCTCTTCGGCCGTATCAAAGATAAAACTTTCATATTCGGGAACAAAATCCGTGATCTCGGGCTCCAAAGGATCTAACGGCTTAAGTTCGACAATTTGTTCAACATTATCTTCATTCGGGGAAATAAAAAGTGATTGTTCATCATAGAACATCTTTTCTAAAGGAACATCTCCCCCCGGATCGCAATCGGTTTCAACAATTTCCGGCGAAATTGGATCATCGACTTCTTCCAAAACAACGTCACTTCTCTCAACCGGCGTGAGAGAAAGGGAAGAGTCGGGAATGATAGGATCAGAAATGGGAGTGGGATTGCCACTCGAAGAATCGTTATCAATCTTTAAGTTCTCTTCTTCAAACGGTTCATCGTCATCACTATCGTCAGAGTCTGAATAGTAAAAGGTGGATGGATGACTCGGTCTTTGTTGACTGATATAGCTTTCCTGCTTGCCAAAGACGTCAATTTGTGCATTCATAACGGAAATTTTCTCGGAATAATGATCACTTAACATAGTGGTAGAATCGTAAGGAACGTCAGCATCCCACTGATAATGATGTTGTGTCATATTCTCGATCAAATCATAAGCTTCTAGAGGTGTCTTCCGCATGAGATTTCCACCAGCTGCCAACATGATTTTGTCTCGATCAATCGTAGTGATACCATGGTAAAAAGTTAAGATTTGATCAAGAAGCAAAATTCGGTGATCGGGACATTTCTGTAATAATGTTTTGAATCTTTCCCAAGCTTCAAATACGGTTTCCTTGGGTGATTGCTGGAAATTGAGAATTGCTTTCCTCAGCTGCATCGTTTTCGAATATGGAAAGTATTTTGAAAGAAACTTGCGAAACATCTCTTCCCAAGTATGAATTGAATGTTTATCAAGGGTATAAAACCAAGATTCGGCTTCGTGGGTTAAAGAGAAGGGGAAGAGATTCAATCGGATATCATCTTGAAAAACGCCACGTTGTTTCATGGATTGAGTGATAGATAAAAACTTGTTCAAGTGCTCGTTAGCATCTTCGTCGTGAAATCCATGGAATTGGCAATGTTGTCGAAGAAGTCGAACCATACGATTTTTCAATCTAAACTTCGTTCCCGGAACGATCGGTCCTCCTCGACCGATAAGTGAAGGACGATATAAATCCTCCATGGTCCGAGGATCATGGGGATCAAAAGGTGCGAAATCGAGCATCGTGGAGAATTAAACAAATTAGAGGATAAGGAGATAAGAATCAAACATATAGAGGAAATCGAAGATTATTTTTGGGTTTTTAAAACAAATTTTGAAAAGGAAAATATTTTTGGGTTTTTATAAAAGAAAACACAATCTTTTTGTAACCGTCGCGTCAACCGGTGCTCGGTAGCTCTCAAAAGTACGCGCAGCGGAGCGGGAACGAAGAGTGGATCGTTCTTCAGTCTGCAATTTAATGTCAAGACTTTCCTTATACCCCGTGTATAGGTTGTACCTTCAAGGTGAGCCGACGTAACAATTGACGTTTCAGTTTCTTTTGTTGGTTTTTTACTTTTTATGGTTTTGCAAACACTCTAGGAAGAATGTTTTGGGTTTTTCTAGATGTTTTTGGGTTTTTCAAAAATATATATATACAAAAACAACGGGAACTTCACTCGGGGAAGGATCTTCAAATGCACGCGATACGAGACGGAATACGAAAACTCGCTACAAGCCTTCCCCGGCAGCGGCGCCAAAAATTGATTTGATAAAAATCAATAATAGAAGATTGTGTAGTATACGGGTAACTCAAACGTGTAAGGTTTGAGCACCGAGATCGTTCCGAACGAGGGTTGAATGGAATTTCCAACTCACGTCTCAATAATCGGGATTCGAATAAAAAAAGGGCATAAGATGATATATTCTAAACTACGGGATAAGGAAAGCAAATGGAACATATAATCTACGGGAAATCCTAAAAACTAAGGCAAACTACGCAATTCTACGCTAAAACGCAAAAACGGAAATTAAACGAAACGCGAATAAAAAGCAATAACGACCAATCTAAATCCTAAAAATAATCTAAAACTACTTTTATGCTAAAAATGATATAAGAAAACTAAATATGAATTAAAACTATTTTTTTGGAATTTTCTTGATTTAATAAAAATTAAAAACTAATTTAATCTAATAAAAATTGTGAAAAATATCAAATAAAGGGAAAAATATGGAAAAATCTTTTATGCTTTTATATTTATCTTAAACTAAGAAAAGTGAAAAATTATTTTTGAGAGCTTTTTCTCAATTATTTGCTATTAAAGCTAATTAAAAATTGATTAAAATCTATTTAAATTGAGAAAAATAGCAAATAAAGACCAAAAATTATGAAAATTTCAGGATCATTCTAAAATGATATATTGAATCTATGAAAAATGATAAACAAGTAGCTTATGTGTAGAATATGAAAGATGTAGTACAACTGCTATTGAAATAAAGACATGTTTTTTACTTTTAAAGATCAGTTTATATGTTTGACTTTGTTTAGATTTGATCCAAAGATTTGAACTGAATGTGATGTTTAAAAGCTAATGAAGATTACAGCAAGCTTAATCTACTTGTTCTAAAGCCAATAAGCTACTTATGAACCATCGATTCTAACGAGATAAGCACTCAAGAGCGGTTTAACTATGATATTGACTATTTGAGAGTTTTGATGCAATGTAAAGACAGATATGAATGAATTAGACCCTAATAAGCATAAAGCAATAGCATCTAACCACTGATTCAAACTTAAACTCCACTAACTGTTATAAACCAAACACTCTTTAATGATCTAATAATGAAACAACTTCTAGCAAACCTCAATACTAGACTATACTAACCATCAAATCAAATTTCAATAACACTAAAACACCTAAATGCAGCAAGATCAGCTACTAATACTATCAAACAGTAATAATTCTACTTAAACAGATTCAACAGTAATGAACAGATGTATAAATAAGATGATGCTTACAATAGTCCAGCCATTTGCAGATTAACTCAGACCATAATTACCACTAACCTAACCATATCCAACTCCTTTCAACCCAGATCCATGACAAAATCAGCAATCCAAAACTCTTTCTTCAACTTTGACTTTTATTGACCAGAAATGAAATTTGAGTTTATGATGTTTGAAACTGAAAACAAGCTCACATTAAGCTATTATGAGCTTAAATGAACCTCAATGAAACAGTAGCTAAGTGTATTTTAATCTATGGAACAGATTTGGAATGATTTTTTATTTTTTTATGGATTTTTCTGATTTTTTTGTATTTTTGAGAAATCTGAGATACAAACTGAAATTAGAAGATAATGAGCTTTTATGATCTTTAACAATTCTAATAAGCAACAATTTAAAAGCTAAACATAAATTTGAGCTTAAAAAGTAAATTTCATTAATAAAAATCTGAGATACAATACTGAAATTAATAAAGAAATACAAAGAAGCTATTTAAAAACACTTAAATTCTACACTAAGCTACTGAAAAAAAAATGAAAAGGAAGAGATATCTCAATGTGAATGAGAAAAGGTCTATTTATAGGAGAGCTTGAGCATGGAAGCTTCTGGAAATCTACAATTGTGCTTTCTCATGAGCTTGTTTGCACCCTTGGATTGAATCCCACGCAACATCTCCTGATATCCACCCTTGGATCATGTGCATGAGTCACTTCGTCCAATGAGAAGAGAGTATTTCACTCGGATTGATGACATGGACACCCCCATGTGTCAGGTGTGTCATAAAATGTCAGTGAAAGTACAGAATTGCCCTTTGATTGCACTGGATTTGGTTAATTAATGAGAGGGTATTTTAGGGTTCTAGCTATAGCAGATTTGGGGCAAAAAAGTGGCGCGCTTGTGTTTTTTTATATTTCTTTGATTTTTTTGGTTGACCAGGTAACGGGTGGGGGTTGACTCGGGTTTTATTAGTGAACCGGGTTGGGATAATATTAAACGGGTAGCTAGTGTTGGCTTTGGGCTTTTGGATCCGGGTATACATTGGATTTGGGCCGAGAGTTATTAGTTGTGGATTGGATTTGGATTTGAAATAAACCCAAGTGTATTTAAAGGGACCAAACTTGTATAATTGAATTTCCAAGGGACTAAATGTGTACTTTCTGAAAATCTCATCAAGGACTAATCATGTAAAGCTCAAATAATCCAAGGGTGCATCTTGTAATTTCTGAAACTTTGAGGATCAATTATGCCAAAAGCTCAAAGTGCAGGGGTCATTCTTGACTTTTCTACAAACTTTGCTGAAACTTCAAAATTCATCTTCTGATAATAGAATCTTCCAAAATACACAATCTTGACCTTCCAGCTCATCTAAAACTCTCTTGATCTCTCGTGCTCGGATTTCTGTCTGATTTGGATCCTTTTTGCGTGTTTTTGCATATCCGTACCTGCACAAGCACAAACTCAAGAAAACCACAAATATAAGCAATAAACGGCTTTTCCTTGGTTGTTTTGGGTCAGTTTTGATCATGAAAAGATATGTGAATAAGCACATATCAAGGTTCAATATTATTAGGATGTAGAAACCTACAATAGAAGATGATTTCAGATGTTTACTACATTCCAAACCTCAAGAGCAACATACTTAGTCTAGGACAACTTACAGAAATAGGTTGCAAGATCATCATGGATGAAAATTTATTGACTTTGTATGATAAGAACAAGAAGTTTTTGATGAAAGTAGAACGATCTAAGAATCGGCTTTACAGTATTAGATTACATATAGTAGCACCTATATGTCTTTTAGCAAACGTAGATGACCAAGCATGGTTATGGCATGCTAGATTAGGTCACCTGAACTTTGACGCAATAGACAAAATGACAAGGAAAGGTCTAGTGGATGGAATACCGAGAATAAAACATGCAGGACAAATCTGTGATGCATGTTTATTAGGAAAACACATCAGAACACCATTTCCAAACCAAGCTAAATTCAGATCAAAGAACCCGTCCGTTGGACTTAGTATATGGAAATCTCTGTGGTCCCATAAGTCCAGCAACACACTCCGGAAAGAAGCTCATCTTCTTATTAGTAGATGACTGCACACGTTTCATGTGGGCTTACTTTCTAAACTCAAAAGATCAAGCATTTAGCACATTCAAGGAATTTAGACAGCAGATTGAATCAAAGTTGAAGTTGAAAATAAAGATACTAAGACCTGATAGAGGAGGTGAATTTACATCACATGAATTCACCAAATACTGTAAGGAAAATAGAATAGAGACAATTGTGACACCATACTCACCGCAGTGAGAATGGTGTAGTAGAGAGAGAAATAGAATAGTGTTATCAACGACTAGGAGTATGATGAAAGCAATGAAGTTACCCTTAACTTTTTGCGGAAGCGATCGACACGCCATTTACATACTCAACAGGTACCAACAAAAGCCACGGAAGATAAAACACCATATGAAACCCTCTACAAGAAAACCAAACCTAGAATACCTAAGAATATTCGGATGCACGACTTATGCTAAGGTTACAATACCTCACTTGAAGAAGCTAGATGATAGAAGCATTCCAATGATTTACTTAGGAGTTGAAGAAGGATCAAAAGCATGTAGGCTATATGATCCAGTAGGAAAGAAGAAACATGTTAGTAGGGATGTAAAGTTTATGGAAACGAAACCGTGGGATTGGAATAATAATAAAGAGGATACAAGTACTGAGGATACGTTTTGGACTAGCTTTGTAATAGATGGAGTTGACTATGATAATCCTACACCAGTCAACATAGAAAACACTGACAACACGTATCAAGAACAAGAACCTATACCAGATCTACCCTCACCAATCACACCACCATCATACACTCACAACCCTAACTCAGAAGATGAAGAAGGAGCTACTATAAGCTCATTAGAGAGCTCAGAACAGAGATATGATCATAGACCTATACAAGGTTTAAAGAATATTACGGAAATCTACCAAACTGCACGTGAAGTAGAAGCACCGAGCTTATTATTTACAGAAGAAGAACCCCGTAATTACAAGGAAGCATCAAAAGACGAGAAGTGGATTGAGGCTATGGAAATTGAATTATATTCAATCAACAAAAATAACACATGGACCCTTACCACATTGCCCGAAAATCATAAGGCAATAGGACTCAAATGGGTTTATAAAACCAAGAGAGATGCACAAGGAAGGATCATAAAGTATAAAGCAAGATTACTAGCAAAAGGTTATGTACAAGAACAGGGAATAGACTTCGATGAGGTGTTTGCACCAGTTGCTAGGATAGAGACAGTTCGATTGATATTAGCACTAGAAGCATATCATGGATGGCAAGTACACCACTTAGATGTAAAATCAGCATTTTTACATGGAGAATTGAAGGAAGAAGTCTATGTTACACAACCGGAAGGTTCATTCAACAAGGAAACCTAGGAAAAGTCTACAAGCTAACTAAAGCTTTGTATGGCTTAAGACAAGCACCTAGAGCTTGGAACGTGAAGCTTGACCAGACCTTAAAGTCCTTAGACTTTAAGAAATGTAATCTCGAACAAGCAATCTACACAAAGAGAAGCAAGACTTCTACACTTATCGTTGGAGTATATGTGGATGATCTGATAATCACAGGCATTCCAAAGAAGGAAGTAGACTTGTTCAAATCCCAGATGAAAGATAAATTTGAAATGAGTGACTTAGGGTTGCTAGCATATTACCTTGGGATAGAAGTTACACAGACAGGAGGAGAGATTACGATCAAGCAAACTGGATACATTAACAAGATCTTAAAAGAGACAAGCATGACGGACAGTAATGACACGAAGACACCGATGGATCCCGGCACTAAGTTGGTCAAGGCGGAAGATGGAAACCCAGTTGACGCAACTTATTACCGAAGCTTAATTGGAAGTCTCAGATACTTACTGCATACAAGACCAGATCTTAGTTACTCAGTCGGACTACTCAACAGATTTATGCAAGACCCAAAGGATCATCACCTGAAGGCAGTGAAACAAGTAATTCGATACATCAAAGGAACGAAAAACCATGGAGTAATATACAAGAAAGGCGGGCGCAAGATTACGGGATACAACGACGATGAGTTATGGAGTCAATACAGATCAAGGAAAAGGAACTACTGGAGTAGTATTTTACTTTGGAGAGTCACCTATTACTTGGTGCACTCAGAAGCAACCGACAGTAGCGCTCTCATCATGTGAATCAAAATTCATGGCGGCTACTGCAGCAGCATGTCAAGCCTTATGGCTAAAGCGATTACTCAGTGAATTAACTGGATTAGAAGAAAAGAAGATAACGCTTAGAGTTGACAACATATCAGCTATACAACTCGTAAAGAACCTAGTATTTCATGGAAGAAGCAAACACATAGACATTCGCTATCATTTCATTCGGGAATGTGTAGAGAATGGTCATATCAATGTGGATCACGTAAGTGGAGAACTTCAAAGAGCAGATATTTTAACTAAAGCCTTACCAAGACTCAAGTTCGTGACTATGCGACAAATGCTCGGAGTTCAAGATTTAGGATGAAGCAACGATCAAGATTAAGGAGGAGAATGTGAGCATATAATCTCGTCATTGCTCCATTTCGAAATACAGAAACATAAAGGACCAAAGTTGGTCGTTGTAATCCTATTAACCGAATAGCGGTTATTTTAGTTAAGTTAGTTAATGGCGGTTATTACCAAACCATTGTGTCGATTGGTGATACCCATTCGATACCTATATATACTTATGTATTTGTTACAGAATTTCAGTTTTAACATTTGAGAAGTTATCTAGTTTTATTGCAATTTCATATATTGTTTTTACTCAACATTTGGGACCAACAACGTTTTATGTATTTAATGCCTGGTGTCCGAGTGACCAAGGATGATGATACTTTTATTTTTTGTTGTGAGCTGCTTTTAATCTGTCCTTAGTTTTATTTGTGGTTGTCTCTATTTTGTTGTGTTATCTTTAAATACAACAAAATTTAAAAACAGCAGCATTGAAAAAATTGAAGTTTGCTTCTTTCTGAAGTTTAGTTTAGGTTAAAACTGTTTGTGATTGTATTATAGCTACTTGGATTCAGTTTTTGTTGAATTATTTTGTTATACTACTCACAGGGGATGAGGGGCGCATATTTTTATTTGTAATCTGTTTTAGTAGTTTGTTTTTCCTGCAATGCAAAATACTCGTAAACCAACTTTGTGTGTAGCAAGACAAGTCACATTGGTCTACACCTAAACATCCATAAGTGATTAGTTTCTCATTGTTAATACTGGTTCTCGTTCTTGTTTATGGATTGTTGATCTATCTCCCAAGAGGTCGGCCTAGGTCATCTCTTAACGGGATTTCCTTAGACATCGGGGTCAGATGGGTGGAAACGGGGTCTTTCTCCAAACGGGCGTTTTAGTGTTTAGATGCTTTCATGTTAAACAAATTACATTTAATTAAAGGATTCTCAAAAAGGTGTTGGATGTGGAATTGCAGATCATGTTTTGGTTTGATGTTCGGAGGTGAGGAGTTTTTGGCAAAAGTTTCTTGGTTGGTCTAGTCTTTAGACTTTTGTTGTCAAGCATTAATGGCTACTGATCGACCGGGAAACACCATTTCTGCTTTCAATGGATGTGAGTATGCTGTTCACATGATGCAAGGGGTTTGTCGGGTTGGTATGTGGGTTATATGGAACTGGCGGAATCGGAATGTTCATGCAAGACAAGAGGATAAAAATAAGATTCGAGATGAAGACATGTTTCCTTTCTTACTCTCTTATGCAATAAGGCGGTTTCAACTGGACATTCTAGAACTTTTCGTCTTCAAACTTTCTTAGTCAAAAATGTTATAAAAACGCATGTTTAAATGATTAAACGCTTAAAATTTGTTGTTGGTACAAGAAAAGGAATCACAAATCAATTCTAGACATCCTAGCTTCTCTTGACTTTCGTTTTCTCCTCCAAACTGCGAATATTACACTTTAATTGGTTTTAATTTGTTTCCATTCTTACTCTCTATATATGGCTTGTGATTTGTTTTGTCAGTGTAGGCGAACATATATATTTAGGCATGTGTGGGCACAACTATCACGATCCGAACAACATCCCACACCTAGTTCAATTCATTTAAATGTTTAAGCACCATTCACTAAGCCACCCATTAGTTCAGCTATGGTCACTAATTAATAACCTGTGTAAGTTAGGTATAGTAACCATACTAAACAAGAAAGTAAAAGAGTGTTACATCAAGACTTGTTTCTTATACCAGGTGGGATGCCAAAACATACCTGCAGACCGCCATCCATATATTTAAAGTTAACAGCCTCTCTAGCTTGTCTTATAACTGACCCAATATGTGGCACGTCTTCACGAGCAAGTGATAATATATATTACCTCCAGAATCATGTGACCTTTCTTTTATCCCACCATCAAATAAAGCATTGCTAAATAAGAGCACCTCTAGAGATCCTATAGCCCACAAATTGGCAATTACAATGGGGGAACCGAGCACCACCGCGTGGGAGGTACGGTCCATTTAAAGCTAACAACCCACTAGCACATCCCATTAAAATGGTTGTTGGGCACCTATTAAGTTGTGCAAATTTATCTTCAGGGATGTATTGTAAAGGGTTAATAACCCTTTAAAACACTATACTTGTCAAGAATGGCAGTTCTGCGTAGCAAACTAAAAAAATAACTCTTTTATACATTAAAGTTAACATTTTTGTCTTTCTTTAAGTATTATGACCATATTATGACCATTTTACCATTTCTAAATTTTTTTCGAAATACTTTTTTTTTCGAATTTTTTTTTCCAAAATATTTTTTGAATTTTTTTCAAATACTTTTTTGAAATTTACGAATTTTTTTCTAATTTCTTTTTTTTTGAAATTTTTTTCGAAGGGTAAAATGGTCATAATATGGTCATAATTTTAAAGAAAGACAAAAATGTCAACTTTAATGTCTAAAAGAGTTATTTTTTTAGTTCGCTACGCAGAACTGCCATTCTTGACAAGTATAGTGCTTTAAAAGGTTATTAGCCCTATTGTAAACCTAGAACACCATAAACCAAAAAAAAGTTATCTTAAATACATAAATAGATGCATTGATAGCTTTCGTATATCGAGATGCATACTTTATTAGAGAAAAAAACCATACCGTTTCCATGTCCTGCGTAAATGGACAGATCATGGTTTACTAATGCGTTGCTGAGTTCATTAACATCAGGTGATTCCTGTAGCTTACCCTGCATTGATGTTAAGAAGATTATTGAGAAAGCTTTTCCAATATCTTGACTTGGAGTAGATTCAAAAATCCGATCTTTCATGGGAAGCATGTTGTATTATATATATGCAATGCAAAACGAACTCAGTTTTATTTCTGATCAAGTTCGCTATGGCATGAGAAAATTAGAAAACTTGCCTTGAAACCGAGGTTTTTAAAGTATCTATCAAGATAGCGGTCTGAATTTGTATTATCCAATTCTGAGCTGGGGTTCACAAGATAGTAGACATCGAGCACGTTATCCAAGTCGGCAGAATTCTCCGCTACCTTTTTCTCGACATGGAGGCATACATTTAATGAGTAAAAGATGCTTGCAATTGAGGGCATGCGATACACCTCCTGTTGTCTCAACATTGGCATGCTTCTCCCACGGTAACATCTATAGCAAGAAATTGCATGTTAATATCACAAAACATTAAGTCCCAATGTGTTTCTAGTCAATGCTTAGTTAGTCTATCAATAAGTGAAAAGTGAACTTGGAAAGTGAACTTGGATCAAGTTCACTTTTCACTTATTGATAGTTTTCACTAAACTTGATCATTGTAACCGAAAATCGTACTTTTTTGTTAAATCTTTTTCCTTATATTACAAATTAAAAAAACTATGCCCCCGGCCACTTTTAGTTGTCCCTGGATATGGCATGTTGATGCCCGCATCATATGGTATGCATTTTGGAAAGTTTTGACACGTCAACGTACATAATAATTCATCAACAAATAAACTTATAAAAATTAAACGTACACGGTACACTTAGTAGAGAAAAGTTACCACAAGGCTAAAATTTATCAAATATGTGTATAATAACAAGTTGGGGATAAGAAATGTCAAAACATGAAAGAGAAAGGAGTAATTTTTAACGAGTTGCATAAACAGGATATATCATCAAATAATAAAACCCTAGGAACATTAGTTCGACAATTGCATTGTAAAATGAATTCTATACAGAAGAACGCTGGTTTCGATCATGATGGTATGTTACTACTTTTTTATTTCCTGTTAATTGATTTGTGTAGTCATTGTACCATGTTCTTTTTCTTAAATTGTTTGCAATAATGTTTATGTATAGAAGAATTAAACAACATCCAAAAATTGTCACTGAATGATCCTCCTCACGACCACAAGAAGAATAATAGTTTTGGTACGCTTAATTTTACCACATTCTTTTCGATGTGTTTCTTCCATGAACTAAACATAGAATACATTGATTTGTTATGTTTTTACGAAAGGTGGGAAACAATTGGAGCAGAAACCAGTTGTGTTAGCCTCTAATTGTGTTAAGATCAAGTTAGATTATAGTTTTAGTTATTTAGTACTTATGTTAAAGACATGATTATGTATTATTAAGTATGGGTCAAACTTGCAGTCTGCACATGGGTCAATTTTGTTAACACAAACGACCCATTATAGACAGTTATGCAAAGTTAGTTATACTTGGCAGTTATCATCAAAAGTCACAATGGTTGGGAGATAAAATAATTGTCAAGTTGTGTCGTTTAGAAAACTATATATATATTTTCTTCTTCAGAAAACATATAACAATAATTCTAATATCTTAATGCAAATTTTGTTTTAAGTATATCTTATTTCTACCCAATACTGTTACATTGAATCACTCACAGACCCACATATCATTATCAATCATGAAACATCTTTTGAAACCCAAACTTGTTGGTCACAAACCTGTGTACAATTGGTATCAGAGCTACGGCTCTCATCCATGGGAAAGACCAACTTCTGGATTTCAATCAGGAAGATATCTCTTAAGAGAAACTCCCAAGAGATTGAATCTGTGGAACACAAAAAGAAAGAAAAGCATTTCACCAAAAGGAAAAGAGATATTGGCACAAACTGTCTTGGAGAATGAAGCATTCAATACCAAAAAGAAATCAGAAGGCTTGAAGAAATTAAAGAAGAAGGTTATGGGCACAAAGAGGGACAAGAAATCTAAGTGTTACATCTGCAAGGAAAAAGGACATGCATTTTGGGCATGTGAAGATAGAAAGAAACTTGCTGCTATGGAATTGGAACAAGAAAAGGACATCACAAGAAGAGTCATAGCAAAAGAAGCCAAGTATCCTGATAAAGTCTTTCTCACTGCAGATTACATGATAAAAGGTACAAACACAAATAATTTGAATGAAATCTGGTATGCAAGCAATCTTTATAAGTTCCATATGTGTCCTAGTAGAGCCATGTTTAATGAAGTTGATTACAAGTTTAAGATGATAGGAAAGGAGGAAAATGAAAATAAATTCATTTTCTCCTATGGGATTAGAGATATTACTGTGAGTACAAATGAAGGAGATATAGTGATTAGGAATGTGCAATATACCCCTGAAGTTTCATTCAATATGCTCAGTTTAGAGTTGCTAAAATCACAAGGATATAGGGTAGATATCAATGATTATCTGTGTAGCATCTACTACATGTCTCATGATCAAGATGGTGGAAAACATGCACGAAGAAAATAAATAAGTGAAGAATAGGTTGGGCTAAAGGAGATTGTGGATGAGCACAATCAGTATTTGGAAAACCACTTTGGAAAATTAGACCCAACAGATGAGTGCTCTTTGATAAAGGGCTTGGAAGACTTGGACTCGAACAAGGAAGATACCCAAGATTATGTTGATGAGGAGTACCTTAGTTACAATGGAACTCTCTATGCACTAAAGGTTAATTATTTCTCAAGGTACCTTTCCTTTATGAATTTGTTGAAAAAAGATGATCTGTTATACAAGAACTGGGAAGTCTTCAGCAAAAGGTTCTTAGAGTTAGTGAAATGGTTTTATCTTGTGCATCTGAATTATGATGCACTGGATACCATACCACCAGTTGTTAGGGATGTGGAGTTGAATCTGTTATGTTTGCATAAGGTTGTTGAAGGGTTAAGAGGTTACTTTTCAGTCACATTAGGTGATAAGTGGGGATTAATAGCTCAGTTGCAGGGTCTAGATACCAAAGATAGTGATGCAGTTAGAATCTGTTATAGAAAGTTTATTGATCTCATTGTGATATACCATGAAACTGCACAAGTTCCTTAGGGTGAAAAGCAAGTAGAAGTGGGTGAAACTAGCAAAAGAGCAGAAGCCAAGGACCCACCAGGCCAGAAGGAAAGCACAGTGAAGGATGGAGCACATGAAGATGGATCAAACAGGTTTAGTGTTAGACTGAACACTGATGATGAAGAAGGAAAAGACAGCAGCAAAGACAGCAATGACTTTGAAGTCATTGCTTGAAGAAATCAACAAGAATCAACTCAGAAGACACTTTGATCTTAAACAATTAAGGGGGAGAATTTTAGCCTCTAACTGTGTTAAGATCAAGTTAGATTATAGTTTTAATTATTTAGTACTTATGTTAAAGACATGATTATGTATTATTAAGTATGGGTCAAACTTGCAGTCTGCACATGGGTCAATTTGGTTAACCCAAACGAACCATTATAGACAGTTATGCAAAGTTAGTTATGCTTGGCAGTTATCATCAAAAGTCACAATGGTTGGGAAATGAAATAACTGTCAAGTTGTGTCGTTTAGAAAACTATATATATGTTTTCTTCTTCAGAAAACGTATAACAACAATTCTAGTATCTTATTGCAAATTTTGTTTTAAGTATATCTTATTTCTACCCATTAATGTTACATTGAATCACTCACAAACCCACATATCATTATCAATCATGAAACATCTTTTGAAACCCAAACTTGTTGGTCACAAAACTGTGTACAAGTTGCAGCTGGTGGTAACTATTTATATACATATTTATCCGAATGCCATGCACCATGTATTTATAGCCCAGGCTTGCATTACTCTAACAGAGTTCCAGACGTAAGTACATTTATCTTTTTACCTTTTGAATGTCAAATTATATTTTTACGTGTGTGTTTTTATCATCCAAAAATAAACTTCTTCTTCTTCTTCATGTACAGCAGGTACTGATTCCCGACAAAACACCTGATGAATATTCATCCATACCCTGCACCTACTCACCTCTTTCTCCTGAGTGGTTCAAAATTTGGTCCAAGAGAGCCAAGGATGCTTTGAGTCGCTAGTGCTCTCTTGTCATTTATTTTCTTTGATATAAATTATTTCTAGTATATATGTAATATCGTATAAGTACTTTTCTATGTCATCGTCCTCTAGTATGTTGCCACTGATTCTAATATCTACTTTTGTTAAACTATCAACTCTTGTAATGTTGTATTAAATTTCTCAGTTGCTTTTGTATTTATTTTAGCTATTACTAGACTCAAGTGCGCTGACTGTTCGTCTCCATTTTGTTGAGTTATCCTCTAATACAACACTTAGCTTACTGAAAAATTTACAAGCAGTAGCAAGGGCCTTGTTTTCTTCTGTTGCTGTAAGTGTGCTTCTTGAATCTTTCTTATTGCTTTAGAAATTATTACCATTCGGGACATCTTTCTAGTTGTGTACGTCCACACATGGCTCTTGCTATATAGATTATGTTTATTCAGAGTTGGCGCGTTTCTTTTTTTCTGTTTCATTTGCACCTCGTTTAGAGTTTAGACTATGTTTACTAGGTAGACACAAAAACATCATTTTGAAACTCCAGAGATTGTATATGTTCAGACTATGTTTACAGTGTTTCTAAAGCATGTTCATAGAAATAATACAGGCTGTATTCATTTACGGCAAAAAAACTTGACGAACATTCACTCACAACGTGCAACTACTAGCCTCTTTCTTCTGAATGGCTTCGTAACGAAAATTGGTCCATGAGACCATGAATCTTTGAAGTAATATGAAAATTCTACTTGCTAATCGAGGTCCGAGTAACTAGTGACGTGTCTTCATGTATTTCTGCAAAGTAAACTACAAGTATGTAATATCATATTGAAACAGTACTCGTGTAATTCATCGTCATTGGCCCTAGTCTGTGCTTTTGTTAAAGTATAAACTCTTGCAACATTTAATTATTAAGTTTGATGTTGTTGGGAGATCTAGGATTAATGGAGTTCACAACTACTTTTGTCCTTATTTTAGCTATCACTAGATTCAAGTGCGTTGACTATCAATGTCGTTATGGCTTAGTAAAAATTTGGAAATAGTAATTTATGCTTTTGGTCTTTCTGAAGTTTAGGTTGAAATCTATTGTGATTGTGTTTCATTTATTGAAATACCTACTTGGCTTCAAGTTTTGTTCAATAATTGCTTCTGAGCAATTTCAGTGTCAGATTTCTTTGGTCTTAATGTGGTAGAGTTGGGATCCATTAGAAAGGAGATGCAAATTAAAAAGTGTAAAAAGTATTTAGGACCATCCGATCACTCCCATTTCTAATCCAACGGTTCACAATTAAAATGCAAAAAAACATACCGCCCCTTCTATTATAAGGGATAAAACAGTAAATTTACAAAAAATCACCGCACCTAACTCGTTTCCCTCCATCACAAACACATACACACACTAACTCATTTCTCTCTCTAAAACCGATCAAATTTTGGGAAAATATTTAGGGTTTCTATTTCCGATTATTTTTCATCAATTATACCCTCATTATACGCTCGAAAAAGATGAAACAAACTGGTAATTTTGGTTTAATTTAATTTTTAGGGTTTATAATTTATGTTTTAATTTTTTTTGTTAATTTTAGTTTGTGCATGTGTATTTTTTAGAAACTAGAAGAAGTTACAGACTCAAAGAGCAACAAAAAAAAAAAGAAAATGATGAAGAAATGAAAATTAGTAATAATTAGAATTTTTTTTTATGAGTTAATTTTTTAGTTAATTTTTTTTATTTATTATTATTTTTATCAAATTATTTTTATTTATTATTTTATTTACTTTTTTTAATTATTGCTACTGCTTTTGTGTTTTTTGGAAGTATGTTTGATCATCAGCTATAGAAAGTAGGTTCATCACTTACTGCTAGTGTGTTTGATCATCAGTTAAAACTAAGTTCATCAGTTACGGCTTGTGTGTTTGATCATTAGTTATTGAAAGTAGGTTCATCAGTTACTGCTTGTGTGTTTGATCTTTAGTTATAGAAAGTAGGTTCATCAGTTACTGCTAGTAAGTTTGATCATCATTTATAGAAAGTAGGTTCGTCAGTTACTGCTAGTGTGTTTGATCATCAGTTATAGAAAGTAGGTTCATCAGTTACTGTAGTAAGTTTCATCATCAGTTATAGAAAGTAGGTTCATCAATTACTGCTAGTGTGTTTGTTCATCAGTTATAGAAAGTGGGTTCATTAGTTACTGCTAGTTTGTTTGATCATCAGTTATAGAAAGAAGGTTCATCAGTTATATGCTAGTAAGTTTGATCATCAACTATAGAAAGTAGGTTCATCAATTACTGCTAGTGTGTTTGATCATCAGTTATAGAAAGTAGGTTCATCAGTTACTGCTAGTGTGTTTGGTCATCAGTTACAGAAAGTAGGTTCATCAATCACTGCTAGTGTGTTTGATCATCAGTTATAGAAAGTAGGTTCATCAGTTATTTGCTAGTAAAATTGATCATCAGTTATAGAAATTAGGTTTATCAGTTATTTGCTAGTGTATTTGATCATCATTTATTTCAAATTATAAGTTCATCAGTTATTGGTAGTACATTTGATCAGTAGTTATTTGAATGTAGGTTCATCAGTTATTTGCTAGTGCATTTGATCATCAGTTATTTGAAAGTATAAGTTCATCAGTTATTACTAGTCTGTTTGATAATCAGTTATTTAAAATAGATTCATCAGTTATTTGCTAGTGCATTTGATCATCATTTATTTGCTAGTGTTCTTTGAAAGTAGGTTCATCACTTATTGCCTGTGCGTTTGTGTTTATTTTGTATTCACTTTAGTAGGTTCATCAGTTTAATAATTATTTTGTTTTGTTGGATACGAAAAGAAGCTAAAAAGGCAAAGAAACCGGTAACTTTAAAAACGTATTCACCCAATGACGATGATTTTTTTGAGGATGCGTTTACTCAAAAAAAAATGTGATAATCAGTTATTTAAAATAGATTCATTAGTTATTTGCTAGTGCATTTGATCATCATTTATTTGCTAGTGTTCTTTGAAAGTAGGTTCATCATTTATTTGCTAGTGTTCTTTAAAATTTAATTCATCAGTTATTACTAGTCCGTTTGATAATCAGTTATTTAAAACAGATTCATCAGTTATTTGCTAGTGCATTTGATCATCATTTATTTGCTAGTGTTCTTTGAAAGTAGGTTCATCACTTATTGCCTGTGCGTTTGTGTTTATTTTGTATTCACTTTAGTAGGTTCATCACTTTAATAATTATTTTGTTTTGTTGGATACGAAAAGAAGCTAAAAAGGCAAAGAAACCGGTAACTTTAAAAACGTATTCACCCAATGATGGTGATTTTTTGAGGATGCGTTTACTCAAAAAAAAAAAAAAAAAAAAAAATAACGTTCAATTGCTGCTATTTGCAAACCTTCTGGTTCATCAAAACCTTCAATCACTACTACTTCCAAACCTTCTTCTTCATCTAAACTTGTTCTTCCTGAAGATCTTAAGCCTGGTCTCAATCTTCTCCAACCTAAACAAAAAAAAATCCAAGGGTTCTAATAAAAAGTTTCCCTGGTCCATTATTTAAGACTGTTCAGAAAATGACAGTGGACCAAAAACAAACAATTTCAAGTTTGGGGTTTGCATCATTGTTAGATTTTGAAATAGATATAATGCCAAGCCGTTTAGGGTATTTGTTGCTAGAAAGGTTTATGGTAAATCGGGAATCCTGAATGTCTTTAAGAAATCTATTCCAATAACCGCTAAACTAATTCACAAGACATTCGGATTCCTAACGGGAAAATTTGCAGTTGATGTCCGGGATGTTTTGAAGGAAAGATCAAATGTATCTTACATTGAATCGAAGCTATTGTATGCTACACATTTGATGAAAGTGATCAGGAAACAAATTAGGAAAAATGATTGTGGAAGTCTATTTCAGAAGAATTTCCTAGTTATGTTTGCTACTATCCTGGCCTGCATCGTTTCAACAGGGACTCTGAATATAGGATTCATCCCGTCTCTTACTTCTCTTGAGATTTTTGCCAATATGTGGTAGATTATTTGAAGTCAGAAAGAATAAGCTGGAATCCGAGAAAGCGATTCTATGGTCCAGTCTTGTTGTTGGAGGTAACTAATATAACTTTAAAATCAATGCAAATTAAAATTGATGAACTAAAATTTATTTTTATCTAACTTCAACTTAAATTGATGAACTAAAAATGCAGGTGATATTTGCCAATTCTCTTCTGAAAAAACCAAAAATCCTAGCATTTAAGTACTGGAAAACAGAAGAGATGGTTAAGTTGGATGAGATGATGTTTGGCAAAGACAGAAACAAAACAAAAAAACCATTATAGAAGAATCAAAGGAAGGAGAAGAATTGGATGATGAAGAAGAAAAGGAGGAGGATGGAGAAGAAAAGGAGGATGATGAAGAAGAAAAGGAGGAGGATGAAAAGGAGGACGATGAAGAAGAAAAGGAGGAGGATGAAAATGAGGAGGATGATGAAAAGGACGAGGGTGAAAAGGAGGAGGATAAAAATAAGGATGATGAAGAAAAGGAGGATGATGATGAACATGGGGAAGATGAAGAAATAACGGTGATGAAAAGGAGGATGATCAAGAGGATGATGATGAAGAGGATAATAAAAAGGAGGATAATGAAGATGAAGAGGATGAGGGTATAGAAAATGATGGAGCAGAAATTTAAGATATTGGAGAACCCTCAAGAAAACCAAAATTTACAAAAAGCATGATTAAGAAACGGGGGAGTCCTGAAGGTAAGAAATATTAAAAACATTAATTTATTTGTTCATCAGCCTTATGAATAAAATGAATTGTATCTTTTTCAGCAGACTAAGAAGAATACAATGATGCAGACGAACAAGAATACGATGATGCAGATGAAGAAGAATTCAATGATGCAGTCGAGGGTCCACAGATGATTGGAGGTATGATTTTATTAAATGTTCATCAGTTTTATAATACGTCTTTTTTAAAGATGATTGAATGTTTTAAAAAATTACTTAAAACAACTTCTGTCTAAACTAGAGGCAATGACAGAAGAAAACAATGATGCAGTCCAGGGTTTACAGATGATTGGAGGTACAATTTTATTAAATATTCATCAGCATTCTTCATATATATTATATATCTTTTAAAGAATATCTAAAAATTGGCTGTATCTAGTCTTATATAGTTTTTTTAAACTATAAAAAATGCTGACAATGGTCGCATATGATGATGATAAGTTTTTGATAAAAAATCTGAGGACTCCAAGAAAGAACAAAGAAAAAACAATACCTGGTATATATTTTATCGTATGTTCATCAATACCTATTAAAAGAACATATAATTTTATCATTTGTTCATCAGTTATATTATTTGTTCATCTGTAATCTTATATAATTTTATCTCTTAGTAATTGATGGACCACAAGAAGAAGAGAATGAAGAAGCAGGGGACAAAATTGATGAACAAAGTACGTATTGGTATATTCATAAGTTATATTATGTTCATCAGTTATATTATTTGTTCATCAGTAATATTACATAATATTTTTAAACATTTAACTAAAAAAACTTGTATATGAGCAGAGAATGAAGAAGCAGTGACACCAATCCCAAAAACGGTGGCAGTGAATGAAGAGGCAGGGGTCAAAACTGATGAACAAGGTACGTATTGGAACATTCTTTTTAATGACTTGTGTACCATTTTCTTATAGATAATACTGAAGAACTGATGAAGAAATAATTGATGAACATCACTTGAAAACTGATGAACAACTAATTGATGAACATGTAGGAAGCAAACGGAAAAGGAAAAGGAATTCAAATTCTCCTTATCAGAAAGTTTGTTCGATGAATCTATTCAAAAACCAATTGGCATTCAAACGGAAAAAGAATCAAAAAGTCCTAAGACAGATCTTGTGAGGAATGAGCCTGACATTGATGAGCAAGTAGCTGATGATGTTAATATAGATGATATTGAGGAGCATCAATGGGTAGATGTACCGCTGATTGGTAAAAATATTTATATTATGTTCTTTTAATTAGTTGATATATATTTTAAAATTTAATTGAAGAATTTAACAGATGTTGATATTCCAATGATCGAAAATGATGGAAACACATAAATGGATGATCCAATGACCGGAACTGACGAAAGCTGATATGCGTAATAATGAATTATTTATTTAACTATGATTATATTAATGACAGAATTAGTTGTTGATATATGTTTTAAAATTTAATTCAACAATTTAACAGATGATATTCCAATGACCGGGACTAATGAAGACACTGAAATGGGTGATCCACTGACCGGAACAGATCAAACTGGAAATGATGAACAAAAGAGCTCATCATCTGCAATTTTTAAACTCACTCAACAGTTATCAATAATGATATTAGAGTTTCAAGGGGTTTATTCCCAATTCAAATCAGCAGAGGTAAAAATCTTTAAACTTACTACTTTAAATAACTTTAAATATATATTTTTAAACTTATTTAAAAGTAGGTTCATCAGTTATTGCTAGTGCATTTGATCATCAGTTATTTGAAAGTAGGTTCATCACTTATTGCAAATGCATTTGATAATCAGTTATTTGAAAATAGGTTCATCAGTTATTGCTAGTGCTTTTGATCATCAGTTATTACGAGTGCTTTTTGAAAGTAGGCTCATCAGTTATTTTGGAAGTAGGTTCATCAGTTATTTATAGTGGGTTTGATCATCTGTTATTTGTAACTAAGTTCATCAGTTATTGCTAGTGCTTTTTGAAAGTAGGCTTGATAACGTCTAAAATGAACATGTTTTTAGTAGCGTTATTGTCAGTTTTGTGCATGATATTCGGCTATATTTACTCATAACTGTTGCAAAAGTGCAAAGATCGTCTTGTGTATGTATATGTAGCGGTATTGCGAATATTGAAGAAATGAAGTTTTATGCACATTTGGAAGCGTCTAAAGGAAGGAAGTTTAGATTGGAAGCTTGTGGACTCAATGATATGGAGGCGTAGTGATTTGAAGCATCTACAACAAGGAAAGATCAAGTTTGGCTTTGGAAATCATCAACGTAAGCAAAGAATGAAGCGTAATGGGAAAAGTCGACAAAAGTCAAAGGAGCAAAACCCGGCCGTTCGGTCGCAACCCGCAACCGGATCCGGTGGGCTAATGGTCAAAGCTATGACCGATTCGATCGACGAAGAAACCGATCCGGTTTACGCACGCAGATTACACAATTCGCATTTATTGTTGTCTTAACTCCCATAATCATTGAGTCCGATCATTTCTTGATATTTACTTGGAGAGAACGTTTTTGGGCGATAAAGCAAGTGCTTTGGCTATTTAAAGGACCTAGTACTTGTATACTAAGTGTGACACAACAAATAGAGTATTAGTTTACACCAAAACTCATACTTACCCATTATTTTCAACCCAAAAGCTTAGTAGTACTGGAAAACGTCCAGAAGCAAGGAAGGAACCATTCTTGTCCATTGTTTCGGTAGTTTGGAATTGTGCGGTGATCCTAGGTGATTGGAGGCGCGTGGTTGCTACATTCCACGATTTCTAATTCTTGTAATCACAAAAGATTAGGTATTCTATGAACTTTGTTATGGAAATCTATTCTCTTGAATTGTTTGAATTACTTTGTTACGACTTGTGTTTAGATATGATTGTTTTCATGGAGTAGTTTGTGTTATACTTGTGTGTTGGAATGTGATTAATCATAATAATGTTCTCAAAATGTGATGCATGTATTCATGATCTTGTTTAAATGAGTTTGTTGGAAAATACTAGTCTTGGATTGATTTGTCAATAAAACATGTTTTAAGAAAAAGGACCGAAAGGATTTCTCTTGTGTTTTATTCCAAAAGTGTTGTGACAAACTAGTATGGGGATATGGTGATTGACATCCACCATGTTTTGCTTATTAAAACAAGACTAGAACGTTTTCATCACGAAGGGTCGAAAGATTCGTAAGAACAAATTTAATGAGAGCATGTTGCAAACAAATGGAATTTTATAGGATAATCATTGGGATAAGGACCGAAAGGATTACCTAAATGTTTTTGTTCTTAGAATGATTTTACAAACAAATACCATGGTTGGGGAATCATTTGCTTATGATTTGTGCATCATACTAAGAGTATACACCAAACCTTTATGAACATTATCTATGGTTGATTATGAGACTTCACACAAGTATATATTTTTATTCTTGATTTCGTATTTTCTCTAGAACACTTATTCGAGAGAGCCTTGACAAGCTTTCTTGTTAGAACTTTTTAATAAAAACTATTTCAAAACAAAAATCCCTTGGGACGATCTCGACTTACCAAAACGTTACTATTGCGGACGAGTATACTTGCTCGTATGTGTTAAAAGGTTATACGGTTAATTCGTGATTATAAATTTTAAAACTTGCACCAACCGGAGCACATCAAGTTTTGGCGCCACGCCGATTTTTCTATAATTTTCTTTGAAATTAGTAAAAAAAAAAAAAAAAGTTTTGTTACAAACTAACCGATTCGGTTGGTTATCCAACCGAATCCGGTTAGACATTCTGTGAAAAAATTTTTTTTGGTTCGAATTTTATATCTATTTTTTTTTAGTTTATTGTGTTTTGATTTCTAGAGCAATTGTGTGGTTTAATTAGTTTTAGATTTATTGTCTTTATCTTATTTATCTTTCTTTACATTTGTTATTTAATTAATCTAGTTTTATTTATTTTTATTTTATAGTTGATGGTAATGGTTAAGAGTATTTTATTTTCAGTTTTAGTTTGTTTTATGATAGAATTATTAGTAGTTTATTTAATTTTAAGTTTAGTTTTAATTTTGGTTTTAATTAGAGTTAATGAGTTATTTAATTATAAGTTTATGAAGAGTTTTATTTAATTAACTAGAGTTAATATATCCTTAATGACAGTTATTTGCTTTAATTAAAAAAAAAAAAAAAAAAAAAAAGTTTTTCAATCAAACCGTTCGGTCGCAACCCGCAACCGAATCCGGTTCGTGTTTCTGTCCTAGATTTTCAATCAAACCGATTCGGTCGGAGATCCAACCGAATCCGGTTGGAGTTTCTGTGAGGAATTTTATCATTTTTAAGTTTTGAGTTTTTATTTTATTTTTTATTTTGTTAGATGTCTTAGTTGTTTATTATATGTTTTTTATAGTTTGTTCTTGTTTTACTAACGTTAACGCTAATCATTCGGGATTTGATTTGTTTTGTTTTGTTAAGTTGTCTAGTAACATGGATAGTTTGAGCGGAATTTCGGAATACCTTCGTAATTTGGATGACATGTTCAAGGATACGGGAAGTTCATTAGAAAAGATTGGAGGAATTCTGGAGGAAAGCAAGAAAGAATTGGGATTTGACACGGGTGATATGGAAGAAGTATGTGAAAACAAGGTTCAACTACCTAAAAACAAAAGAGTGGTAGTGTTTACACAAGCACCATCAACAATGTATGATTCACCGATGATGAGATTTGGAACACCTTGTGAAGTGGAAGGAGTACGTGCTTGGGATGCACAGCTTAATATGGCGTATGGAGAGAATTATATCTTGGAAGAGGTTATTGATGAAATCGGTCATGTTCGTATGGATTATGAGGCGTATGGGAGAAAGATGGTCAAAAATCTGAAAGTTAATATTCATGGGCATATGTTTGAAGCTGATTTTGTTGTTCTAGAGGAAGGTAATGCGGATGAGCCAAATGTTTGTTTTGGAAGAGATTTTCTTGTCACAACCAAGTGTCAAGTAGATTTTGGTATGGGAGAGATGCGGATTAACATAACCGAGTTGGAAGAAGAAAAAGGGATCAATGAGATGCTAGTGGAAGTATGTGCAAATATGGAGGAGAAGAATGTGGAAGTGGTGAAAATGGGGAAGGCAAACCGAAAGAAACCATCATCAAATAAATTAACCCCAACAACAACCTCCACCACCAAAAATGACTACACACCATTGTCACCTACTACTACTATCAAACCCTTAACCGAAAGCCAAAAAGAAGCTATCTTAGAGAATCTAGAACAAAAATTTCTAGAGCTCAATGAAAAGAAACCGGTTATTGAAGTTCTCCAAGACTATGTACTTTATCGAAAGAAATTGGATGCATTGATGCTAGCAAGGGCTAGGTTGGAAGATAAGGATCTCACGGATGAGGATCGAGATCGAATTTTGTTTAAAGGCATGCCAAGGAAAGAAAAGGATCCGGGTAATTTTGTGTTGCCAATCAAAGTAAATGGAACTACACCAGTTTATGCTTTAGCTGATACGGGGTCGAGTGTTAACGTGATGCCGTATCCATTGTTCCAAACTTTGGGACTAAGTAATCCGCAACCTAATCATTCTAAGCTCACTATGGCGGATAACACTCAAGCAAAGGCAATGGGGGAAGTTAAGAATGTAAGAGTGCAAATCGGCTACCAACCGTATTTGGCAGATTTTCTTGTCTTGGATATTCCGGTGGACAAGAGTTTACCACTATTGTTGGGGAGGCCATTTTTACGAACTTGTGGAGCAATTATAGACATGGGAAGAGGCACCATGACTATTGACGATGGAATTTCGAGGCAAACATACTACCCAAGACCAAGAGGACCAATTTTGGAAGGAATGGAAGATTTGGAATGGATTGATGCAAATGATGATTTAACTTGTTTTGAAGTGGGACGTGATGTCCATGGTAATCCAATGTACGGACCTTTAACTCCACCTTATTTCGATATAGAGGACGAAATGGAACGTGCATTAGCGATAGAAGCTTTCTACAACCCATTCAAAAACATTTTTGTTTACAAGAAGTTGACCGACTTTTTAGGATCTCTACCGGTGCAACTTAAGAATTTGGAGTGGAAACCCGAAGGATTGGGGACTTACAAAAGGCAAGCCGGAGATGGGGCATGGCATGTAAAGTTTGATATATTATGCCCGGATGGACGAAGATTTATGAGGAAATTTAAAACTTTTGAAACATTCCGTGAATTGACCGGAAAATTTCAAAGCGAGGATATTCTTAGGCAAGAATATTTTGAGGAATTTTGAGGAAAGGAAAGACCGTAATAACAAGCAATCATTTTGCTTGAATTTTATGCTTTATTTTATTTTGTTTTAATTTGATGCATTAGGATTTTTGTTTCTTATTTTATTTTTCATGTTATGATTGAGGTATTTGGTTTTAATACATTATGGCTATGAGTTTTGAGTTGAGTTTGGATTAGTTCATTGATATGATGAGTTTAGTTTTTGGATTGAATGATTGTTCAAAATTTCATTTGGTGAATAAATGTTGTGTGAAATTTTTAAGCAGGAATTTTTGAGTAAAAATATGTTGCTTGGAGGGTGAATGCCTAAGTAACATGTTAAACAAGTAAAAAAGCAAGTTTGGCAAAAAGCATACCGAATCGGTTGTGTCCTTGACTGAACCGGTTGCACCAAAATATAAAAATTTCAATTTTTCCAGAAACACACACACACACTAATTTTCCAGGTGGGTTTTGCAAAAATTCATCCAAGAGAGCAGATTGGAAGTTGTTTTGAATTGTAGGATAACATCATGGCACCCAAGCAAGTAAGCATTTTCATTCAATTTACTCAATTAAGGTTTTTAGAACATTTGATTCGAATTGGATTTTAGGTCACCTATTTGGGGGTTTTTGTTATAATTCGAATTAAGTGGTGATATTTTAGGATTGAGTGAGTAATTGATATAGGAGTGCATTACAACAATTGATTGATTGATTGATTCCCCATGGAATGGATTTTAGATGATAAGAATTTTTCGGAATTAATTGGGTTATGCTTATGGGAGAGATAAGTTACAATTAGTGATTCATTGTGATGAATGATATGTTTGATTTTTAAGAGTGATGGATGCTACACTATTAGAGCTATTGATTTTTAAGAATGTTGAGATGAGTTTTAAGATGTTTGATGATTTGGAAGCAAGATAGAGTAATTCTAGGATGTGGGAAATCATTGAGGATGATAGAATGCGATCTAAGAAGTGGTTTGAGCGTTAGAAATTCGAGATGTTGAGGATTTGAGGGTGAAATGCATTATGCAGTCTGCACAACCGATTCGGTTGCGCATGGCAACCGAACGGTTGTTGCCTGATGTCAGTGGAAACCGATTCGGTTGGTGATCCAACCGAATCCGGTTCTGATTTCGAGAGAATTTTTTGTGAAATTTTGAAATGTCTAGTAGAGGGTTCTCTAACCTTTTTGTTTGTTCTAACACTCTTATATGATCTTATTTTTGTGATTTCTACAGAGAATTATTGTAGGAAGCTCGAGTGGGGCGGAGATTCCAATTAACCCGCTTGTTACGAAGTTTTGTGAAAGGAACGAGAAGAAGAAGGTTAAGTATAGTGTGAAGAAGGAAGCAAATGCTAATTTAAAATTCAAAGATCTCACCGATGGAGAGAAACATGCTTTTAGAGAAAGATTGTCGAAATTACAACATAGGCAATGTTTAGTTCCAAGGGTGATTGATTGGGATTTATTTAACGAATGTGATTGTGAAGATGAGTTAAGAAGTATGATGCGAACGTCTTATGTATATCCAGGAGATGGAGATTCGTTCAATGATTTGTCATGGGAAAGAGCATTTAGTGTTAATGAAGAAGTCTACCGAGAATGGTGCATGGAGTTCTTTTCAACCATGTATTTTGAAAGAAAAGTAGATGTTCGGAATTTGATGTCGGAGATTTGTATTTGGTTTAGACTTTGTGGTAGGGATCATGCTTACACATTGCCAGCTTTTGGTGTAGCTCTTGGTTTGTATGAACCACATGAGGTAAATCATCGATTATTTGAAACTCACTTTTCTAGACTTCGGAGGTTTGAAAAGATTACCCTAGTATTCCCGCTTATTGGAATCAAGTGGGAGATCCTACTTGTGCTAGGAGGAATGCTTCAACCATCGTGAATCCGTTGATGAGGATACTTCACAAATTGATTGTGACCGGGCCATTTAATAGATTTGGAAGCGAGGACAAATGTCGAAACCGGACTTATGGATTATGAAGTTCTTTGGAAGAAACTAAGGATGGTAATGCTATTTGGCGAGTTCTTGAATATTTGTCTAGGAGAGCCCCGGAATCAAGAGCAACAGTAACATTTGTGGAGGACATTTTGTGACAAGATTGGCGAAGAATCTTGGATATTATGTTGATGAGGAATTGGCTAAGTGTGGAGAGCCAAAGTATAGTGAAACGTGGACTGCCAAAGGTTTTGGTAATGCTTTGAATAGGAGATTGAAAACCGTAGGGTTATGGGTTGAACCAAGACCACAACAGCAACCACCACAACAGCAAGGGAATATACCAATGGAGAACGTGCAAATGGGTACGTCCGAGTTTTGATTCGGGATGGGAGAGTGGAACCAACATCTAGATGAGATTCAATGTAGGGATGTGTGGAGAGATTCGATGATGTTAAGGAACAACTACATCAATGATTATTCGATGCCTATTTTTCAACACATGGCTCGAGAAGCCAATTACGAGTTGCCACCCTACAATCCACCAAATGTTCCACCATATCCTTTTCCGTACACTTCTTATCCTGGACCCTATCCTTATCCATATCCCGGTATGCACCGTTTCTGATCCAATACCCCATATGGTCGATTGCTGTCGGAGGAACAAGTTATGAAGTTGGAGGATCATCATCGGAGTTGGAGGCAAGAAGAAAAGAGGAGAGTTCGTTCGTAAATCATAGACGAAAACTATGTAACCGAAAGTGATGATGATGAGGAGTTTGATGATGAAGAAGGAGAAGAAATGAGCGAGGATGACGAGTGATTATGGTTCATTCGTGAAATTATGGTTTCAAAAACAATGGTCATGATGTGTTTTAAACTATTTCTATCTTTTGATTGATTTTCTTTAGGATGTTTGGTATATTTTGATTTTATTTAGTTTTTAGTAGTTTTGTTTGTTTTGTGCATTTCGTGTTGCAGTTTTTGTTTGCAGGATGGATATGTTGGAAGCTTATTTATGGTCAAATATTTCGAGTTGGATAACTCACAAGCTTGCTAAATGACCCAATGTGCTTATTGCATATTTTATTCCGCGGTATCTTTTAACTATTTCTTTTTCCCATTTTCTTTACTTTGAAGTTCATTTTCATTACATTGAGGACAATGCAAAACTTAAGTATGGGGAGGAAGAAAATAGGAAAATGATACGCATTTTATTTTTTAGATAACTTTTGGATGCAAGTGATTAGAAGAAATTCGCCCTTGATGGTCTAATGGTTTTCGCGCGTTATTGATTATTAAAATATATAATTTGGGATTTCAATGGTAAAATGAGGTTTTTGAAAATTTTTTAGATTTGAACCAAATTACTGAAATAATTCATTTTGGATTCGATAGCATTTTCTAGCATGCATAATAGTTTTTTTTCCACATTTTTGTGAGGTTTCTTTTTGTATGAAACATCTTTTGTTTTATATTTGCTATGAGTGTGCCGGTGATTATGTCGATTCTAGAACTTGTACTAGTTATGCATTACGGTTAAAATCACTTTCGAGTGATCTAAATATTTTCAAGTGATAAGAGGCAATTTTAGGAATAACCCAAATGGCCTTCCGTTTACATCTAATGATATATTAGCTGACCACATCGGTTAGTTAACCACCCACATGGACCCATTTTGTTAGTGCTCATTTTTAGCACTAGATACCCCTAGTTACACCTTCCGAGCCATTCCTTTTCGTTTTTGATAAATCCAGAAAAATACAAAAATATTTTACACCTTTAAACCTTAGCCAACCCTTATCAAGTCTAATGGTTTGTTGCTAGTTGTTTGGTATGATTGGATTGTTTTTGATGATTATGAGTTAGTTACACTTTGCCATTCGTGTGTGCCATTTCGACAAAGACGAAGGATGCATACTTCTTATTTGTATTTTTATGGTAATGTTTATGCGAAGTGTGGGGAGTTATAAAAAAAAAAAAAAAAAAAAAAAAAAAAAAAAAAAAAAGATTGACAATTATAGCCAATGTGCTACATTATTATGAAGATGAAGGAAGATGAAGTATGTTTGAGTTATCGATTAGCCAATGTGCTAAGGCGTGATATATATATATGGTGATCGATATGAGAAGAGGAGTAATAATCGTTTTTCGGATTGTGGTTTGTATGATGACTAGCACCATGGAGGTTTGGACTTGATTTTATTTTTATTTTAAACCAATTTCATAAACTATCCCATGCCTTATCCATACCTATTATGAACCCATAGCCTTATCGTTATAACCCGAATAAAAGACCTCTTTGATGAATTTATTTTCTTTGTCTTGATACTTGTACAAGCTTATGGTAAAAAGCATTGATCATGACTAGGCATTGAGTGATATACCCACCAAAATATGAGTGTTGAGTGAAATCAAAAGCCACTTGTGAGGTATCCTAGTTATGTTATCTAAAGTGTTTGGTTCATTTTTAGAAGATTTTCTCATATTATAAGCAAAATAATAGTTATCTTTTATGGTAATTGTTACATTTTCTGAAACATGGTGTTATGGACCATTGAAATCAATCTTTGCAATGTTTGACCTACTCGAGGGCTAGTAGAGCTTAAGTGTGGGGAATTTGATAACGTCTAAAATGAACATGTTTTTAGTAGCGTTATTGTCGGTTTTGTGCATGATATTCGGCTATATTTACTCATAATCTGTTGCAAAAGTGCAAAGATCGTCTTGTGTATGTATATGTAGCCGGTATTGCGAATATTGAAGAAATGAAGTTTTATGCACATTTGGAAGCGTCTAAAGGAAGGAAGTTTAGATTGGAAGCTTGTGGACTCAATGATATGGAGGCGTAGTGATTTCAAGCATCTACTGACAAGGAAAGATCAAGTTTGGCTTTGGAAATCATCAACGTAAGCAAAGAATGAAGCGTAATGGGAAAAGTCGAAAAAGTCAAAGGAGCAAAACCCAGCCGTTCGGTCGCAACCCGCAACCGGATCCGTGGGCTAATGGTCAAAGCTATGACCGATTCGATCGACGAAGAAACCGATCCGGTTTCGCACGCAGCTTACACAATTCGCATTTATTGTTGTCTTAACTCCCCATAATCATTGGAGTCCGATCATTTCTTGATATTTACTTGGAGAGAACGTTTTTTGGGCAGTAAAGCAAGTGCTTTGGCTATTTAAAGGACCTAGTACTTGTATACTAAGTGTGACACAACAAATAGAGTATTAGTTTACACCAAAACTCATACTTACCCATTATTTTCAACCCAAAAGCTTAGTAGTACTGGAAAACGTCCAGAAGCAAGGAAGGAACCATTCTTGTCCATTGTTTCGGTAGTTTGGAATTGTGCGGTGATCCTAGGTGATTGGAGGCGCGTGGTTGCTACATTCCACGATTTCTAATTCTTGTAATCACAAAAGATTAGGTATTCTATGAACTTTGTTATGGAAATCTATTCTCTTGAATTGTTTGAATTACTTTGTTACGACTTGTGTTTAGATATGATTGTTTTCATGGAGTAGTTTGTGTTATACTTGTGTGTTGGAATGTGATTAATCATAATAATGTTCTCAAAATGTGATGCATGTATTCATGATCTTGTTTAAATGAGTTTGTTGGAAAAATACTAGTCTTGGATTGATTTGTCAATAAAACATGTTTTAAGAAAAAGGACCGAAAGGATTTCTCTTGTGTTTTATTCCAAAAAGTGTTGTGACAAACTAGTATGGGGATATGGTGATTGACATCCACCATGTTTTGCTTATTAAAACAAGACTAGAACGTTTTCATCACGAAGGGTCGAAAGATTCGTAAGAACAAATTTAATGAGAGCATGTTGCAAACAAATGGAATTTTATAGGATAATCATTGGGATAAGGACCGAAAGGATTACCTAAATGTTTTTGTTCTTAGAATGATTTTTACAAACAAATACCATGGTTGGGGAATCATTTGCTTATGATTTGTGCATCATACTAAGAGTATACACCAAACCTTTATGAACATTATCTATGGTTGATTATGAGACTTCACACAAGTATATATTTTTATTCTTGATTTCGTATTTTCTCTAGAACACTTATTCGAGAGAGCCTTGACAAGCTTTCTTGTTAGAACTTTTTAATAAAAACTATTTCAAAACAAAAATCCCTTGGGACGATCTCGACTTACCAAAACGTTACTATTGTGGACGAGTATACTTGCTCGTATGTGTTAAAAGGTTATACGGTTAATTCGTGATTATAAATTTTTAAAACTTGCACCAACCGGAGCACATCAAGGCTCATCAGTTATTTTGAAAATAGGTTCATCAGTTATTGCGAGTACATTTGATCATCAGTTATTTAAAAGTAGGTTCATCAGTTATTGATAGTGGGTTTGATCATCGTTATGACATGAATTCAATCACTCACTGAGGAACATGTTAGCCAAATTTCAAGAACTGAAAGTTGATATTGATGACATGCTAAACGCTGGATTGGAAAAATACCCCCAAGATGAATCATTGTTGGAAGTCCGGGACTGGATGAACAGGTTATTAAACAGGACGAAGTTTGAGAGCTCACAGAGTGAAGACGAAACCTCAATGCAGATGGTTGTGCATAAAGCTGATGATAAAGAAGGCTCCGAGGAGAAGGAAGCATGTGAAGAAACATATGAACCTCATCAGGACATGCCGACAGAGAAAATGTTAATTCAAATGTTCTTGGATCCAAGCTTTATGGAAGAAATTGAAAACATTGAACGTCAAAAACAGGTAATACAATCAAAAACCATTTTGTACCTAACTGATGAACTTATAAACAATTTGAATTATGAGAACACTTGATGCAAAATAACTGATGAACTATTACCTGAAAACATATGCAAAGGCCAGAATTCCCAATATTCAACACAGAGCAGTATACGTGTCAGGATATCGTTTTGTATCAAGAGAAAAAAGAACCTGAGCAGATCTTGGAAGAATTTCTCAAAAACACACCTTTCTTGCAGACATCGTCAGAACTCTTGAGTGAGAAGATTGACGACGATGTTTGGAAAAAAATTCAATAAGATGCTTCAAAAACCTCACCAACAAAGTGGAAAAACCTCTCCCCAGAAGATGAAGAACAGATCAACAGGATGCCAAAGATGATAACAACTATATCATTTGTACCCGCATCACATGAAGACATATTAAGAATTAATGAAAAAGATGATGAAGCTTTTACCACACCACTGAATTCTTTCAACACAATCGCTAAAAATCTTAAAATGCCTGAAACGGAGAAGAAAATTAAAGGAAGTGAAGATGGCTTCGAAAATATAAAAGAAAAGAGAAAAATCAAGCCTACTGAATCTCTAAAATCTCCGTATTTACAAAGAGTAGTTGTGATGAAGAACAAAGTACATGAGTTGGAAAAAAAGGTAGCTGATACAATTTTCTCTGCAAGAGGAGATATCGAGTAAGTAATTTGTATTATGTTCATCAATATAAAATTCTTATTTCTTAATCAGAAGTTTTTTTTCTCCTAAAATATTATCTTAAAATGAAATTGCAGTGATGTGCTATTTCATTCATACTTTGTTGACGGTCAAAGAGTACACTTTGAGAGCTTCAAGGAAGGCAATGAAATCAGTTCAGGAGTGACTGATATGTGGGCGTATCTACGGCACATAGCAGAAGGGAAAAGGAGTCTAGGATCATTGAGGAAGCTATATGCCTATACATCAGTTATTGTAAGTTACAAAAACTTTATCAATTATGATTCAATACTTGAAATCAGTTAACTTATGCTTTGACTAATATTGATGAACAACAGACACAAGAAATGATGAATATGAGTATAAAATCGAATGCTCTGTATTCAAAGTTTGCAGAGAACATGAACCATCTTTTCTTTTTGTCTACTACTTATCAATCTATCAAAGACATTGACCTAGTAAGCATTTCATTTTACTAGTTTGTATGAGATAAAAAACTGATGAACAAATAGATAATTGGAAATTTTAACACTCTATGTTTAACAGATGTTTTTCCCGATGATGCTCACTGATGAACACTACTATGTTGTATGTTTCAACTTGAAAGAGCCTCAAATCCATATTCTTGACAACATGGATCACAGTGATTTAATCAAAGACGTATATGGGAAAAAACTGAGTTATTTGGTAAGAATTTTATGTATATTAAATATATGTTCATCAATGTAGTTAAAATTGAAGCTCATTGTTTTTAATTTGTTATTACAGAGAGTACTCGTTTTGAAGTTCTTGAAAAATAAAGGGTATCCACATGTTCAAATACTGAACAAATACAAAGTGTGTAATGTGAAAATGCAATGGCAACCCAAAGACAATTACATTAATTGTGGAATTTTCGCTATGAGGCACATGGAAACATATTTAGGAAACAAGTTCTTTGATGTTGGATTTGTAAAAGAAGGAAAAGAACAAGATAAACAGATAGAAGACTTGAGAAAGAAGTGCATGACAAAGATTTTGTTGTCCGAGTCCAATGAAAATTGAAAAACAGTAGAGACCGAGGTTCATGAATATCTGATAAGGTTTTAAAATGTACCTTTTTGAGGGGTCGTTTAAGCCCTTATTTTATCACTTTTGTATCCGTTATTACTTAATATCATTCATTTTCACTTTTTAGGTATCTTGAAGGCAAAATGCTGGAATGACACTTATTCGGACGAAAAGGCGCGAATATACGAAGAAAATGGCCAAAGTCAAGAATCGAGACACTTAGGTCTTTGGAACTAAAGTGCACGCGTCGGGTTCTACAAGTGACGGCGTCAGTACTAGAGACGCCGTCGGACAAGTTTTGTGACGACTCAAGAGCCAAATTGCTCATTTACAAGTGACGGCTTGGTTTTAAAAGAGTAGGTCGCATCGACGGCCTAGATTTGATCCGACGACGTCGAGATCTTGAAGAGGACGACGTCACAAGCATAAGGTGGCGCCGTCGCAATGCTAACGTGGCCAAGACGAAACCCTAATAACGGCGACCGCGGCCACAAATTAAAGGGTGACACCGTCGCATTTGTAATCTTATATATAGAATCCGAATTTTTCGGTTTTGGTGTGTAGTCTTTTGGAGTAAAACCTAAACCGAACCAAGGTCTGTCTTGTACAAGATTTTAGGGTTCCATACCCTATCTTACATTAAGATAAGTGTTTTACTTCATTAATTTAATTATGTCTTCCATTGATTGTGTGTATGCTTGCATGTTCCCCATGTCCGGCTAATTTATTTGTGTGTTTGCTTAGGTAATATGAAACTTAGTTATTGAATATTGATAGGTTGTCTCTTATCTTAATTGTGATTGACCTAGTATTGCGATAGGTCATTCGTTGTGCTAATAATGCTTGATTAATCTTTGTTGAACCCTAGTTTATAATCACCTAGAGTAATTGTAGGCTATACATCCAAAGAATACCTTAGAGTTAAAGTTTATAAATCCTATAGATTTTGTAGTCATTAACCTTTGGTAGCTTCAAAGGGTTAGGGATAAACGCATACCCTACGACCTTAGAAACACAACGCGAATAAGAATAAGGCGTGGCAATTCAACCATCAATAGGAGATAACTAGGGAGTAATAAAGCCTAAGCAAATACATTTTTAACTATCATACGAGCACACAACAATAGACATAGACTACATACACCTTAGTTTAGATAATTAGATAAGTAGAAGTAATCGGTGAAATACCAACCCCAAATCCAAACCCCGAGATTCAGTAACTTTCCATTTCCAAAAACATAAAAGATAAAAATAATCTTCCTCAACCCCAACCTTAGCGTAGTAACTTCTCACTAGCATTCCTATTCCCCTAGAGAACGATATCAATTCCCGTGGCTTACCCTAATACTATACTACAACGATTAGGTTCACTGCCTAGGGTGTTGAAAAACTTGCTCAACGAAAAGGAAGTTCCTTTGACCCCGAACGCGCTGTGCAAGCGTATCAATATCAAAGTTTAAGTTTGAAGGAAAAGAGAATGCTCCAACAGATGTCTGAAAAGGCTATTGCAGATCTTGCCTCCGATTATTTTGAAAAGGCTATTGCAGGTCTAATTGATGAATGTTTGGAATATTTGCTTGCTTATGGTTAAATACTTTTGGTTGGTCATAATGGGCAAGTTATAGTTAAATAGTTATGATTATTTGATGAACAATATGATATAAATTGATGAATGTTTTTGTACAAATATGTTATCTTTTGAATTTGATTCATGCAAATTTCCCTTTTGTTTATTAATATTTGGTCTATTATTAAATCTTTCTGCATAAAAGACACTATCTTCCTGCATAAATAATTTATGGTTCTGCATATTTTTGGGATTCTGCAAAACTTTTTGTGGTTCTGCATATTCAATATTCTGCATATACACAATGCAAATGAATGATTAAACTCCAAATTGATTCTTGCATATACTGTTTTGGTCTATCTTGTACATTGCAACTTGATTACACAAACCAATAACTGACCAAACAATTTGATTCCTCCACTATATAAGACCATAATCACAATGGCATTTTCATCACACATCTATAACAAAAAACAAATAACTGGCCAAAATGAGTTCCAAAGATATCATATGCATTTCCAGTGACTCTTCCGATACAAACTGTGAGGAGGTTAGCCCACTCAATCTAATTGAGCCACTCGCTGAAATTGAGCCATCAAAGTTTGGCTCAAGCTCCAAAATAGAAGAACCTAGCAGTAACCTAACCCGAAAACAACTTGAAAGGAAGGCTTTTGATGAAAGGAAGAAAGTTCTTGGCCTGCCAAACAAGCACTTTTGTGAAGAAAATGGTATCAAACCTTTGTGGTTAAAGATGACAAAGTCGAAAAGGGAAGGAAAAGAGATCATTTAGGGAAGGAAGGAAGGAAGCTTTTGGTTACATCTGATGTATGTATGCAGGTGGTTTAAGTATCACTTAAACCAAATTTACTGTTGTAACCCAATCTATCAATGAATTGTTTTATGCTTATGATTTCAGTAAAAAATAATACTGATGAACCTATGATAACTGATGAACAATAACAACTGATGAACCTATGATACTAAACCACAACTGATGAACATAAGATAACACATGACAAAATAACTGATTAAAAAAAATAGATTTGATCATAGTAGAAATAATAATAAAATAACTGATGAAAAAAAAGATATTGAAGAACAAGTTATGAACCTATGATAACTGATGAACCTATGATAACTGATGAACATATGATAACACATGATAAATAACTAATGAACAATTAAAAAAAACATTCTTATCAGAAAAAATTCACATTTATTTATCTAACAGAAAAATCTAAGTTTCTTTGATCGTTATAAAAAAAGCATTCTTATGAGACAAACTTCACATTTATTTATCTAACAGGAAAAAAAAGTGAAATAGTAACTAATAAACTACACAAGCATTCTTCTCAGACAACTTCAACTTCTTATTGGCCAACCTCGCCTTCTGCTTCCTTTCCTTTATAGCAGCCTTATCACTAGCCTTCTTAGCATCAATTTGAGCTCTGATAGCATTGCACTTCGCCTGATCATGATCCTTCATGCTACATTTCAGAATCTAAAGTTCTTCTTACGCTTCCCACTCAGATTAATTGAACGCTCAACACTGCCCTTAATCCTTTTTCGCGAACCCTTAGTACTAACCTGTTTTGGACAATAACAATTGAATGATCAAAAAGAAGTTGAACAACAACTGATGAAAAAAAACTTGATGAACCAAAAAAAATTAATGTTCATCAACTAAAAGACCATATAAACTAACTGATGAACCTATGATAAAACAGGACAATAGCTGATGAACCTATGATAACTGATGAACCTATCAGAACACAAGACTATAACTGATGAGCCTATGATAACTCCTAACTT
Organism: Chrysanthemum lavandulifolium; assembly: GCA_022545495.1. NCBI lineage: Eukaryota > Viridiplantae > Streptophyta > Magnoliopsida > Asterales > Asteraceae > Chrysanthemum > Chrysanthemum lavandulifolium. The sequence continues at coordinate 72,059,234 of CM040246.1, forward strand.
GTGGTAACATAATCTATGATAACAGAGCCTGTGGTAGCACAAATAAACACAAACAAACTAATTGATGAATCTATCGTAACATTATAGCTAAAAAAGACAATATAATTTGATATGTTCATCAACTAATAAGAATATAACTAAAGAGCATAAATTGATTAACATATGATAAAAATAAGCAGATAAATAAAAATGCAGTAACTGATAAACCTAAGATAATATATGTTCATCAACTAAAAAGTACATAAAAATTAGCATAAAATGACTAACATCTCACAAAAAATCAGTACTAACCTTCTTTGGAAGATTTACAATGGTCTCTTCTGGTTGCAACACACCAGGAATAGAAGCAAGCCTATCTCGTTTATTAGTCTTTTTAGGTATAGGAACATCAGCATCTGCCTTCGCCATTAACTGAACCTGATGATCTCTAAACTTTTGCAGTAGCTCGGGATCATCTGCATAATGATTCACACAATACTCAACTGATCTGAATATCTCAGACCTGATCATATCAAGACTGTCACCGGTGGCTTGAATGACTGATGGAGGTGGTAATGAATCCTTTGTCCAATGCCTAAGCACATATTTCTTTGGAAACTTTTTAACCTTTGACAACCGAAGCAGATAAAAGATATGACGACATAACAGTCTATATGACTCAAAACATTTGCACGAACACTCATAAAAATCTTCAGCTAGTTTACACAACACCTGAAAAAAAGAAAGTAGCACATATTGTGGTTAATTACAAAAAACTGATGACCAAAAAATAATTATATAAAAAGATATGATGATTAGAAAGAAATTTTATAAGGATAACAAACTGATAAACAAAAACTGATGAACAAAAACTAATGTACAAAAACTGATGAACAGATTAAAAACACATGTTACCTCGTAAAATACTTCATTTACAACGCCTTCCACTTGACAATGTCGCCTACTAATCTGCTCATCTTCATCCGTGTCTTTATTTTTAATAACGTATTTTTTGCCAGAATCAACATCCAAAACACTTACCGACATACATAAAATCACAGAAGCATAAATCTCAGTTTGAACATCAAAGAAAATCGACCGAGTGTATAACTCTGAGGCTTCCTTTTCTAACTTAAGTTCGGTGTGCATATCTGGAACAATATGTGGAAAACTAGAAGGGGGGTTGAATAGTTTTACCAATTAAAACTTCGTTTTAATATATATGGATCGACTTATGCCAATCTATTTAGATGTGTATGTTGGATGTTGATAGATAGATATATAAAAGTGCCATGAAAGATAAAGAGTAAGAAGCACATAACCATGACACGAGTATTTATAGTGGTTCGGCTACAAGGACACCTTCCTTGCCCTACTCTACTCCCCGAGTCACCTACTCGAGAGTTCGTAAACACTACACCAATCTCCTTATGGCGGAGAAGCCTTCACAACGTCGCTTAACCTTTTTCCGGTACAAAGCTAAATACCGAGTTCTTTCACACCAAGGCAAACCACACCTACACAACGTCGCCTACCCTTTATACGGTGCTAGGCTAACCACCGGGTTCTTTCACACCAAGGTAAACCACTCCTACACAACGTCGCCTACCCTTTATAAGGTACTAGGCTAAGTACCTAGTTCTTTCACTCTAAGGTGAACTACACCTACACAACGTCGCCTAACCTTTATCAGGTACTAGGCTAAGCACCTAGTTCCATTGCAATGGAGGAACTACTACCCAACATTACACCAACGACTAATCCCAAAGGAGATCTACTCCTTTACAACATCATCAAGGATATCAATATCCTTGGATCTAGTACTAGTCTATCTTGTACATCGAAACACACCATATCGAATGTACATCTAAGGCACCTTTCACTAATGCCTTTAGCTAGATCTTCAAGACACCTTTCACTAATGTCTTGTGGCTAGATCTTCAAGACACCTTTCACTAATGTCTTGTAACTTGGCTTCTAGGCACCTTTCACTAATGCCTACAATATGGACGATCGACACCTTTCACTAATGTCTTCGCCTTGACCCTTGAGACATCTTTCACTAATGTCTTCAACACTACACTTCTTAGAAGAAAGAAAGTAATCATCAACAAGAAGACTTCAGTAGCCTTGATGATGAGGAAGCATGGCAACTCATGGACTTCAGCTTGCTCGACTTCAAAGGTGGTGATCTTGCCTTTAAAAGGAACCTAGAAGATCACACAAAAACAAAACTACAAACATAGATCTCTTGGATCTGAGGTTAGTGAGTTTTAACTCGGGGAGAAAGTGTGTTAGAAAGGGTGAGAAACAATGAAGAAATGGCTCACTATTTATAGAAGAAAAACTCTACTGTTCCCCGGATCCCACGGATCCCTTCCACAAGGGATCCGTCAAGCGTTAAGCTAGGGATCCGTGGGATGCTCCCTTTTACCCATGGGTATTTTGGTTATAGGTCATGGGTCATGGGTTGTTCCATGGATCTTTGGCTAGATACAATGTATCTCTTGAGTGCAATGCACTTAGTCACTTGGGTATGGGTTGATCCATGGGTTATGGATATTATCCATGTATGATATAAGCATGATGTCATGCAATGGGTTATGGGTCAAGCTCCATGGGTCATGGGCTTTGGGTTGTACCCAACTACATTCAATGTATATGCCCAATGGGTTATGATACTTAAGTTTCTACCCATTTATATTACCCAATATACTACATACTAGTTATGTGTATATTTTACCCAAATATGTAAACACTAGTTGTTGTACAAATGTAATAATAAATCATAAAATCACTTATACTTGTTTTAGTATTTTATGTGAAAATGTGAATATGTTAGAAACTATTAGTTCAAACCATTTACGTATTTTATTTGTTTCATTAAAATGATTTTACGTTTGTTATCGACAAAACATTAGAAGATCGTAAAATATAAATAAACGTTTTACGGCTTATTTGTATTAACAATCTCCCTTTTGTTGATGACAAAACATAAAATTATTTTAAGGAAAAGCTAAAATTGTAAAGTTTGAATTTTAGTTTTACTTTCTTCTCCCCTTTTGTCGAAACAAAAAGAGCAACACATTGTTTTAAAGAAAAACATGTGAAAGAAATAAAAAGAAATAGAGAGCAAGTAACGGGAAAGGATCTCGTCTTTACTCCCCCTTGACGAGTCCATCCCCATGTAAGGGCGTCAAGAAAGTAATACTAAGTTAGTTTGTTTGCAACTAAGTTTGCAAAAGATTTCTTCTAAGTGACGAATGTGCTCCCCCTTGATGATTGCAATTTTGCAAAGAGATGTCACGAAATGTAATCCTAATATTGCAAGTAATTTGCAATGTATTGCTTTGACATAAAGCTCCCCCTAGCTTTAAGATGTCAAAGTCTTCATGTGTAAATTGAATAACTACAAAACAAAGGTTAGTAAACAAGTATAATTCACATTTCCTGCAAATGTGGTCCAAGTTAGTAGAAAATAGTTTTCTGTCTCACGGATCCCACGGTTCCCTCCTAGTAGGGATCCGTCTAGGCAATTCTGAGGGATCCGTATAGCTGATGATTAATTTCAGCAATGGTGATGTAACAAGTAATGTTATCACAAAAAGTGAGATATGAATACAACGTAATCATATACTCAGAAATATAACAAGTAGCATGTAATTTCATTTAACAAAACTAGAGTTATGATATACATGACTCTAAAAACTAAGAAAATAAGAAAATACATGACTAGGAGTTTCTAGACCAACTATCGCTTGATGCTAGGACACCACTAAAATCTTCTAGCTCAAGTTTTGTTTAGGTTTGATCTTGTCGAAACGTTCGAGGAGATGATAGAACATGAAACGTTGGTCTTCTCGTACTTCATGTATCAAACTTTCAACATGTTGACTGATTGTGCAAAAGATTGCACTACCAGGCTTCGATGAGGATCAAAGTAATGAGGGGTGTGTGTTCCACCAAGGCTCGCTTTGTAACACGAGAATAAGAAATACTAAGACACTACGTTAAGTGATTGCGCAGGGTAGGACCTGCGAACCACCTCCGGCGTGAGAGTAAGTATGAGTTATGGTTGTATAAGTGTGTGAAAGTAAAGAGATGAGTGTGAGATGAGCATACCATAAACCATCGTCCGCCTAACCTATTTATAGTGGAAGAAATACGGTTAGAGGCACTCTTGCATGAATATCGGAGATCATGGGGCGCCCCATGATTGTGGGTAACCGCTAGGGGTTAGTGACCCGTTCTCGGACTTGAAGGGAAGCCAAGAGAGAGGAGATCGTGGGTTTGACTAAGTCGAGGTTCCTTATCCATTGTTCCTTCGTCGGCCATACCAAGGGCTTAAGGCTTCGAGTGGCGAATTCCCTTAGGTAACCTTCGCATCAACGAATGGTTTGACGCCTATGGATATTTCGAATCCTAACTTGGGCCTTCGATGGAAGGGCTTCACATCGCCTCGGAGGAGTGTCCTTGAGCTACTCGGAGGGTACATCATCAAGCCCCCAATGAAAGTGATGCATATGAGCGAGGAGGCATTGCTTTCGACTTCATGCTTCAAAAAACCATCATGTTTGCTAAATATGCTAGTTGGGAGATAACTACGCAACTAACCAAGCGCATTCAATGCTAATTAAATCATCCATCCGCCGCCACAAATGATCACTTATCCCCATGTAACCCGGAGACCAAAAGTCTTTTTAAAATTTAAAAAGTGGCTTGGCTTGGATAAGAGTAATCTAGATGGACACGTGTGAATTAGGAGACGGTAAAAGGGATATTTAAGGGAATATGATGAAACCCTAAAATACTTTTACTCTCTCCGTCTTCATTTACACGCAGTAAACTTTCAAGCGCCCCATCTTCGAAAACCAAGGTAAACACTTTTCTCCTCTTGTAGATTGTTTCAAAAAATAGGAACATGGATTCTAAGTTTATTATAAAACAACAAAAGTGCACTTTGTCTGTTAAAGATTTGCATGATCATTTAGCCGATTATCCAATTCCAATAGAACATAAAGTGATGTTACCCAAACCCACTCAGGGTATCTTTGATGCCCCTCCAGGTTTTATAGGGTTGTATACCCATGCATTTAGTCACTCAAACCTTAGGATTCCGCTGCACCCATTAATTTTGGAATTTATGCAATACTATAAAGTTCATATCTCTAGATTCAATCCTTTTGGGTTTGCCAAATTGACTACATTCATAGTGATGTGCAAAGCCTACAGATATGAACCAACCTTGACAGTTTTAAGAGGATTCTTGAACTTGTACCCCGGGGGCAATTGGTTGACACTAGCAAAAAGGCCTGAGCCAATGTACCCAATCTGTTTGAGAAATTGTACACAAACATATCGGGTTGGAAGGGTAGCTTTTTCTACGTGCAAGACACTATTGTTCCCCCTACATATTCAGAGCTGCTGAACAAGGAGAATAGGTATAATGCTAAATGGTATAATGACCCCCGCCTCACGAGGTTCGGAGTGATCCTTGTTACTGCGTTTAGCAAAGTACCCGTGGATGTGCAAGTATTCCACAAGCCATCTTATACATGGTCGATTGCTCGAGTTGGGAGGGTCTCCCAAGAAGCCTATGATCATATACCAAGGACAAAGTATGTTTATCCACTTTTATTTAAATAGGACCAATGTAGCGATATTTATTTCTTTTGCTTCTATTTTGCGGAGATGTCGCTTCGAAACTTCATGTTCCAAGAATTTGATGAAGATTTAAGTTTCATGCTGCGGAGAAAGCCGAGGAGTCTTATGGCGTTGGCTCCCTTCAACATCTCGTGAATAACAATGAGGTAAGCATTCAAGCCGAGCCTATTTCATTAGCACCCCACAATCTCTGGTGGAGGCACATCCCAACCGGTGGAGAACATTGTCGACTCGGACGATCCTGCGGATGAGGATGTCCCCGTCGTTGGCTCAACAGAATAGCCGATAGGCTAAAGAGTAGGAAAGGACAATGCCAAGACCGTGAAATCCACCAAGAAAAGGAAGAATCCCTACCCTCCGGGAGTAGAGTTGTGAAGCATAAAAGTACCGAGGCGTAAAGCTTATCAAGTCTCGCCTTGAATTGCCGATGAATTCGTTGAGGTTCATGGTAAGTATTTTGTCTTATGAGACATTGTGAAGGTAAAAATATAATCATTATGCTAACTGCGTATATTTTATTGCTCGCAGTCTTCCGAGACGAAGGAGCTTCCAAATGCCTTAGCTTGTCATCGGATTGTTGACCATGTGACCCTCCACGGTGGAAGAGTATGCTAGAGAACATGTCCATTGAGAAGTTACGTGACATGCATGATAATGGGGTTGCGAGGCGGTGATGGATAATCACTTGAATGCCAAGACCGGGGGTTGCTCGTAACCGTGGCCAAGCCGGAAGCAAAGTGTGATGAGATTGAGGGAACGTTGAGAAGAACCCGTCGTCCAAGACCTTCGAGAAAAGATAGCTCGGTTGACCGAGGAACGTGGCAATCTCAAACCGAAGAAGCCAAGGTTATTACTCACCGGGTCGAATCTTGCTCTCGAGGCTAAGTGTCTTTGGGTTGGAAAGTGAGAAGGTTAGGCTTGGAGAGGTAGAGGTAAAGTTGAGGAGGAGATCGATGGCCCGCAAATGAGGTATAAGATGCCGCAGAAAGATTGTGCGAAGTTTTTCAAAGGTGGTGCCTTACATAGCCATGGAACTCTACCACAAGGACGAACCGGGAGCTCAAATGTGGAAGGTCATCAAGTCACCCTATTTCATGGACGGTGTTTGGCTCGAGGAGGCCGCCAAAACAGGTAAGCTTGTGGACCTCTCCAAGATTGAATGCTACCGTCCCACTTCAAAGGTGAATATGATGAGGCAGAAATGCATTTGCAATTGCAGTAGTACTCCTTCCTTGCCGAGGCAACCAAAGATCCAATGGCACCCTCAAGATCTCTGCCTAAGAAACCTCGGAACTGAAGCCTACCACTCCAACCAAGAAGACCATGTCTACTAAGCCGCCTCGGTGCAACCCTCCTCCACTCCCTCTCCGAAGAAACAAGAATGAAGGCGCCTGTTAGCGATAATTTGGTTCAAAGGGTGGCATGTACCATAAGACAATTTATTTTATGTGACAATGTGTGTCTTGTTTCCCAAACAATTTAAATGCTTGTGATGTATGGCCATGGGCCAAGAACAATTTGACGGGAGTCTAGGCTCCTCATGCAGGTACAAGGGCAGTAGCCCATATTTTGAATGCAATAGTGTAGAGGACATACCTCTACATACTTAGCTTAAGTTTGTTATGTAAACTTCTCTTACGCCATTTTTACGACGCTTAAATTTTACAACCTAAGGTTCAACAACCTCATTGTGTGTAAATTATAACACCAAGAATATAATGGCCAACTTGACCATTGACAGAGGGTCGCGACCCACTCTATCTCAAATCCTTTAATTAACATGACTTTGTTAAAAAAAAAATTTTTTACAAGCGCCAAAATCTACTAGGAGAGTTAATGTGAATGTTTAAGTTGGCTTTGAATAATAAGGCATATGTTACACCTCAAGCCATTCGACATTGAAACTCATTAACGACTTGGTTGAACAAATCTTTGTGTTTAAGAAACGAAGCAAGAGATTTGTGGGAAATGTCTTATTTATCATTGAATTGGTAGGAGGATTACATCATTCTTGAAATGAAAACTAAGACAACTACCAATAATGTGTGCTTTCCTTGAGAAGCTTTTGATTACAAGAAAAAGTTAAAGTACTTCTTAAACATAGAACTTTCGAAGGTTCGTACCATTCCATGTCCCGTCGATGGGTTCTCCGAGAAGAGTGGCCGCTTGTATGCTCCATTGCCGTAGGCCTCAACTACCATGTAGGGTCCTTCCGAAGTTGGTCCCGCTTCCACGATACTGCTTTGCTTGCACTATTGAGGCGCATACATATTCTCCGGCTTGAAAGTGAAAGGTCGACCCTTTTGTTATAGTAGCCTTCGATCTTATGTTTGTGTATTGCTTCTCGGATGGAGGCTATTTCTCTTCTTTCTTCTAGGAGATCAAGGTTTTCCCTGATCCTATCATCATTTTGGGAGGCATCATACATTGCCACACGCTCCGTGTGTACAATTAGTTCTGAAGGGATCACCGCTTCTGTTCCGTATGTTAGGCTGAAGGGAGTTTCTCCGTTGCTTGACTTAGGATGTGTCCGGTGAGCCCATAAGACTTGAGGGAGCTCGTCCACCCATCCATGATGAGTTCGACCTAGCCTTTTCATGATCCCTTTGATGATTTCTCTGTTTGTAACCTCCACTTGTCCATTACCTTGTGGGTGATAGATGGATGTCCAGGATTGCTTTATGTTGAGCCCTTGACAGAAGTCATAGAAGACTCCTTCGACAAACTGCTTCCGTTGTCGATATGATGATGTGGGTACTCCGAATCTGCACACAATGTGTTCCCATACAAACTTCTCGATCCGCTTCCCGTCACCGAGGCTAGGGTTTTGCTTCCACCCACTTGGTGAAGTAGTCGATCGCTACTAGCAAGAACTTGACTCCTCCGGAGCTATAGGCATAGGCCCTACAATATCGATGCCCCACCGGGAGAAGGTCCATGCGGATGTCACACTTGTCATATCTTGCTTCGCATTTTGGAACGTTTGAGTGTATCGACAAGCTTCACACTTGAGGATGATTTCGCCGCGTCCTTGTGCATCGAGGGCCAATAGTAGCCCAACTTCATTATCTTCGAGACAACCGAGCGAGGTCCCGCATGGAGACCGCAAGATCCTTCATGGACTTGGTACGTGATGCTCAAGCTTGCTTGGGGCCTACGATCGTAACCAAGGTGACAAAATGACCTCCTATATAGGTTTCCCTATTAGCCGTGCTCGCAGGACTTAACCCGAATCTTTCTTGCAAGCTTGGGATCTTTGGAGAAGACCACTTATCAAATATTCCCTTATGGGAGTCATCCATGTCTCTCCTTCTTCGTGAATCACATCGGCAACCTCTTTGAGAACGATGGATCTTTCGAAGGACTTCCACGAGAACCTCCTTAGTGAGATGAGCGAAAGCCATGGAAGCTAGCTTGCTTAGTGCGTCCGCTTTTTGTTCGGTTCCTACGAACATGTTGTATGGTGTAGGAGTTGAAGTTTTCGAGCATCTCTTTGTCTTTTCAAGTCTTGTTTGATGACGGGTTGCCTTGCTTCGTAGGAACTCGTCACTTGGTTTGCCACCAATTGGGAATCTACAAAGACAATGAGAGCTTTGACCTCCATATCTTTGGCTAGTCGAGTCCTGCTAGTAGCGCTCAGATTCCGCTTCATTATTTGTGGCTTCAACTCAAACCGAAGAGCATATGTATGCTCCTTCCTTCGTGATCGACTAACATTAGACACGCTCGAGCCATCGGAATGGATGCTCCATCTGTAAAGCTTCCATTCAACTGCACTTGAGAAAGATTAACTTTGGGCTTTTCCTCTTCTTCATCGGGTCCGGAAGGTGTTTACGCCAAGAAGTCTGCAAGAATTTGCCCTTTGATAGAACTACGCCCTTTAAACTCGATTTCATGTTCTCCGAGTTCAATAGCCCATTTAGCCACCCTCCCGGACTTTTCGTGTTTAGACAAGATCCGCTTTAGTGGCTTATCGGTTAAGACCGTAATTGGGTGGGCTCGGAAATAGCGTCGAGCCTCCTTGCTGCGTAAATTAAGGCGAGCATTAACTTCTCCAAGGTTGGGTAGTTGATCTCCGCTCCTTGTAGGACCACGCTAACAAAGTAAATTGGGATCATCGCTTTTCTCTCTCGCCATAAGGATCGCTAATACTTTCTCACGAGGACGCCAAGTACATAAACAACACTTCGCCTTTGATTGGGGCGTAAGTGTTGGAAGTATTTCAATGAACTCCTTCATCTTCCGAAGGCTACTTGATCCCGGCTCCATTGGAAAGTTTTCTTGTCCGCGCATCCTTTGAGTGTCTTGAAGAAGGGTAGGGACCACGACTCCTTTCGACAAAAATCGACTTAAGGTCGCCAACTTCCCATTCGTGCTCGCACAACTTTTAGACACTTAGGGGCTTGAGATCGGAGATGGCTTTGCCTTAGAGGATTAGCTCGTATCCCCGCTTAGTGATTAAATGTCTAAAGAATTGTCCTTCCTTGACACCGAAGGAGCATTTCTTAGGTTCACTTCATGTTGATTGCCGGAGTCGATCGAATGTTTCACGTACATCAAAGAGTAGGTCCTCCTCGGTCTTGCTCTTGATAACCATGTCATAAACGTAGGCTTCGAGATTCCCGCCATCTATTTATTGAAGGCTTTATATACGAGACGTTGGTAAGTAGCCCTGCGTTCTTCAAACCGAAGGGCATCTTTCAGTAACGATGACACCTTTACTTGTGTAGAAGGTCGTCTTTTCCTCGTCCTCCTTGGCCATCCGGATCCGATGGGACCCTTTGTAGGCATCTAAGAAGCATTTTAACAGGAACCGCCAAGGATTCTACCTTCCAATCGATTTGGTGCACGGGTAGCAATCCTTAGGGCATTCTTTGTTGATGTCGGTGAAATCCACGCACATGCGCCACCCTCCGTCGCTCTTTTTACCAAAGACCGGGTTGGCCGCCCAAGTTTGGTATTTAACCTCCCTCGGGATGCCTCGCTTGTGTAAGTTCATCAACTTCTTTGCAAGCCGCAGCTGCTTTCTCTCGAGGCAAGGCTTCTCCTTTTACATTTTATGGGCTCAATGTGCTTGTACTCATTGAGTTTATGCTCCGTTCAAGGACCGCCCATCTGTCGGCAATGTTCTTGGAACACCTATCATGTCGAATATTTCCAAGCAAAACATCAAGGTTAGTACGTACGCTTATGTGAGCTTCACCTTGAAATTCGCCGGAGTTGCTTCCCTACTACCACCGCTTTGTCTGCTTAGGATAGCTAGGGTTTACGACAACTCGCTCCTCTGCATCTGTACAACTAAGAATTGCCATCTGAGGCTCCTCCGATTCTCTCTCGATCTTTTGACACCATATATACCCTTATCCGCTCCATAACTAGAATGAATAGTTCCTACTCCAAAGGGGTTTGGAACTTAATAGCGACATGTATAGTAGAAACAACAATTCCCATTTTTTCATAGTGTTCTCCTATTAATAAATTATAAGGAGAATCGACCTTACGATGACGAAAATGAGTGTCTCCGTCAAGGGATAAGGGGCCTTCGCCTATGGTGACTTCCAACGGTATTTCTCCCAGAGGCCATGAGTGTTCACCAGAGAACCCTACTAGCGGTGCCTTGAGTCGACCCTCCGTGAGCGTATAGATGACTTGAGCTTTAGGAAACAATGCTCGTAGATGATTTCGCAGAGCTTCGCAATCCATATACGCCGGTTCACTTCCTGTTGGATATGTGTACCTTGATGATCACGGATCGGTCGAAGGTGTTCGCCTTCTAATATGTGGGAAAGGTTATTTCCCCTACACTTCCTAGCTCTTCTTCCTTCCTTCCTTTTCAAAGTAGTATCGCGTTTGTGTACCATTAGTATCGAGCTTACGCGCGTAGTTTCCTTCTTGTTCCCTTCCATTCTCCCACCGAGTGTCGAGAATTTGTCCTTTCCTTCTTTATGCCTTTGACCGGTGTGCTAACTGTTCGGACCGCACCGCCTCTTGATCCGCTTTAATTCCTCGCATTTGTTCGTGTCATGTCCATGATCTTCATGGAAATGGCGATGATGGACATGTCTCTCCTTGCCTCGTGTTATCATCCGAGGTGGGGATCAAGGATTTTGCGGCCTTCTCTCTTGCTAGGATTTCTCGGGAGATTTAACCAAGTTTGCCGAAATCCATGGTTCGAGCCTTTGTTTTAGGGGTGAAGCGATCTCTTCTTCTTCTTGTTTTGGATCCTTCCTGTGAGGACCCTACAGAGAATTTGTCGACGCTTCCCTTGGCTCTATCGGAGCCCCGTTTCTTGCTACCTCCTTAGACTCAATCCGGTGTAAGCCTTCTCAATCAAGGCCTTGTAGGTATTGGGAAGATCGGTGACGTGAATTCCACCAAGCTTGAGTTCGGAGGCAATGTACGAAACCGAGATCCTCCGATCTTCGTGTAGACCCGTAATCTGCAAATTTTCATCGGTGTATCCGTAACGAAGGCCCTCGTACTTTCGTTGTCCCTTTGTTTGATGGTGTGCATGGTTAAGTGAGTTTTGGTGTGCTTCTTCCTGGGCTAAAGTGTCACCGAACTTAGCCTTAAGATCATCTAGACTCACAATGCTTCCCGCTCGTCCGCTCCACCATATTCTTGCGGAGTCTCCGAGCGTGTAAGTGAACATATGGCATACTACCGGCATGACCCACTTTTGCATTTTGATAAGCGCCTTCAAATAAGTGGAGAAAGTTATCGGATCACCTTTTCCATCGTGAGGTGCCTATATGAGTAGGCATCTTCACCGCTTAGGTAAAGGGTAGTCCTCGATCCATTTCACGAAGGGTGTGCAAGCTCCGAGGCTTCGGCACCATAAGGGTTGTACGGAGGTGGATAAACAGTGTAGGGTTATACGGGTTAGGAAATGGCTGTGAATAGGTAGGGTATGCGGTGGAAGTTTGGTACGAAGGGTATATTCCCATCGATTGTGTAGGAATCATGCATAGGGCATCTGCTGGTAATTCGGTTTGGGATTGAACCATTTGGAGGGTAAGTGTTGTAGGTTTGAGTAGGTAAGTAGGGATTCATTTCCTGAGGGGGTAATTGGTTCATGTTGGAGTAGGAGATGGATCTCGATACTCGAAACATAAGAGAGTGGTCTTGGAGCCCCGCCTCTCTCTTCCCAAATGTCTTTGCTAGAAGAGGAGGCGGGTTTACCCTCCATTTCCTCTTGGGTTGCTTCCTCCGTTGGAGTTCTCGCCTCCTTTCACCATGAATTCTGTCCCTTCTACCCGGTTTCCTCCGAGTCCTTCTTCAAACCCACCGTCCTTCCATTTGACCTTCTAACGGAGGGGAACCATTTCGCAGGCCGAGCGCCCCCGCCCATAGGTTGAGGCTCGCCCTCTACTTCAATCTCCTCGTCATACTCCTCACTGGAGTATTCCAACTCCTCCGCATTTACGTTACTGAACTTGTCTCTTGTGAGCCCTTAGCAAAGAATCTAAGGCCTCAAAGTATGCCTCTACAAAGGCGGACCGATGTCCGGAATAGGGTTAGTGGATGTTGAGGCGTGATGCACGGAGTAGTTTCCAAACGAGATCGTGTGGTGAAGGTTGAGGTTGTTATGGGGGCGAGGTTATCGGTGTTAGTTGTGGTGAGTGGGACCGAGTAGAAACACAGGTGGAGGTGAATCTTCTCTTCCGGTTCCATGCCGGGAAAAGTAGCGTAGTTGGTTAAGGTATTAGGACCGGGTGATTACGGGACTAATAGTTGTGGTCAAGGATGGCGCCACCGATTGTGCAAAAGATTGCACTACCGTGCTCATGAGGATCAAAGTAATGAGGGTGTGTGTTCCACCAAGGCCCCCAGAACACGAGAATAAGAAATACTAAGACACTACGTTAAGTGATTGCACATGGGTAGGACCCTGCGAACCACCTCCGGCGTGAGAGTAAGTATGAGTTATGGTTGTATAAGTGTGTGAAAGTAAAGAGATGAGTGTGAGATGAGCATACCATAAACCAGCATCCGTCTAACCCATTTATAGTGGAAGAAATACGATTAGAGGCACTCTTGCATGAATATCGGAGATCATGGGGGCGTCCCATGATTGTGGGTAACCGCTAGGGGTTAGTGACCCACGTTCTCAGACTTTGTAAGATATTAACTTTTCACATACACATCATAACATTAACACAATGAGCACATAGATGGTTTTAGAGAGAGAAAGAGTGGGACATTCTAGTGAGAGAAACTTGTGGAATATTAGATTACCAAAGAACATCCAACCCTCTACCTTGCAAGGTAGAGGGTATTTATAGGTTACAAACTAAACGACCTCCGACGGCCCGTGGATCGTGGATACGGTGGGTAAAGACCGTCCTTCTTCCACGGTGTTGCACTATACTATTTTACGCTACTAACTAACTACATAAACCGTAACTAATGACCAATCTACGAGCTAACTTATGCTAGATAATAGTTGGGGTGACCGACTCTTTCAACACCGGAATTTTCTAATTCCTAACAATCTCCCCTAAGGAGGTCACCCCATATTTTACATTTCAAATCCTAGCATTCTAGTCTTGACTTTGTTCTTGAGCTCGTAGACTTTCATACATCAACATCGTAAACTTAGTGCATAGGTGGTGCAACTTCAAAGTCTGCAAAGATTTGCACTTTAAGTAGGAGGTCCATTTCTGATTCACGAGATAGTAATATTGAGCCATCTTTTGAGATCATCAGCAATCAAAAAATCTCTAAGACATCCATTGTGGTGTTTGTGACTTTGAGACCGACATGCTCACATTCTGGATCATGATATCTTCTCATCAGAGTAGCGGAAGCTTTAGTTGATTCATGATATTGGCGCAGAAGCGCGTAAGCATGGAGTGAAAATATCGAGTCATTGATGCACTAATCATGATTTCTTTTGAAATGAATGTGTTGAGTGAGCATGCGGCTATGGATTGACCGCTTCATTCGATCACCGCAAACGTCGGGCGCACACGCATACAACAAGCTTAGCAACAAATCGCACGAAGTGTCTTTGATCACATTCGTTGAATTGAGGTACACGCCCACGGTTCCCGCTGATCAAGACAAGTACCGCCTCGTGATCGTGTATAATTCAAGAATTTCCTTGACGTGGTTTCGCAATGCTCTAGTCGTTCTCAAACCGAACATCTCAAAGAAGATAACACGGAGTGAGTGAACCGGCCGAATTTTAAGTTCACCGATTGATGAAAAGAGATTTGAAAACAATCGTATTGCTCAATAGAAATTGGTTTTTGCAATACAACGAAGGTTTTATTGGAAATCAATTATCAATCATAAAAATACCTTTGGTTTGAAAATGAGTACACAATCGATGTGCTAAAGAAAAGAGTTTTTAAGCACAAAGACCGGTTTTCAAAGGTATCCGTCAATCCCTAACTCGAACCAGATTGATTCAGAAATTGAATCGCCCCATTGTTTCTTCGGTCATTGTCACATGGTTGATCCATATAATGAATCTCACATGCCACCTACCAGAGCTTGTTTGATGTTGACTCGAGGCTTTCCATCTTCATTGTGAGTGTGTAAACACATCACTCGGATGTTCCGCAATACCACAAGGATAATGCGAGGACTCAAGATATAATCTCTCTTTCCACATTGTGTGAAACAGAGAGTCTTCATTGAAAGTGTCCTAATGAGATTTATTGATGATCTCGTGGCTCTAGACTCAATTTGTGCATATTTGGATCCTATAACTGAGACCTTCTTCCATATCAACCATCTCTAAGAGAGTCGATAGATAATGTTGGTTCCCGTGAGAATGAAACAAGCCCTTTAAGAGGAACTTGAGTGGTTTGGAAAGTTGAAGTGCAAGCGTCCATCGGGTCCATGACGCCTTGTCTTCAATACCGATGTTATCATCGTGAGTATATGAATTGAACCCGGTTTCACCTACGAGGTTGAATAAATGGAGGGCTATTTGTTTTCACCCTTTTCTCATTCAATTCTTTTTAATTCTTCAACCCTTCAAGCTTACCGAGACTTCATAGCTAGAACCTTGTTGGGTTTATTCCAAGACTAGCTCGGTCTTAGTCCGCACTCTTCCCTTATCTCATTTTTCTCCTTTTATCATCATACCTAAGGACTTCTACACTAACTAGTGGATTGTCCTCGGTAGATCCCTCCGGCTCAAGGATCATGGGAACCAATACCTAACCTTATCATCCTTATATCACCGTACATAAAGTAAAGTTGGTCGGTCTATTTGGTATTGTTCATCCGCCATTGGATCCAATTGAAAACCATTTGAAAATCAATTCGTATACTTGTGATATATTATCAAAGCTTTTGTACTGAATTGTTTTTGATATTTTAGAACGAGAACTCCCCTCAACATGTGCATCAAGTATTTGAAAATGTTTTGCACACGGAGGCAAGAGAAAGAATTAACTTCTTTTGATTACCATTTTCTAAAGATATCAACATCACTTCCCTCAATGTATCAAGTAGATATAGCATTTCCGGGAAGGATGAGGTTTCCATAATTTCGCTCCCCTCAATATGTGCCTCGAGGTTGAAAAGGGTTTGCACATACTAGAGGGAACCTTTACCATCAAAGGATTAGAAGCCATGTGATCAAGGTACTTTAAAGTATTTAAAGTGTAGTGTACCTCGATGACTTGAATTTACAAGAGAGTTCTCCCCTTAATATATGCTTCGAGATTCGAAAACTTGTTTAGCACATATAAGGAGAAGTATGCACAAAATTGGTCATCTTATCTTTTACCATCTTTCATATTTATATCACATTTTCTCCCGATCAAAAATCTTAAATCCTTTGAGATTTTGGATCTCAAGTGATTTAAATAAGTATGAGGTAAAATATTTGTAGGAGAAAATGTGTCCAATTTTATATGATAAAGAAAAGGATAACACGATGTTTCCCTTTTCAAGGGGAAACCATAGTACAAATCCTAGCACTATTACATGTATCACAGCTTGTTCATATTTAATACACCACATATAACACAATGTTAACAAAACATAAACGGTATTCAAGAAGTCTTCATTCGCCTCTTTGAAGAAGTTTGTAGTGACCATCACGGAGCCTTCCACCAACAAAGCTTTCAAGGTCGGAAGATCCTTCGTGTCTTGAGTCTTCGCCGGATTGCAAAGAATGAAATGTTCACACCTCTTCACGCCATCATCGCCCGTAACGTAGTTTTAACCCAAGATCTCATATCAAGTTTGGCTTCTTTCACTCGTGTCAAGTTCTTCTTCACCATTTTGAGCGCACCATCACTAAACTTGTAGAGTTCACATAGACGATAAGCATACGCGATCCATATCCGCGTCGGTGAAGATGACGGCTCTAGGAGTGTCAAGAACTTTGTATTCTCGATGAAATTCATGCCCACCGCATTCCATTGAGGACTTGTGAGGTCGACCACGGTTTGGTAGCTTTCAATGCCAAGTCGAAAGTCCTCAACTCGCTTCCGTATGACTAACCCCCGATCCAAAGAGTGACACCGCAGAGGGCCTTTTCTCACGAATGTAAGTGCTCCGTGTGTCCTTGGAGATTTAAGAGATAGAGATCTTCAAATCATTAGGTAGAAGATGTTTGAAGTCGTTCTCTTCAATGGTATACACATTGAAGTCGCCTCTTTAACGACAATCTTCTTCAAGTACTCATATCCATAGATCGGAAGATCTCTACACCGATAACGCTTAAGATTTGCGCTTTGATCCGACCTCATCAAGCCTTTTATCGCCACCATGTCTTTCAATGTAGAACATCTTCTTTTGAACCACCGGTGGGAAATACCATAAGACGCGCAATATCATACTTTTGCTCTTCATTTGCCCGCACTGATCAGAACCATCCGCTCAAGCCCCGATCGTAATAGGTTGCGCTTTCATCTTTGAAATAGATAGAGCAGCCTTCTTTCCATGAGCGAGCACAAAGATAGTCCAAGTCGTGATTGAAGAAGAATTCACCGAATGGTTATCCGACCGTGTTCACCACCAAGAGGAAGAGATTTGTTGACATTGAAGCGATCGATTTGCTCACCGACTTGGTCATTCAAGATCTTATGGCATTCTTCCATCCGATATTGAAGATGGTTTGCATCGAATGGAAGACTTTGACAATTTTGTAGGCTTGTCCTTCTAGATCTCTTGGTGTTATGGAAGAGATACTCTTCCGCTCACAAAACCATCTAATGAAACTTCCCATATCACCAGCAGTAGTGCGTAAGAGTCTTCACCGAACTTCATAGTTATTGGTGATAACCGATGCCCAATTGTTGTCGAATCATAGAGTCGACTGGATTGTCCATGTGGGTTCGGAGAAGGAGGTCTATTTTCCACAATGCGCCGTTGAATCAGTCTCTGAAGGAGCTACCCGGATGTACTAGTGCGGTTCCCACCATGTAATTGTCAAACCAATCTTCCGATGGCTTAGGAATATGTTTCGCCGATGCATCATCTTCATCCGGTTCGAGTCACCATAACTTGAGACTCTTCGTGGACCACTTGATCATCGTGAATTGAAGTGGATGTGGAGGTGAATCTTGAATCAATCGTCGTCCGCGCGATTTCTTCCGAGTACCTGCTTTGTTTGTAGAGTCCGATTGATTGGACGGTTTTGGGGTGATGATGGTGGTCGTGATGGAGGCGAATGGGTGTTGACGAAGGATTCCCACCCGAAGTTCCAGCCTCACGGTGGTGGAGGATCTTTGCGATCTTTGCGATCCTTCATCAATGTTTCCATCACAATTGTCCTTCTTTTCTTCTTAGCATCCTTTTCTCCGACATCAATTTTAAACTGTTCATAATTGTCAAACTTGATGGATTCTTCAAGTGCCTCATAAAGTTTACTGTGAACCTCATGCTTGTCCTCTTCAGCCTCATACATCCTTTCACACAGAGTCGCTCTCATATCGGAGATGGGAGGTCCTTGAATCGTCTCGAGAAGTGGAGCCTCCATTGCCCATTCCACGGCATCCTTGACTTCTCCTTCAATAGCATCAAGAATCGCTCATTGAAGTTGAGGTGCTCCAATCAGAGACACGATCCACCGTAGAATCAATAGATTTAGGAAGTTGCCTTTCCGAAGCTTCAACCCTTTAATGGTTTTATCCAAGAGTTGATCGAAGTGAGATTCGTGGAGGGAAGTCGGTGGAGCCACTTCATCAAGAATTGTGAAGACGGGTTCGAGTTGGTGGTGTTTGTACGATGGAATGAGTAGGTAAGGGAGGTGGAAGTGCAGTTGATAGTGAAGATGCAGTCATTGGAGGAATGGTGGACGTATCTTGCTGAATGCTGACATTAAACATGGATTGTGCAGAATCTAAGGTTTTGTCATTAAGGAACTGATCACCAAAAGAGAAGTCATCATCAAGATTCTTAAGTGAGGATAAAGAGTTAGTGGACAGGTTTGGTTCATCCATCTTCAAGGTCTCATCAGATCTTGTCTCAAGGTTCTCCTGCGAGTCCTTTCGCAATAGCGAGTCATCCTTCAAGCCAGATTGAGTCTCTTCAAGTGTAGGAGGTTCCTTAAACGTCTCAGGAACCTTGACGATTCCAGATTGTTCTTTTGCATGTGATGAACCTGTTCTTCTCTTCAGTTCATATTGATTTGTGGTGCTTGATGGTGATGAAGAGATAGTTAACAGCGTGTGGGCAACTTGTTCAGTTTCAACACATGCAACCCCTTTTCCTTTGTCATGTGTAATTGGGATCGTTTGTCGAGGTGTTTGAGCGGGTTCTCTTAACACAACTCCACCTACGGAAGCTCTAACATTCTAACTATCTAGGCTTTGCTGAATACCAAGTTGCAGATCAGCGTCATCCTCATCAATTAACCTGAAAGTATTCCTTGGCACCACAGTATTCTCATCTATTTCCTTTTCCACTTTCTTCTTCTTTTCTTTATGCTTTTGGATGAAGATTCGATCGATGAGATCTTTCACGCTCTTTTTAGGAAGAGAGGCATAGGATGCTTTAGAGTCGAGGTGGTCTTGGGATCGCTTGGTTGTAAAGGAGAGGATGTGACATCGCAGATAGTTTGATTGTACTTTTCATGAATTGCTTGAAGTAGTCCTTCCTTTTGATATCTTCTGTGAGAAGACAATCAGGAATTGGCAATCCAAATACTTCTTTATTCGAGCCTCTAGGAACATATTTCAGGTTTCCTAAAACAAATTCATCTTCTGCTTTGTGTAGGGTTGATTCAGACCTAGGAGTGAAGTTGTGAATTTGTTGCAAATATTGGATAACAAGCTTGGAGAATCTGATGCTGGGAATTACAAGTTTGTTCTGCTTCTTTCGACCTTGAACATTGTTAAGGAAATATGTTCTGTCAGATATGAATGTGGTCATTGATAGCGAGAATTCTTCCCAAATACGATCTGAGACATTCACATCAACCCTATTAACGATTCCCCATAGGATTTGCAAAATAGGAATTCTAACTTTATCGAACCCTGATGTTTTCCCAGACAAGCACAAGTTCAGAATGGTTGCAATAGCTCTCCAGGGTTGATACATGTGTCCGGTGATGATGTCAGATGCTCTTGAAATACTGTTCTGATAGCCCAACCCAATAAGAAATACGATCGATCGTCAAGACTGTGTGGAGATACGAATCTAACGCCGTGGTCACATGGTGTGATTCCAAGAGCTTTGCTCGTAATATCGTAATCAATTGTAAACCCATATTATCCAAATTTTGCAAGAATATCGTCGTGATTTTATTCCATTGAACGGTGTTCCAGTATTGTTGAATGTAGATGGCAGGAATCGAGCATTGCTTGGTAATAGCACCGAAGAAGTTAGTGTTTTTGAGGATGTTAATTGAAACTTTGAATATCGGACTTTGTTGGAGCCTTTGTAGGTCCACATAACAGTTGCTTTTACCAATAGCAGCCCATTGACTTTTGGGAAGGATTTCATCGTCTGAGAGTATTCTGGATGATCCTGACGGGGTAGCGCTCTTTTCTGGGATTGAACTTGCCATTGATGTTCTGAGTAATCATACAATCAACAGTGATGGATGGTAACAGGTTAGATGATAAATGGTAAGTGAGACAACATTAATCATGGAGATAGTGACACTGAAGAAGTTCCCAACACATACGGAGACAGATAGAGAGGCAAAGATTGCAACTGTAAAACACCTTTCAACTATATGATAACATAAAGATATAACAATGAGGAACATTCATATAGAAAAATGATTACATGATGAGCTTATAAGGGATTTACAGGGCAACAGAGTGCATTTCAAAAGAGATCATGACATGAGCCAAGATACACATGTAAAAGTGATATAACACATATGTGTGAGGCAAAAAGTAACATTTGGCAGTCGTGAGAGAAGCCAAGTACCTTTTGCCTAAACAGAGATGTCATAACAGTTTACATAGAGTATGTTGATTCAACAAGTCGAATTAAGTGTTGTGAGTGTGAGATCATCTTAAGCACAACAGATATTGAACATTTTAGAAAACCTTGACCCTAAGACTAATTCACAACATGAAAGTGAACACGCTTGCGCACTTGTCAAAACAAGTCGTCATCTCGAGCCACGCATAAGTCGCTAAAGGATTAGCACTCTAAGTCGCTAAGCTAATTCGCTAGCATGTAAGGTCAAGTTGCCATGAATAAACGTAAACCAAGTCGCTACTAAGCGGTCAACTAAGTCGCTAGGCAACAAATTCGCTAACTTGTAAATACAAGTCGCTATCTGCTAACTCGCTAACCAAGTCGCTAGGATAATTCGCTAGCTCGTAAAGTCAAGTCGCCATGTACAGTAACTAATCCAAGTCGCTACAAAGTGGTTAACTAAGTCGCTAGGTTATTAATTCGCTAACTTGTAAATACAAGTCGCTAGTTACTAACACGCTGACCAAGTCGCTAGAAATTTGTGAGCTAATTCGCTATGGAGACGTATTCGCTAAGTAGAACTCTAACTCGCCATGAAGAACATTCATACTAAGTCGCTACCAAGAATAATCTAACTCGCCACCAAGAACACTCCTAACCCCAACCCATCAGTCCAATCCATTTTAATCATACATCAATGTGTCCACTCAACATAATCCAAACAATATATTCCAAACAATTTAACCTCGTTCAATCATTTTATAAGAAACACATACACGAAAACACAAAAAAAATCCAAACCTAAGCGAGAGAGTCAACAAATCACTCTTCACGAGCACGAACGGATCTGGATATAACGATAAATTAGAGACAGGAAACTGAAGCATAGAATAGTAACGATAAGAGTGGATCGATGCAAACCTTATCCTAAGTCGCTATTAAGAAAAAAAACGAAGAGAGTGTAGGCGAAGTAAACGAGAGAGAGAGAAACAGATTTCTTGGAGGGTAGAGGTGTAACTCGCTAAAGGGTAACTCGCTAGGGGTATACAACCTCACTTAGGCAATATGACACAATTGGTCCTTGTGGTTATAAACTAAGGTGGTAATTCGCTAGTGCAACAAAAACTTACACTATATGACAAGTTTGGTCCCTATGGTATTAGTGAATGAGTGGTAATAACATGCAAACACGGATAAGATAACGTCTCTAGCATTGATTATTACACTGATCATCATGAAACAATTCAACATTTCAACACATAGGCAGTTATAACGAAAGCACATAGTAAAAGTCTCATGAGCAAGATACAAACACAGCCTATAACAGGGAGAAACCCATTCCAAGATATTTCAAAAGTATAACCAGTTAGTCACACAAGCAGGAAATCACCACATAATACAAATAACCAAGTATCATAACCAGCACAGAAGCCAATGGTGTATAAAACTAATCTCCCCCTCAATCAATGTCAACAAAGAACATTGATTGATAATACCCAATCCCATTAAACCATCAAGAATATATCATTTGTTCGAACTTCATCTATGATCCCGTGCCATTATTGAATGACATTTCTAGGACCGTAGATGTTATCGATAACAAGGAGTATATTCATTATTAGATTGAGAGAAAAAATGATAAAATGAATTTTTTTTTTTTTTTTTTTTTTTTTTTTTTAAAACATGATTTATGCACGTACATGGAAGGACGAGTCCGATTCAAAATGAATAGGAGTCAAAATAAGAAGTACATCAACTCGCAAGCTATAGCTCCGAATGAGCTATGTTCAAATCGTAGGGAACCAAGTCATGAAGTTCTGATTGAGTTGAGCATTGTACCGAAAAAGACCGAGAGGACATTGTACTTGAAGCACATGTAGACTTGTACATAGAAGGGTTAGTGACATGTTTAGTCTCACATTTAGATGCAACACAAGATAATCCGGACATATCATTAATGGGGATCCTATTAGGCTCTGCATTCTTGAAAAATTTACCCGGAATCCACTGAGGCATGATTTAGGAATGTAAGTTCGCTTAAGTCCCAGATACTTAAATAATCCGCCAAGGGAATCCATTTGAAGCCACAATGAGATGAACTAAATGAGTGCACACCCTTGTTTTGACTAATTGTGTTTTTGTGATATGAGAATTTCTTAGGGATTGATCCGTCGACTATGTTTTGCATGATATCTAGTTGCTTATAGCATTTTTGACTTGTGGGTGATGTTCATTAGTCCTATGCTTGGGATTCATCATATCTCGAATTAGGCAATGAAGTGACCGGTTTTGACAAAATGACTTGTAATCAACTTGGGATGTAAGCTTAGATTTCAATGGTTTAGCTCTTTCGCACCTAAAGGCATTAGGTTGTTTAATAACATTCGCTTCAAGTGGTTCTCGAGCCGTTGACTTTCCCAAAGTTGAAGGTTTTGCAAACTTAGTGTTCATCCTATTTCCAAAGATACTTCCCGAGCTCATTTTTAGGGCAACAATATTGAAGCTCTTATTCTGAATTTGTTCTTTGAGGTCATCAATATCTTTCATTAAGAGATTAGATTGATTGACTAATTTAGAGTTTGTTTCCTCAAGGTTCTTTCTTAAAAGCTCATTTTCTCTTAAAAGGTTGGATACACATAGAGCTAGTTCGTAATTCCTAGATTCTAGTGTATCACTCATCTCATGACAAATATAATTCGGCTTCGAAAGAAGAGATTTCGATTTCTTATGGTCGAATCTTTGTCCCGAATCGGATTTTAACCGATTAATTTCAAAAATTTCTAAATTCGAAGTTCCAGACACTACACTTTTTATTTGCATTAAACATTTCATCCTTATGTTGTATTTCAATTTGCAAAGAGATACGTTGTTTTCAAGATTTGAAAATTTGTTTGAAAGCTCATCATATACCCTTTTTCAATCATGTTGCTTGCATTAGATTCGCATAAGACAAAGATTGATTTCACATTGTCATGTTCGGTAAGAATCATGTACCTTTTGTGAGAATTGGTGTGATCGATAAGTGTACCTTGTCGATTGATCCCTTTCGCACTCGAGAATTTGAAATCGTTGTTGTTCTCTACATCTTTTTCCATCACAAATGAGATTCTCGCAAATGTGTCTTCTCACCGGTTCAATTGAATGAAGCATGACACGTCATCATTGTTCCATGGACACTCTTGACACTCGCTCAATTCCTTCACTTTTGTTATTCTCATTAGCGCTTTCTTCAATGTATGTTTCCATATTACTCATAAGTTGAATAAAGGAGTTTCGAACTCATGAATTTCCATTCCGTGTGTTTCTTGAAAGACATTCCAATATGATATCATCAAAGTCGATGAGTATTCTTCCGGATAAGTGGTTGAAATTGGTTGACGATGGTTTGAGAGGCGCATGAGAATCATCAAGAGATCTTTTCTTTGTTAATTTGAACCCTCACTGCTCTAAGTTGAGCAAAACAGTTCTTGTTAAAGTGGGAAAATCCCGACGGGATAGCACAACTTGTTCGATCCATAGTTGTTGATAAGAATAATCGAGAAGTCGATCGAGATGTTGAAACGCTCACGGTGCATTCCATATTCTTAGTATTATCCGAGGATATTAAGAGTGACTTATTTGAGTTATTCGATTGATCGACACCGAGTCATTAGGTGTGAGGTCTTCGGATGGGCATTCTGCCACTATTCTCGGTTGTGTCATAGAGAGCAAGTACTTTGGTGATTAAAGAACCGTGATGACCGACATTGTGTTATTATGAATTACTCCCAAAGTCTCTAGAGAATTAAGAATCAATTCGCTACTAGTACTAATCCCAAGTCGCCAACACTAATTCGCCATCACTCTAAGTCGCTAGCTTTCCAATTCGCTAGCTGATGTAAGTCGCTAGGTGGTAACTCGCTACACACCAAGTCGCTAACCAAATTTTGGCAACAATTGCCACACAAGTCGCTAGAGACACAAGTCGCTAAAGAGCAACTCACATCGACCAAGTCGCTACCACAAGTCGCTACCGTGGTGGAGATTCCACTACTTGTCCTTTAACTCGCTAGCACTAACTCGCTAGCTTTTAACACCGTAAGTCGCTACAAAATAATGAAGCAAGTCGCTATGAAGAAAGGTTATCCGTGAACTAACTCGCTACCATGAAAACCATATAAACATCACTTTTCAATCCAAAACAACCCAACCAAGATTATTCAAGCTACCAAATGAAAACCTAAACACTTATGATGATTCTAAACACAAAAGTACCAACAAAATTCAAACTTTAACACAAGAAATCAACCAAATGATGCAAAACCACTAAACTTTTTCAAACTCAAAACCACCTAAAACCACTATAAATCCAAAGATGTGCAAGATATGATCTAACCATGGCTCTTGATACCAATTGTAAGATATTAACTTTTCACATACACATCATAACATTAACACAATGAGCACATAGATGGTTTTAGAGAGAAAGAGTGGGACATTCTAGTGAGAGAAACTTGTGGAATATTAGATTACCAAAGAATATCCAACCCTCTACCTTGCAAGGTAGAGGGTATTTATAGGTTACAAACTAAACGACCTCCGACGGCCTGTGGATCGTGGATACAGTGGTAAAGACCCGTCCTTCTTCCACGGTGTTGCACTATACTATTTTACGCTACTAACTAACTACATAAACCGTAACTAATGACCAATCTACGAGCTAACTTATGCTAGATAATAGTTGGGGTGACCGACTCTTTCAACACCGGAATTTTCTAATTCCTAACAGACTTGACGGGAAGCCAAGAGAGAGGAGATCGTGGGTTTGACTAAGTCGAGGTTCCTTATCCATTGTTCCTTCGTCACCATACCCCGAAGGGCTTAAGGCTTCGAGTGGCGAATTCCCCTTAGGTAACCTTCGTACCAACGAATGGTTTGATGCCTATGGATATTTCAGAATCCTAACTTGGGCCTTCGTATGGAAGGGCTTTGACACGTCTCGGAGGAGTGTCCTTCGAGCTACTCGGAGGGTACATCATCATTGACAATGATAGCAATCTTTGTCATGGCTAGGTAGTGGTGGTGGAAGAAATGAAATGGCTTGATGCGAGGTGTTAATACAAATAAGCCGTGAAAACGTTTATTTATATTTTACGATCTTCTAATGTTTTGTCGATAACAAATATAAAATCATTTTAACGAAACATATAGAGTACGTAAATAGTTTGAGTTAATAGTTTTCTAACACACTTACGCTTTCACATAAAACACTAAAACAAGTATAAGTGATTTTATGACTTAGATACATATGTACAACAACTAGTGTTTACATATTGATTAAACATATACTTAAACTAAGTATATCAAAATGGGTAAAACAAGTATATACTAAATGGGTAAAACAAGTATATACTAAATAAGTAAAACTAGCAAATGGTTTTGACCCATAACCCATGGTTTTATATATACCACTTAACCAAGTTCATTGTATCTAGAAAGAAAACCATGGATCAACCCATAACCCATGACCCATGGGCAAAGAGGAGCGGACCACGGGTCCCTAGCTTTATGCTAGTCGGATCCCTTGTGGTAGGGATCCGTGGGATCCGGGATACAAGAGAAATTCTCTATAAATAGAGAGCCATTTCTTCCTCTCTATGTGTACTTTTTCATATACTTCCCAAAGTATTCTAACCTCTAACCTCGGATCTAAGTGATCTATGTAGTTTGTCTTTTTTTTGTGTGTGATCTACTAGGTTCCTCTCAAAGGAAAGATCACCACCTCTTGAAGACGTGCAAGCTCAAAGTCCATGAGTTGCCATGCTTCGTCATCATCAAGACTACTAAGGTTATCTTGTTGATAGTTCTTCCTTTCTCCATAGATGTTGGGTTGAAGGCATTAGTGAAGAATGCCGAAAGTGTCAAGATGAAAGCATTAGTGAAAGGTTCTCATAATCCGTGTCAAAGCATTAGTGAAGGATGCTAAAGGTGTCAAGATGAAGGCATTAGTGAAGGGTGCCGAGCGTTGTGTCAAAGGCATTAGTGAAGGATGCCAAAGAATCAAATCAAGTAGCATTTGGGAAGAATGCCTAGGTCGTATAATCGATGAGGTGCATCGTTATACATATATGTATTTGTTTATATACAAGGATGGTGATATCCTTGATGGTGTTGTAACAAGGAGTAGATCTCCTTGAGACTAGGTGTTGTGTCGTGAAGGTGTAGTTCACCCAAGGTGTGAATGAACCAGGTACTTAGCCTAGTACCTAATAAAGGGTAGGCGGCGTTGTGAAGGATTAGTTCTCCTAAGGTGTGAAAGAACCTCGGTGGTTAGCCTAGCACCGTATAAAGGGTAGGCGACGTTGTGTTAGGTGTGGTTCGCCTTGGTGTGAAAGAACTCGGTATTTAGCTTTGTACCGGAAAAAGGTTAAGCGGCGCCAAAGGCTTCTCCGCCATAAGGAGTTGTTGTAGTGTTTACGAACTCTCGAGTAGGTGACTCGGGAGTGGAGTAGGGCAAGGAAGGTGTCCTTGTAGCCGAACCACTATAAATACTTGTGTCGTGGTGATGTGCTTCTTACTCTTTATCTTTCATTACACGTTTATATATCTATCTATCAACGCCCAACATAAACAATCAAATAGATTGACATAAGTCAATCTAAATATTTAAAAGGAAGTTTTAAATTGGTAAAACTATTCAACCCCCCTTTTAGTTTTCCACAATTGGCATCAGAGCTTCGTTACCAAGTTTCTTAAAGTATGTTGTACTTTAAAGACTTGATACGATCCGTATGTTTGAAAACTACAAAGAAGGATTTTTTTTAAGGTTATATTTTCTTTTAAATCATTTTGTTGGACATTGATAGATCATTCTAACAACTCTTGTTTTCAAGAAATCTTCATGCTAGAATCTCTCCATAATCTTCATTCAAAGAATAATGAAGACAACATTCAAGGAAGGATCTATAAAGTAATCACAACTTACGTACACCAAGTACAAAGGATTACTTTAAAAGCTCATGAAGTATTTTTGGTATTAAGCCAAACCAAGAAGCATAGAGGTATGTTTTACCTTTCATTAGATAGGTTACATGAGTTCAATTTATTTCTTAGTTTAATAATCACTAGCATCGTTAGAAGTCTCTTTCGCCACTTTTCCGCCTTTTTTCATCATCGGAATAGTATTCCTTTGATTCGTCGAACTAACACCGTCGTCACATATGAACCCTCGATATGTGATTCATCAAAAGCCGCCATCCAAAACAATCTTCATCTAAATACCTCCAAACTATTTTTGTAAGCTAATTTATAAGCCTACTACAAAAATAATGCCAAACAACCCTTTTTCTGCTCACAAGAGGCGGATCCTCTAGTTGTACTAGCGGATTCCAAATACAAAGGATCCGGGGAACCGTGGAATGTAACTCACCTATACGCTTTCAAAATTTCACCACCGATTACTTTCCTCTATTCACACAAAAACAAAAACGACCAAGCTACCGAATTAATCCTCATTGGCTTCCATAATTTCAAGTATTCCTTCCTAGAACACCATTGTAAGTAATTACATTAACTTGTTCTAATTTTCATCATCTTAATTCAAGGGTTTATGGTTTCTTAATTTCTAATCAATTAATTAGGGTTTTCAAATTAATCATGAAAAGGGTTTTTAAATCACATTGTGTTCACAACATTGTTAATACAAATCAAAACCATAAACCCATATCAACCAATTTAACCTAATCGAAAACTTGTATTTTTAGGACCAACCATGCCCAAAGCAACTCAACAAGATCATCATGACACCGTCCATTACCTTACTCATTACTATCGTAAAAGGGGTCTGACCAAAACTCACCGTAAAATTTTCAAAAGCCTCACAAAACGACTTATTCACGAAGGAAGTGTAGTCAAGGAATGTTTCCTTGAAGATACCGACATTCGTCAAGTTTTCTCAACATTCAACTTTGATTGCCTTCTTGACATTGATGAACAAATTTGTCCGGTTTTTATTTTTGAATTCTACAAAAGTTTTAGGATCATTAGGAACACCGATAATAGCATCTCAATCGCCTTTATCATCAACACACAAAACTTTACTCTTCCTCTCAACACTTTTGCTCAAATTCTTCACATTTCTTGTGAGGGAATTTGTATGTACTCTCAAGATTGGGCAATTAACTCTCAAAACCATGCACTTGATCCCAAGCCTCTCTATCACACTCCTCTCGACGATCCCGAAACCATTCGTGATACTATCTTTAAAATTAGGACCGACCAATCCCGTTACGATCGTAACAAAAAGCTCATTCACCGTGATCCTTTTAAAATGGAACTTTTCGAATGCATTCCATGTTTAGAAAATGGGAAGAAATCTTAGGAAAACATCATTAGCCTAGTTGGAAACAAAGATCATCCAAACGCATGTCTTGTGCAAATGAGCTATTGTCTTACTCACCAAAGGTCATTTAATCTTGCCTACTACATGGTAAGGAGAATGGTCGGGTATTCAAAGCTTCAACATGGTACTTCCATACGGTATGCTCCAAACACGACTTTGTAAGTATGTTAGTGCATTGCAACCATCCCCTATCAACGATGATCATTACCTCTCCGATCACGTCATGGTACCTCTTACCAAACAACCCTCTAAACGGTTCATGGTCAATGGAGAGATACCTGAAGCTCTCTCGGACTCCTCGGCCGAAGAAGAAGAAGAAGAAGAAGAAGAAGAAGATGAGGAAGACATCGACCCCGTATCCAACATCAAATTGGAAATCCTTGAATACCACGAACAACTTCCAACCATTCCAAACGAGACCGCAGAATTTAAACAAATAAGAGGCATGATTCAAAACCTCGCCTACAACCTCACTAAGCCGTCAAAAAGGAAAAGGAAGAATTGACGAAAGAGACAATAGGAATGTGCTTAGTTTCACTTATTTTATGTCCGAATGTCTTCTCTAATATTTTTAGTTTATGGTATTTTGGATATTGTTACTTTACCTTGTAAGTGATGTTTTATGATAACTTGCTTGTTCCTATTTGCTTGTCTTATAGATTTAATAGTGTACAAAATCACATCATTTTCATGTAGGTTACGTGTTGGTTCTCGATCTGCAGATGCCGGATCCCTAGGATTAGCCTAGCCGGATCCTTCCTTGAAGGAACCGTGGGATCCGTGACATCGATCAACAATGCAACATTCACCATCAAAACCGCTTTCTAGATATCATTACAATAGCTTGGCATATATTCTTTAGAACCCAACTAAGTCCACTTCAAGGATGAGAAAGGCTTAGATTCACTAAAGGCTTACTTAAGATCTTAGTCTGATTTTATCAACACATTTAAAACTCACCATATTTCCGCTTCAACTACTCACAAACTATTTCTCACCTCTCAAAACACTTTAAGAAAGCAAGCTAAACAATTTTAGGAAATTGATTCTAGTCTTTTATATCTCAAGGTAAGACAAAAATTAGTTTTTCAATTCTTGTTACGCGTAATTTTAGGAAATTGATGTTTTATGATAACTTTAGTGCTTTTATCCTACTTACGCGTAAGCTAAAACCTACGCGTAACTCCGTATTGTTACGCGTAACTTTTGGTGTTTTTACGCATAAGTGCTACTTGGTTTCTTGTATTTTCTACGCCTAAGGACACTTCATCAACAAAGGTTCATTCGACTACAAAGATCCATTTTTACTACACAAGTTCATCAACATGTCTCAACCACCATACTCTAACTACTTCCCTCACACTTATAATCATCAACAACAACAACAATTAACTCCACAACATCAACAATGGAATCAACAACAAGCTATTTATCAACAACAATTTAATCAGCAACATACTCCACAACTTGGTGCAATTCCACCACCACAAATGGTTCAAACACCGCCAAGTCTTCAAGTTCTACCCTACACAAACGATTTCAATCAACATCCATCACGAAGCACTATGAAGGAACCCACTTGGTTTGCAAAGATGTGTGAAGCTTTAAGCAGCCAACAATCAATTCATGAAGCTGGATCACTTGATAGACCTCCAATGCTCACTCCAGGAAACTACGGTCAATAGGTGATAAGGTTCTTTAGGTTTTGTGATCCGAAGAAGCCACATGGAAAGTTCTTAAAGAAGGTTATCTTGAAGGTCCATTTGAGATGCCTCTCGTCATTGTACCCGAGATCCAACTCATTGCTCCACCAAGAGATGAACAAACCAACATTGCTATTTGCAGATCTAAATCCAATGTAACTTCTTCACTATGAAGTCGATGAACTTGCAATGGAATACATCCTCTTAGGATTACCAAACCCAATTCTTCGTAGTGTTGATGCTCAAAAGACCGCACAAAAATGTGGGATCATATTCGCCTTCTTATGGAAGGATCATACTCAATCGGAGGATTTGGAATCCAAAATTTACTTGGCTTATGAACACTTCATGATTGAACCGGAGAGACACTAGAGTCCTATCATCATCGATTTTCGACATCATCAATGATTTGGATAAACACAACATCATCATGCCAAGAATTGCAGTGAATACTAAGTTCCCGAGTAGTCTTGGTCCCGAATGGGAGAAGTATGTCATTTTCTCCGCAAGCGAAGAATATGCATCATTCTACTTATGGATTGTTTTACGATTACTTGAAGCCTCATGAAAAGGAAGTTGATCGGAAAGGATTCTCCGTGCTCAAATTGCGAAATAGTCACAACCGGATAATCAACAACTTGCCTTGTATGCTCAATGTAATTATCCCTCTCAACCAAAGAACTCAACCAATCGCTTCAAACACACCTTCACAAAGAACAACCTCAACAAAATCAATTGGTTCCATACAAGAACAATGCTCAAGCATATGTCGTTGAAGCTACCGAGAAATCAATCCATTCAAGCATTGCAACAAGGATTTGTGATGATTGCTAATGCTTTTGGCGTTACACCAACAAATCCAACAATTGTATTCGCCCTCATCTAACACACGGACTCAAGTTGTTGTGAACAATGGACGTGTTGAAGTTCGTAATCGTGATTATGGTCGCCGATGGGCGGTGGTCAAGGGTTTAATGTCGTGGTAGGAATAACAACAGAGCTCAAGTGGTGGAACAGGAAATGCTCGTAATCGCTAAATGGTCTTAGATGCTACAACCGCAATGAGAAGGACACTGGCTAATGCATGCCCAAAGCCAAGGACTAGGGGCGTGCTTATTTCAAAGAGGCTTTAATTTTGGCTCTTAAGGATGAAGTGGTGGATCTCTCACGCATAAAGAACAGAGCTTTATGGCGATCTGGCACTGGATGATGATATGGAGGACTTGCGTGCCAATGCAAACCGTTATGTTGATGGCTAATATGCAAGAGTTACACATGAGTGAAACAGCCCAAGTGTGACATCGATGGCTTGTCTCAGTACCGAACAAACCATCATCATATCTCGAACTAATATCTCCATCAAAATCAATCCAAGACGGCTCAAAATGTTCAAATGAGTCATCTACATCTCATTCGTCGATTTTCAAATAAACCCGTAGTTACATTTGACGATCCGATGACCTTATGGTTTCCTTGATAATCAAATTGACTCGTGGTTATACTTGATGATCTACATAATGATCATGTTGAGACTCACGTTGAACAAGATGAAACTTTGCCCCATCCGTATCTTGTTCACATTTAAAGACCAACAATCCAAAATTGTTGAATGTGTTGCATTAAATCGGTCCTTAAAAGTAAAATGCATCGTTATCAAGGATTTTGAATGCTTACAAATGCAACTCAACTTTTTCAAAACTCAAGAAAACCGTGAAAAAGGTTTTGAAGCCGCTTTTGCAAAATCTCATCAAAATGAAAAATATTTAGAGACAGATCGTGATCTAGCAGCCTCGAAGAATGCTTTGTTGTCTCGAATTAGAACAATCAAACACGAACATAAAAAGCAAATTAACGCCTCACCTTGGAAAATCAAAAGCTAAGGTTTGAGTTGTTAAATTGTCAAAACAGTTCTCCGTGATACAAAAGCATTCAACGAATCGGTAGATGACCTTCTTGAAGAAATTATCGACTTGCAAAAAAACTTAAAGAGTTTAAAATTGTTGTTTACAAACATGGTGAATCAAGAATGACTATTGAAAAGTTTACCTTAAAACCCAATCCAAAAGGATATGGAAAAAATCTAGTCGATTACAAACCAAAGCTTTCACTAAAAACATTCAAAACAACTCACAAGTTTCCAAAGTCAGAGACTACAAAATTGATAATATTGTCATGAGTGTTGTTGAATATCATCGTCAAGAGGAATTAGATGCGTAAGGCGAGTCGATCAAAATTAAAAATGTTGTTTACAACAAACCTTTTAATTATAAAAACGCGGTCACTTTCACACACCAACGGATTCTTCTAACACACCAAGGGTTATCATCAAAACACCGAGTCTTCTAATGTTAATCCCAAAATGCATTTTGCACAAACTTATGGTCCTTTACCTTCCATTAGTGAAGTAAACTTACAACCCGAAAATAGAAAAATTCTTAGATATTTTGACATTTTCATGGTCGACCTCAAAATTTTACAACATGAGATAGAATATCGATCCAAATCAAAGTTGAACATTTTCAATCGCCTCGAGCGAGAACAAAGAGACATTTTTAGAAAAATCTTTTACCTAATGTTAAAACTTGAAAAGTTGTGCAATTGCTCGGAAAAGGATTTTCATAAGGAACTTGGGGTAATGAAAACGCTTTCGAAAATGTAAACATCTATTTCTAACACAAAACGAAAAAAAACCGTTGAGAAAGATGTTGATCGACTCTTAGAAGATGTTATCATGTCTTGATATCCATAATGTTGTGTTACTTCATGCTTTGCCATTTGCATCGATTACATCTCTGCGATATTGTTGAAACTGTTGTAACTGTGAGAACACCTATAATGTGCTTCAGATCGAGTCTTTAAAAGTCGAAAATAAACGATTACACACCGAAATTTACAATGCAAAACGTCGTCTTCATTGGTGTGAAAAGATATTCACAATCATCAACTTAGTTTTCAAAAGAAAATCGCTCGGTTGAGTGCAAAATCTTCGATCCTAAAATTGAGCAACTGGATGATCAAAGCGTGTCTTTGAAAAGTCAAATCTCAAAATATGAACAAGAACTTTTAAAAGTTAAACAGAATATGGTGTCATATTTGATTTACTCAAAAGACTCGACTTGAAGCATCAAACGAACTTGATCAATATCTTGCTCACACTAGAGATGTCATGAATTTTGGCCGGAAATATTCGCTCGAAAATCAAGATCCGATTCACACTATCTCTAAGTTACGGAAATGTTAGGAAAGTATGAACAACTTCCGCCATCGTGATTAAGAGATTAGCACCAACACA
Source organism: Chrysanthemum lavandulifolium (assembly GCA_022545495.1). Classification (NCBI taxonomy): domain Eukaryota; kingdom Viridiplantae; phylum Streptophyta; class Magnoliopsida; order Asterales; family Asteraceae; genus Chrysanthemum; species Chrysanthemum lavandulifolium. The sequence continues at coordinate 72,093,603 of CM040246.1, forward strand.
CTTAGTAATCGTGAACCTAGAATTCCCACCGCCAAATCACAAGTTGCTAATGTGTTTCCTCTCTTTGAAACATGAATAGTTGTATCTTTCCAAACGTCCGCACTTCACACCTAGGAGCACTCAATCAAGAATAGGAAGTTGCGACCTAAGAAAAGATCAATAAGGAATGCTAAAGTAGAAGAACACCCTAGGACTCGAATAAAACTCATGTTGCTTCCACTATAGATGTTGCGTCGGCAAATGTAATACCAATAGTGATGTAACAAATGCTAAACTATTAAGTACTTTTGATATTCACCGATGCACCTTGTGTTATTTGTCGAAAGAGTATGAATTCGATTGTCATGACAAATGTGTTGCTAAAGCTATAATCTCGATTCACGAAATCCTAAGAATCGGAATACCTCTAGGCCCACTAATCATTCTAAGTCCGTGCTTGGTAGACCGCCTTCTTTAGATTCTAAGGCAACCATTGCTTTCACAAGAGTCTCGATTCACCTCCTAAGAATGTAGTACCACCTAGTGCTTTCACTAAGACTAAAGCAAAGAGTAGTTATAGATGGCGTAAATGGATATATAACACACTAGGATTTAAATGGATGCCTAAAATTATCAATGTGTGTATGTCTAACATACACGCTGGAACCCTCTAACATTTCGGGTTCCACATCTACTTCTATTCCATCCGTGTCGCATGTGTGTAATGCGGTGATCTGATCATTCTCTGATTGTTGATAGCGGATGTTCCCGACACATGACAGCAACCTTAAACTGTTATCAAACTTTATTGCAAAGTTCATTGGCACTTTCGATTCGGGAACAATCACTTCGCAACTATCATGGGCTACGGAGATTATGTCAATGGGAACATCGAAATCGCAGGTTTACTATGTGGAAGGCCTCGGTCACAACTGCTTTCGATGGGTCAATTTTGTGATGGAGATTTGGAGGTTGCTTTCGGGAGAAAACTTGTTTCATTCGTGATCTACAAGGAAATGACCTTATGTCCGCTCGCGTAATTCTAGTCTCTACACTATCTCTATGCAAGACATGGTTGCTTCCTCTCCCATCTCGCTTACTTTCTAAGGCAACATCCACAAAATCCTGGCTATGGCACCGTCGTCTCTCACATCTAAACTTTCAAACCATCACCAACCTTGCTCGACACAAACTAGTTGAAGGACTCCCACGATTCCGGTATTCAAAAGATCACCTTTGCTCACCGTGAACAAGGGAAAAGCACTCGTGCTCATTTTCCTTCAAAGGTGGAACACGACCTCAAGATGTGCTACATCTTCTTCACATGGATTTGTGTGGCCCGATCGCGTACAAACGATCAATGGCAAACGCTACATCTTAGTAATTGTTGATGACTACTCACGATGGACTTGGGTCTACTTCTTCGTAGCAAAGACCAAGCTCCACAAATGATCATCACCTTTCTCACAAAATACGAGTTCACTCCGCAACACCGTCGGGATAATTAGAACAGCACAAAGGAACCGAATTTGTTAACAAAACCCTTCGTGAATTTTATGAGAAAGTGGAATTCACAGATCAAACATCTATTGCACGACACCGAACAAAACGGAGTTGTTGAAAGACGAAACCGAACGTTAGTGGAAGCCGCAAGAACAATGTTAATCAATGCTAAACTTCCGGATTACTTATGGGCGTAAGTCGATTCATCGCATGCTATACTCAAAACCGTTCTATGATCACAAAACGCCATAACAAAACACCTTTCGAGCTTGTCCACAACTATAAACCGAACCTCAAACACTTTCATGTATTTGGCTCCTTTGCTATCCGAATAATGATCGTGATGATTTTGGAAAGCTCAAAGCCAAAGGCGATATTGGAGTCTTTATTGGATCTTGTGACAATTCTAAAGGTTTCCAATCTGGAATCGTCGAACTAAGGAGGTAATGGAAGCGATTCATGCTCATTTCGATGAACTCACGAAAATGGCTTCGAGTATAACGACTTAGAACCCGGACACAACCGTTTAAACTTCCTCAACCCCATCATCACCAAGAAAGCCCTCACCAACACGTCAACAAATGGAAAGGTTATTTGCTCCTACGTTCGTGACGATATTGATGAACGTGCTCTGGTGTATCCATTGTTTCTGCTGCACAACCCGATAATATTCCTATACCGATACACCGCTACAACAACTACTATTAAAATGCACCTACACGGTTGACTCCAATACAACAGTTGAACACACCGCCCAACAATGATGAACCGGTGATGATATTACGAATGAAGTACCCCACCGCAGATTTTGATCCAAATGCATTCTTCAACCCGTTTGCTAATGAGATTGCCGCACTGATGTCGTGGAATCTTCAACAAACCATTTTAATGCACGTAATCCGCACAATGTATACCAACATTAACCTCTACACACCGATGGACAAAAGACCATCCTCCGGCTAACATTATTGGCAACCCGAATCAACCAATCGTTCTGCGACAACGTCTTCACACGACGGTGAACATTGCATTTATGCACTCACCGTCCGCCAACTGAGCCTAAAAACATTAAAGACGCAATGACAAAAGACAATCGGATTGAATCCATGCAGAAGAACTCAACCAATTCAAACGTCTTGAAGTATGGGGCGGTTGAAAGACCAGCGAGGGTCTACGTCATTGGTCTAAAATGGATTGGAAAAACAAATTGGGTCTTGAAGGGCGTCATCCGAAACAAGTCACGTCTAGTTGCTAAGGGTTATCGTCGGGAAGAAGGAATAGACTTTGAAGAATCTTTTTCTCCGGTTGCTCGTCTTGAGGTCGTTCGGATATTTCTCGCGTTCGCGACTTATATGAATATGACGGTCTATCAAATGGATGTCAAAACAGCGTTTCTCAATGGAAAACTAAAATAAACGGTCTATGTCACCAACCGGATGGATTCGTTGATCACGAGTTCCCAAACCATGTCTACAAACCGAACAAAGCTCTTTATGGTCTCAAACAAGCCCCGGGCATGGTACGATAAGCTATCATCTTTCCTCATTGCCAATAATTTCACCAAAGGCTCGGTTGACCCAACTCTTTTATACAATATCACGGGCACACATCTTAATTGTTTAAATTTACATGGATGACATCATTTTGGGTCAACACATAAAAAGTTTTCAATCGCTTTGCAAAACTAATGAAGAAAATTTTGAAATGTCCATGATGGGTGAACTTACGTTCTTTCTAGGACCGCAAGTTCATCAATCACCTCGTGGTATTTTCTTGAGTCGGTCCAAATATGCCTTTGAATTGTTAAACAAATTTGGAATGAAAACACCGTGATACTTATGCCACACCAATGACTCATACCAAGAAGTTAGATCTTTGATTTACATGGGAAATTAGTTGACCCCACCAAATACCAAGTATTATTGGGTCCTCATGTATCTAACAACTAGCATACCGATATTGTCTTTGCCGTGTATCTATGCTCCCGTTATCGATCGCGACCAACTGAAACCCACCTCTCGAGGCTAAAAGAATCCTCCGATACATCAAGGAACCATTAACTTGGGATCCGGTATCCGAAGGATTCGGTTTTGAACTAATCGCTTTTGAATGACGATCACGCAGGATGCTTAGACTCAAGAAAAGTACTTTAGGAGCTCTACAATTTCTCGGTGATAAACTGGTGTCTTGGCAATCAAAGAAGCGGATTGTACATCGTTGTCATCAACCGGCGAGAATATGTAGCCATGTCCGTGTTGTGCTCAAGTCATCCGGATGAGAACACAACTCAAAGACTATGGGTGCGTGTTGAAATCGATGTCTTTGCGACAATCGGAGTGCCATTGCGATCTCGTGCAACTCGGTTCGACTCTCGAAATCAAATCACATCGATCTACGCTATCATTTCATCAAGGACCACGTGGAGCAGTGCCGTTGAATTATACTTTGTGGTCTTGAATACCAATTGGCGGATCTGCTCACCAAAGCCTTGCCTCCCGCTAGGTTTAATGAGTTGGTCCACCGAATTGGTATGAGGTGTTTGACTCAAGAGGAATTGGATGACCTCTTAAAACAGTCTTAAAAACACATCAAACACCAAAACATCTTACGTAAATAATTTTTCAAAACAAAATACAAAAATATAAAATCCGATAAAACAACAAAATATTCTCCTAATCTATCTTTCTTTCAACATGGCAAGTACATTTCTTCCGTCAACACTTTAATCTTTCAAAATTCACTATTTTTTCCGATCAAATGTTGAGGGGGAGAAAATAATCTCTTAACTGTTTCAAAACATCTGTGTACTTGCATGTTATCATATCTCGGTTGATTCTGTTACAAATGGTGGTACATTTTCTGGTTCAAAGACACTCCTCGGACTAAATTTATAACCTTTCATTATTTCTTAAGTCGAGGGGGAGTGTCGTCATGTTTATTTCCCAAAAAATCATTGTTTGGTAACCAAAATGGAAGTTAAAAGGCTTTGTTTGAAAAAGGAAAAGGTGGAGGGTCCAAAACTGTCAAAACCTCAAAGATATTTTAAATAAAACACCCCCACCTAACTTTCACTTCTCATTTATTACTCAAAACCTAAAACCATCCAACGCTTTGAATTGATTCAAGAAAACCGTGTTTTTGATCTCCATCTTGTAAGTGTTTTCGTGATTACAACATGTTTTTAAGATAAGGTTTTGAATTTCATGTAAATCCTACGGCTAAAACGTTGTCTACGCGTGATTTGGTGTTCTATGCTTATGCGTAAGAACACACAATCAATATGTGTGTGTTTGTGGTGAAATGATTTGTGTAAAAACGTTCATAATACATCAATGATACCATTTTAACCATCAAAACCCACCCAGAAACACGAATTGATGATTTTCGAAAATTAGGGTTTATGAGTCGAATTGGGTATTTTCGAATGTGAAGTGTTTTGGTCAAAAATATTGTTGTGTTATGCTTATGTGATGTTGAATTGATGATATCCATGCCTTATAACCACCCAGAAACCTTAATTGATTCAGAATTAGGAATTACGGTTTAATGTTCTAAAAATTGGGTATTTTTTATTCACTGCAAACTAAGTGTTAAGACTTGGTCAATATGCTCTCACAACATCTAAGATATACCAGAAAAACTTTGATGCAAATTCTATGGCTAAAATTAAATGCGCATAAATTTAGGGTTTTAGACTACGCGTAAGTATTTCTACGCATAAGCATTAAACTATCCAATTGTGTTATGATCATCATAAAATGAATGTTATGTGTTAAACATTGATGATATGATGCTTTGTTTCGAGCTTGCTACACTTAATATTCGTAATCAAGGTTGTTGTTACTCTCGCATAAGGATCACCTTACGCGTAGCTTGTTATCGTAAGATTAGTCTTCTGGCGTAGCTTCTACGCATAAGGTTCTACATATGGGACTACGCGTATCACGTGAAGGATATGCGTGGCAGGACCTCACGCATAAGGTCAACTCTTACGAGTATCCTTACGGCGTAAGGTTAATATATGCCTCACGCATAAGGTCTCTTTTTCTTCGCGTAACACACTTACGCATAAGTTAGGATTCTACGCGTGGTTTACGCCTAAGCATATATCATTCACATCTCACGCATAACTTTACCAATCCTACGCATAAGCACGGATCACACCTTCGTTATGAATTGTTACGTGTACAAACTTGTAAATAAACTAATCATATCGTCACGAATCCAATAATGTCACTAATAAACTTAAATCGTTTGATATGTTGTAAACAATAAGTGATAAAATAAACTTTAAAACTTAAAGTTAACTAACTCACGAAACATTTCACTCGTCATTGAACTATTGAACATACAAGTGACTTAGGACTCGTAACAATCATTGACCTTTGTACATTCAATAACTAGACAATAAGACCTTACGTTGACTAACGGATGTCTTTTCGATATGTTGGTTCTTTTGGCTAATGTTATTTCGATCACGACATGGTCGAACAAATGAATGTGGATGCATCGAAGTTCTCTCCATTGTCGATATCTATCCTCATGGCTATCCAATGAAGATAGGAAAGAACAATCTCCGTGTTGACTTTGACACCTCACTTGCTCGTAATCTTCGTGTCTAATTGCTATTGATATTCGAGGACTCATCCAGTCGTAACATGCTTACTCACTCGCAACTATTCACGAGATCTACATCCAACAGCCTACGGAAGACTATGGAAAGGGTCAAGACGGTTCATGTGACGGTGACTCGAATCACAAACAAGTCACCATTACACTGCAGACTTAAGGGTCATTCTCCTAATTCTGATTTCGATCCAACCAAACTATATGCCACACCCGTGAAGAGCTCACTCTCAATTCTTAATCGATATCGGTTATGACGAGGCTACAAGAGTAATCACCAAGCATTCTCACGTAGAGCTTAAGAGTATTCCTCAACCACGGAGAACTCTCTACATGATCATCACCAAGTCATTTACGGTCGTGACGGTGACTATGAGCACCCTAAGCTCATGGAACGCAAATATTCGGGCATTGGTCAGCGAAACACATCGCTATCGAAGCTCGATTTGGGATGACATGATGTCATTTCTCAACAAACTTGGCTCAAAGATTCCTACATCGGATATACTAAATTGTTGATCCAATGAGCACTTGGACTTCATCACGATATTCCCAAGAGGCTCAATGACCCCGACAATCACGATATGTTGACGGAACCTATTCTATCTGTCGAAATCAAGGAAATGTCTACAAAGAAACAAGGTCTTTGTCTTGCCATTTCCTTCTAATCGAAGATGTCGAAGCTCGAAGCGTACAAAAGATATCTGGAAGCGGTCGACAAGGCAAAGTTGGTCATCTCGACGAAAAATCTTCTCGGAACACCGTAAGGAGAACCGAAAAAGGAAGTGTTGGAAGTGTCACAAGTTCGAGATAGTCGGAGGAATGTTCCAAAGAAGAAACCTATTCCAAAGAGGAAACCTAACCCTAAGAAAAAGTTCCTTCTCGGAAGCCACTCGATCCTTTCACCGAACATAAAGATAGCTCGGGACGAGGACTCGATGCTACCGACACGATGAAGAGATCACATACTCAAACCGCAAAGGATGAAAATCCTCGGTACCAAAACCTCAAGTCCTCAAACTATTAAAGGAAAAGGAAGACTCACGCACTTGTGTCACATGATGAAAGCTCGAAGATGATGAAGAGCAACTGGATCAATCATACGGAAGAAGTTTCACAAAGTCGACACCTTCAAAAGGTCAAGAATTTGCTAAAGATCAAATGGGTGGCCCGGAGGATCAAGTGGTCTTGCCTCCTCACCGATCGATACGGTTAATCAACCGGTAGGGATCCGTGCCACCACTCTTCCGCAACAACAACGACTGTGGAGGATACTATCGTATATGAGTTTGAGAACCACAGGCGAGAAGTCGAGAAAATAAAGATGATGATTATGACAAGTTGCTTCGGTAGTCCCACACGCCTCGAAGGAAACTTGAACCGCCTAAGGACCCCAAGCCTCCTCATGTCTCCTCCTCATCGGACTCACCATCTCACTCATCACAACCACCATCAACGAAGTCAACGGATCATCATCCAAATCGGTGAAGAAACCACCTAAATCTTGGATTTCTCGGACTCATGAAAGAATTGTGAAAGTCATCCAACAAGTCGGAAAGAAGGACATACTTTACGTAAACTGAATTGGTTTCTTGACCAAATTCGATGCTTAAATGATGAGAAAGACAAGATGGAGAAAGAAAGGGAATTTGTTCAAGTTCATGAAGAGTCATCGTAAAGAGGAACTAAGCGAAATGATCGAAGGTTACACTAACAAGTACCTTCGTGATATCGTTCCTAAAGTCCAAAAGGAACCGGAGAAGACGACAAGAGATCATACCCACAAGTTTCTTCTAAACCTTTGTCCCGGTATGACTAGAGAAATATTTTCCGGACAACTCACTCCTAACATCGTCGCATTGGTTAAACATACAATGGCCAAAGAAGCGATCTCTACGAACTGAAGGTTAATCGCTAAACTAGTGATGCAAATATCAAAGCGATCCGGAACGTTTACTTGGATGAAGCTAAGTTTTTCAAAATCTACTTGATTTTCAACTCGGATCATCATGCAAGGAGTCACCGATCAACCCAAACGATCAAGAGATGACGATGATAAGGAGAAGGACTCGCACCTAAATGTCGAGCGGTTTGGTGAATCTACTTGATGCCACCTCCTCCACCACGATTTCTTCTCAACAAAGTCTCCTCCACCTCGGTCTTCTCTTGATAAACCTCGGGACGATTCCGAGTTACCACCCCGACTCATAAAATGGTGATTACTTTGAGTATACGGGTGGTGTCGATGAAGAGGTCCTTGAGCCCGAAAACAACCCACCTCACCCAAACAAGTGCGAAACCGGTTTCATCATCAAGGCCCTCCAAAAGAAGAAGAAGGCGACTCGGCTGGAGTCGTATCATGGCTAGATGATGATAAAACGAAGAGTTTGAATGGTTCTCCACACTTGTCAATCAAACTCCCTACCGATGAAGGTCAAGACTTGGTGACGGTTCTACATTGGAGCACGCAAAACTTTTGCAAGAAAAGTTCCATGTGAAGAAAATGACGAAATCGAGTTGAAGCGAATCAAAATGAAGCGTTTCAACTTCTACAAGACGACTCCGAAAGCGCCTCGAAGTCGAATATCATCTTGAGAACATCGCTCGAGCTATGTCTAACAACATGGATTGGCTCAATCCGAAGCAAACATTGACTTCACACAAAGGGACAACCTCCATACTACACCGATTGGACCAAACCCCACCGACCATTGGCCAAGCAAGCGAACCACGGATTCCTTCCGATACTTTTTAACAGAGACCGGATTTTCTCTTACACAGTAGCGATGGTTCGCGAAAATATGCTACATCATTGACTCTTCCATTCCCAAAGACTATTTACTCAAACCGCATAGCTATCGAGGAACGTGCAAATCACTTGTTTTCGACAACGTGCAAGCATACGACCAAGATGCATTGTATGGGATTCATCATTGGCACGAGCGCGAAGAATCTACTACTGATGCACTCGGTTCAAAAGTCTCAACATGCAGTGTATAGTTCTAAGGACATCGTGGCCATCAAACACGTTGATCTCAAGTCTAAGTGGGACTATACATTCTTGAAGAATATCATAGTCAAACGACAAGATGAACATGACTATGGATTCTCCGAGGCTGACTTTGAGAACTTATCTCTCAACGACATCGAAGACATGTACCTTGCCAAAGTCCAAGGTCGTATGAGACAATTCTCGACTGACGTTCAACGTGAATTTATCAAGTCAGTTCTCATCTTCATTAGACGCATCGTGATCAAAGAACGTGTTGAAGATATCCAGATGGCTGTTGAATCTTATCAGACGCGTGTCAACCTCACTCCTCCAACGCTTACTCTTCCCGATCTCAACCATATACCTCAATATACATTCATCAGCAAACCTTTCGGCGTTGTTTACCATAGTGAACTTCAAAGAAACTACTTAATGGCGTGTAGTGAGCTCCACAAATTCGGGGATCACACCTTGAAGATGGTTAGGGATGGATTGGCGTCTGAGTTGAAGGATATCGCTGAAAGTTGGGTCTCCTAGCTACCGGAATTCTCGGGAAAGGAGGATGTGAGAGGATCATCACCATGATTGATGAGCGGTTTTCGAAGGGATCGATTCGTAAGATTGGAGAGCTATGTTGGTGGTCGACCAGGAGAAACATCATCGGCTTTCAACACCACATGCGCACTCTCGGAATATCACCGCACTTCCGGTACCCTTAAATGGTTTCCTTCATATAATTTTGGATGTGTGATTAAATATGTCTATGGCTTGTGCACACATAACGTTGTACAACCCGTAAGTGTCAAGAAAGGACCACGTGGTGCGCCTCGATGCCACAATCCTTATAAAAGGAGCGAAGCTTCTTATTTTGAGTAAAACCTATTAAACCTTTCACTTTTCAAGGTTTTGCTCAAAAGACGAGTACTTCCCATATGATTTTCAAAACCTCAACCGTTTATATCACTAGTTGAGGGAATATTTGAATTAAAACTTTGTTCAAAAATTGTTCACAGTGGTCACTCTTCCATAACACTCAAAATGGTCATATTTATTCTCAACCGTTCAAAATAACATTTTATATGCCATTTTGAGGGAGAGAAAATTGTGTGATAAGAAATATGTTGTGCAAACATGCAAATGAATCATGCACCTCGGACTTAACCAACGAATTGACGGTACTAAACTGTTTGTAACTCGAAAAGACTTGTCACGGACGGGTAATAATTTCAAGCTAGTTCGCTAGTAATGTAAACGTTTCTCATGAAGGACTTGTCCAAGTAGAAAGTACCATTCGAGAAACTTTTGATAGACATGAACTCGACGGGTTTGACAACCTTTCAAGGTTTGTCTACACCTTCAAGGTAGTTATTAGAGCTAGTTGTCACCTAAAGTCGACAATGTAACTCTTTAACTATTCAGCGTAACCGTGTCTCGCGGAGATTGTCTATCTTTAGTGGATCAATTCAAAGTGCGCGCTCTTTCCTCACTGTGCATTTAACCATTAAATCTATTAAGCACATGTGGAGGGGAGTATTTATGCAAAACATCATCTCTCTCGATGGTTCAAACATGTTTTCATTAACAAACCCTTTGAGAGATATTTTCACATCTGATGGTTTTAATGGCAAACATAGGTTAGTCATGGAGTTATAAGGTGACTAAGGTTAGGAATAACCATCCTATGATCCGCCAGAGTCGGAGGATCTACCCAAGGACACTACCATTAGTTAGTGTTAGAAGTCCTTAGGAATGATTATAAAAGGAGAAAATGAGAATCGGAGAAAGAAGGAGTTGAAGAATCAAAAGAAATGTAAATTAAAGGGTGAAAAGAAATAGCCCTCAGTTATTCAACTTAGGAAGACACTGGGTTCAATTCATATACTCTTGGTTGTCACTTAGTGACACCGGTATTGAAGATTAAAAGTCGTCATGGACCCGATGACGCATGCACTAAACCTTCTTAGCCACTCAAGTTTCTCTCAATGAAGCTTGTTTCATTCTCACGGGGAACCCTACGTAAACTATTGGCTTTCTCTTAGAGATCGTTGGTATTGAAGAAGGAGACCCTCTCCTAGTCTCCGCCGGAAAACCAAAACGCACTATTGAGTCTAGAGCCACGAGATTCATCAAAAGATCTCTTAGGAACACTTGACATTTAATCACTTGATGATCAACAAATAAGATTATCGATGGTTCATATCGAGTCCTTCAAAGATCTTAGCAATGTCGAGAACATTTATGAGAGTTTCACATCCGTGATCCTCGGTGATTGAATGGAAACTCCCGCCGGGGTCAACATCAAATGCCACATCGGTAGTCACTTCGGTAACTCCCGTGGATTACGCGGAGTGTGTCTCAAACGGTCTGATCGTGAGGTGATGCTTGGTGTACCTCGGCGACTCATCTCGAACTATAGATGTACTTGATACATCGCGTTATCTCACTTGTGGGACTCCGGTTCGAGAACGGCCTTTGTAAGAATTAGAGTTGTGTTCTCACACTATCTTTGTTAACTCTCGAAGTTCAAACTTGTAAGTGCCGGAAACCGCTTATTACTAACCATTTGAAATGTTTTTCTTCTTATGGAAGCTCGGGAGCGGGATGATCGTCTTGATTCTTCTCATGCTCACGCCAACATCATCACTAATGGAAGTTCTATTCAAAAGCAACACCACCGTCGAATGATTCTTCGTCAAACCAAAGAATCTACAAAGTTAAAGACTTAAAGAACTTCATCGGTATTGTATTCCAACGTCAAAGAGCGTGTGAGCATGTTGAAGAATGACGTAGAGACACCGGAGCGATGAAGCGGACTGAGGCGGTCGATGCGAAAACAACATACTATCACTTTCACCACAAAGAACAATGATCAAAGAACAAAGTTAAAGATGACGTCGAAGCATAACTGCTCAAAGATAACTATCTCTACACCGGGAGATTGTTCGAATCAAGGCAATTCCTCTCACAAGAAAGAAGAATGTCGAAGACGTCACAACTACTATTACATCAACGCCTTCACCGTTTACATTCATATATACTTGAGGGGGAGATTGTTGGAATCACTCCTAAACAGTATTTCAAGTATTTGTATTTCATATGTAATAGGTAGCTTTATTATGGCCTTTATGTTTGTTTAAGGTCAAGCTTATGTAGAAGACCCATAAGCTTAGGCCCAAGCCCACATAAGAAAGGATGGGAACTAGGAGTGTTGCCCTAGCTTCCCTCCTATAAATACTCTTGTAAACCCTCATTTGAGGGTTGGTTGTTCAAGTTCTTTTCTTTCACATATGCCTCACGCATAACCGGTTACAATATTGTGTGTGTGTGTGTTTGATACTTGTTCAATCACCTTATCTCTTTCTTTATAACTTGTGTTTGTAAAACTAGTGACCTAACAGTTAAAAATAATTTTCTTTTTCCAATAATTTTCTTTTATTTTTAGGATTCCAAAAATATCATTTTCATATTTGTAGGTCTTTTATTTCTTAAAACTCACGTTTTATTTTATACGTTTACGTAAATTTAATAAACGTATTCGTTTAAGTTTATTTAATCGATTGTTGTGCTTTACAATTACGTATCCAAAATCCATTCCAATCAATCAAGAGTGTAGTTATCAATCAAAATCCTTCCGATCACTATCCTTAGTGATTATTCGACATCTGAAAGTGTTGAGCACCATTAATCCTCCGTGGGACTTAACGACTGAGGTAACACTATACTCTCCGGATCTTAATTGCATTGTTTCGAAATTTGTTTGAAGTTTATTACGGTTGACCATTCACAAGTGGTTAGCTTGTGTGATAAACTTGACTGTTTGGGATCAATCAAATTTTAGGCGCTTGCCGGGAGGTCAAGCGTGTTTTAAGCATTTTTCAGATCCATTCTTGCACATATACCACCTTTTGTAAACAGTTTCTTGTAAAATTATAAAAAAAGTTCATTAACACTTTTCCTAAAGTGTTAACAACACCAAAAAAATATAAAACAACAAAACAATCGTAACGTTTTCTTTCTTGTATTTTCTTTAAGGTGATTCTTAAAGAGATACGATTTGGTTAAACGAGACGATACCAAAAATATTGTCCAAAAGTTTTTAAACCTTTAGCACATATCCATACCTACGTCTTTTCAGTGGTACTTAATAAATACATAAAAATCAACCACCGCAAATCAAGGCAGTACACCTACCAACTGGGGTGTGAACATTGATAAGTTCCCGAACAAAAGATTTAAAACTTGCCTTTGTGTCCTTGTGATTTGGTGTACCTTTTTCAAAGAAGCCATTTCATTTGTGATTATTGGTTTAAGTTCACTTGTCGTTTTGCCTCGTATTTGTTTTGAAAACGATTTTTATACTTAGTGCATGCGCACTCGTTCTTCCGTTCTACAAGTCCACTTTCCGAGCTTGCAAATATTCCTCGTGAGCGTGAGGACGTTACGCTCCTTCACCCGTGGTGAGGCGTCTACCACCACTACCCCGTCGTAATGGCGGAAGATAAGCCTATGAATGAGCTTCTCCAAGCATCCATCGAGGGTTACGGAGATGCCATTATTGTCCCAACCATCGTGGCTGATACCTTTGAGCTCAAAATCGGGTTGCTTAATCTTGTGACCCAAAGCCAATTTTATGGTTTTGAGCGGGATGATCCTCATGCACATATTCGATGGTTTAACAAGATTGCATCTACCATCAAATACAAGAATGTCCCACATGAAGCAATTAAGCTTCTTTTGTTCCCATTCTCTCTGAGGACAAGCCGGAATTGGCTTGAGAAACAACCCCTCGTTCCATTGAGACATGGGAGGATTTAGTCACTAAGTTTGTTAAGAATTCTATCCTCCATCTCGAACTACAAGTCTTAAGAATGAGATAATGAAATTCTCTCAAAGATTTGATGAATCATTCGGGAGGCATGGGATCGTTACAAAGAGTTGCTTCATAAGTGTCCGCATCATGGTTTTACCGAGTTAATGCAAATGGATACTTTCTACAATGGTGCGAGACAAGTGACCAAGACTCTTTAAATGCCTCCGGAGGTAATTTCTTGAGCAAGACCACAAAAGAAGCCTTGCAAATCATTGAAAACAAGTCCCGTGTCCGCCCTTTCGAACAAAGACATATCGACTCGGTCTAATGTTGGACCTTCTACTTCATCTCCATGAGTACATCTAGCACCGATGCTAAGATTGACAAACTCACGGATATTGTTCGAGCTTTGGTTCTTGCTAACCAAAAAGTCACTTTCACACGAGACACCATCACATGGTGAAGTGAAGAAAGTCGAGGTCATGTTACTTGTGGTGGCCCTTATGCATACTACAACCGATCGCCACCGATGGTAGTCCATTTGAAGCCAATGCTATAGCTGGTACTTCACATCGGGGAGGTAATCAATACCGTCCTCAAAATGAACCAAACTACCGTGCTAATACTTATCGTGCACCACCGGTTTTAACGAAATCCTAACATACAAAACCGAATCGAGAACCAACCTAGAATGAACCAAGGTTATCAAAACCAAGGTAATTTCTATCCTAGACCAAATCAAGGTTTTCAACATCAAGGAAACCTTAATCAAAACAATTTCAATCGAGGGAATTCTAACCAAGGGAATTCTCAACAACAAGGTCATAATCAACAACAAGGTCATAATCAAAACATACGACCTCAAAATTTCCCTCCACATCCTCCAGTACCATCATCTGATGAGTTATTGAAGCAATTCATGAAATCCCAAGATGAAATGAACAGGTTGTTGGTCAGTCAGATCGCTGATCTAAAGAAGTCTTTAAATGATCGCTAACCCGGGGCGATGCAAAGCGATCACAACCAAGTGGTGTTTCATACAATGGACCCGCTATTCCTACTACCTCTTCTTCTTCTCTCCCGAAGGTAGTGGAAAGTGAACACGAGGCTACAAAGGACAAGGAACTTCCTACTAATAACGGAGGTACCAATGATGTCCATCCTCAAGTTGTCCCAAAACCCAAATCCAATCCGAGTTGTTTTAAACCACACAGTAGCTCCGTTGAAAACTCCAACTCCAAATCTTCTATTCCTTATCCATCACGTTTGAATGAGCGAAGCTCATGAAAAAGCCGGTCATCAAATGGACAAATTTTTCAAATTTTCCAAGAATTACATTTTGACATAAGCTTTGCGGATGCTATCATCTTGATGCCCAAGTTTGCATCAACTCTCAAACACATGTTAAGCAACAAGGAAAAAGCTGCTTTGAGATGGCAAAAACTCCTCGAGCGAGAACGCTCTGCGATTATCTTGAAGAAGCTTCCGAGAAGCTGGGAGATCTGGAAAATTTCTCTTACCTTGTGTCTTTCCGGGAATGGTTGAATGCTTTGCCTTAGCGGATCTTGGTGCAAGCATCAATCGATGCCTTATTCAATATGGAAGAAACTTTATCTTCCTAACTTACTCCTACATGCATGACTCTCGAGCTTGCGGATCGTACAATATCCGTCCAATTGGCATTGCCGAGGACGATTTGTGAAAGTAGGAAAGTTCCATTTTCCGGTGACTTTGTGGTTGTTGACTTTGATGCCGATCATCGGGTTCCTCTTATTGTTGGTCGAGGATTCACGAGAACGAGCCGTGCTCTCATTGATGTATTTGAGCAAGAAATCACATTACGTGTAGGTAATGAAGTCGTCACCTTTAACCTTGATCAAACTTGAGGTACTCCGCAAACTATGATTACGAGTCGGTTAACCGAATAGATATCATTGATGTTGCTTCGAAGAGTACTCTCAAGAAGTTCTTGGTTATGATCATAATTCTTTGAGTGATAATCTCACTCATTCATCTCAACCCATCATCGCCAATTCTACTCCTTCTCTCACTCCGTTTGAGGAAAGTGACTTCATCTTGGAAGAGATTGAAGCATACTTGTCTAGTGATTACATTCCATGGGAAATTGATCACGCTCCCATCGACATCGAGGGGACATACTTCTCATTGAGAAGTTGCGTAATGATGATCCATCATCACTCCCTCCCGTCGAGCTTCATAACAAGGAAGTCAAGTCGGTTGATAAAGCGAAGAATTTCTGAAGTCGAACTTAAGGACTTACCACCTCATCTCGAGTATGCATTTCTTGAGGTGATGATAAATTACATCATTATTGCTCGAGATTTGAGTAAAGATGAAAAACTGCTCTCATAAAGGTTTTGAAGTCACACAAGCAAGCAATTGCTTGGAAACTCTCTGACATTAAGGGTATCAACCCTGAGTTTTGTACTCACAAAATCATGATGGAGGATGACTTCAAACCAACAGTTCAATGATAAGGTTTTAAAAGGTACCATTTTGAGGGGTCGTTTAAGTCTTTATTTGATCACTTTTGTATCCGTTATTGCTTAATATCATTCCTTTTTACTTTTTAGGTCTCGTGAAGGCAAAATGCTGGAATGGCACTTATTTGGACAAAAAGGCGCGAATATATGAAGAAAATGGCCAAAGTCGAAATCGAGACACTCACGATTCTTTGAAAGTAGAAAGCGGCGGCGTCGGTGCTATTGGCGGCGCGTCCTAAAATTATTGTGACGACCAGTACCCAAAACTTGTGTTTTCAAGTGGCGGCGTCTAGTTGTGAAAGAGTAGGCCGTCGCTACTCGGGCGGCCTAGTTGCAATCCGACGACGTCGTCGAAAGTCGAAGAGGACGGCGTCACGGACATAAGGTGGCGCCGTCGCAAGGTTAACGTGGCCAAGAGGAAACCCTAATGGCGGCGACACGGCGGCGTCACTAAACATAAGGTGGCCGTCGCAATTGTAATCTTATATATAGAATCCGAATTTTTCGGTCTTAGGTGGAGAGTCTTTGGAGTAAAACCTAAAACCGAACCTAAGGTGTCTTGTACAATATTTTAGGGTTTTAAACCCTATCTTACACCAAGATAAGTCTTTACTTCATTAATTCAATTATGTCTTTGATTATTTGTGTGTATGCTTGCATGTTCTCCATGTCCGGCTAATTTATTTGTGTGTTTGCTTAGGAAGTATGAAACTTAATTATTGAATATTGATTGGTTGTTTCTTATCTTAGTTGATTAATGATCTAGTAATGCGATAGGTCATTCGTTGTGTACTAATGCTTGATTCATCTTTGTGAACCTTAGAGTATAATTACCGAGTAATTGTAGGCTAAACCATCCAAAGAGCGCGTTAGAGTAGGAGTTTATAATCTCTAGTGGGTTTGTAGACAAGACCCTTTGGTAAGTTCAAAGAGTTAGGGAGAAACGATACCCTACAACTTTAGACACACAACGAACTGGGAATAAGATGTGACACTCAACCATCAATAGGAGATAATTAAGGAGTAATACAAACTAAGTAAACACATTTTAAACTATCATACGAGCACACATTAATTAGACATAGACTCCCACAACCTTAGTTTAGATAATTAGATAATAGTAGAGTAATCGGTGAAATACCAACCCCCAAATCCAATACCGAGATTCGTACCTTTCCATTTCATAAAACATAAAAGATAAAAAATAATCTTCCTCAACCTTAACCTTAGCGTAGTAACTCCTTACTAGCATTCCTATTCCCCAGAGAACGATATCAATGCCCGTGGCTTACCCTAATTACTACACTACAACGATTAGGTTCACGCCTGGGGTGTTATAAAACTTGCTCGAAGAAAAGGAAGTTTCCTTGACCCCGAACGACGCGTGTAGCGTTATCAAGTTTTAGGCGCGCCTTGCGGAATAGAATAGCTAGTTAGTAGTCCACCTCATTTAGGTTTCTTTGCTTGATTCCTATCAAGTAAACTTTTTTCTTATTTTTAGATTTCTCTTAGTCTATCCCCTTCTTCGTAACCTTTGTTCGTAACCCATCACTCTTCATCATGGAGAATGATAACCAACCACCACTCGATAACCAACAACCAACCAACGCTTCACCACAAACAAATACCCACTGCTTGACCCGACCTCGCTAACCAACTTGAGCCCGTATCATGAGTGAGATTGGAGAGCTTAGGAAATTAAATATGATAATTGAGAATACACTTAAGGAAACCCTTAAGGAATCGATCAACCTCTAGATAGTGATTCGACTACAAGTGATTCGGATGATGATCTAGAAAAGGAGAGTATAAGATGTTAGAAATTATGAAGGGTAGTAAGGAGAAGGAGAACTTAGGGAGTACTTTGATTTATACCCTAAAAGGAAAGAAACCGCTTATCACCATAATGTGGTTAATTTTCCAAGACCACCTTCGAGCCTCGTATAAGGAGGAAACCCTAAAACATCAAAATACCGTGTATGATTGGATACTTATCTGAGGATCACACCTACATTGATTATAAGGCACCCATGAATATAATGTCTAGGCTCTATTACAATTGGATCATGAGCAAAAAGCTAGAGCCTATGAGAGACCCCTTTCGCCCTAGGAAAGCAAGTAACTATGTGGGGAGGGTTAAGGGATTGCACGTGTTCATAGGTAACTTCACATATAGGTGTGACTTCATGATTCTAGAAAATGTCAATGGAATCATTGATGGGTTTTCAGGAGACGTTATACTTGGGAAACCATTTATAGAAGAGTCTAAGATGGTTTATGATAAAGAGAGAGGGATAATCGAGTTCTCAAATGAAACCGAGAATGTTAAATATATAATGCCCCACAAAAATAAGAATTTTGAGGGCATGGATAATTTAGATGTAGATAACATTCCGGCATTCGAAGTAGACTGGAAGAACAAAGTTTACTACACTGCTTGTCTTGAACTAGGGCCTGAATATATTCGTGATGAAAGAAGAGTTAAGGAGATCGAATGGGCCTCTAAGATTAAGGCAACGTAGGAGCACGACTACGAGTCTAGCTACAAGACTCTTTAATAAAGAAAAGCGTTTTGTGGGAGGCAACCCATGCTTAATTGTTTGCTTGTTAGTGTCATATATCTTTTATTAATTGTTTATCCTCATGTTTAAATTTGTGAAAATGCTTTATTTTGTTTTTAACCGTCTTAATTGCATATAAAGGTATTTTACATAAGGGATAAGTGTAGGGAGGATTACACGTTTTCAAAAGAAACGTAAACATGAGAATAACAATTAACTAAAAGATATTTATGTTTGTTTGTTCGAGTCAAATGCTTGTATCGAGTCATAATGAATGTTTTGCGAAATTTTCCGATTCTAAAGATGTAAATTTTCCGAATTTTTCCGAAAATCGCAGACCGGTTTTGTCAAGATAACTGACGGCGTCGAGATTACAACTGACGTCGTCGGGAAGGAGTAAAACATCAGTTACTTTTCTCATTTTCCGAGCTACTTATAAATTTTGGAATTTTCGGTCTTAATTTTCTTAGAAATTCAGTAAACATCCATTCCACAAGCATTATATCCTAGTTTAAATCGAGTCTTATATATATTATTACCGCCGATTTTACGCGAAGGTTTCGTTTGTTTTCTTCAAGTGTGCGAGTTTAGTTTGTCAAGAAGAAGTTACATAAGATTGGAAGGAGCTTTTCACGCAATAATTCTTCTTGAAAAGAATTTAACCACCACTTTACACGGATCCTACCGAGCTAATCGGGGAGTATTAGTTTCTTCGTTTTTAATTACCTTCTTTTATCATAACTTTGATATATTCGGGAACATTGGGGACAATGTTCGGTTTAAATGTAGGAGGGAAAATAAAGCGGGAACTTTGAAACTATGCTTATCCTTGACTATTTGCTTTGTCCAATTGTGATTGTGTAATAAACCATGAGAAAATGTCGGTTAGGGTAATTTTGGCACCAAATTTAAAATTTTTCATGACATATAGGAGTGGGCCATTAGTCTTAACAAAAGCGTCTCACGGATAGGAAGTTGCATGACTAGCACAAAACCCTTACCACCCAAATTCCACCCAAAATGTGAGGATCGCCACTTAGATTAGTAGGAATTAAAGCATTCATCTTTAATGCTTAGAGTGTGAACCGGTAGTATATTAGATTCTAGAACTTGTTTTGTGATGCATTCCGAGATCGCAAGTGAGGCTACACTTGTGTAGTTAGGAATAACTAAATGATAAGAGGCATTAGGATAACCCTTGTTTGATACACGTAATATAATTACTTCTTCCACATCGGTTGAGTAATTCCCCACACCCTGCGTTGTACTCATCTTTAGTACACGATACCCTAGTTAACCCCTCGAGCCTATCCTTTTCGCGGTTCTCGTGATATTTCGGTTTTCCGAATATCAATGAAAACATTGTTTACACCCCACCCCAAATATACACCCAAATCGCCTTAGCCTACCCCTTATGCACTCACTTTTAGTGCAAATGTTTGTTATCACCCTAAACCCTTAGTTCAATTATCTAGTTGCTTGCATAAGTTGCTAAGTCGAGTCATATCCTTTGTATCTGAGTTTTGGGATGATTGGGATTCATGGGAAAAGTTAAAGTTTATGAAATGACGGGAAGGGCGTTAAATTCAAATTCCCTTTGTTTGCGTAATAATGTACCCCAAGTGTTTTGATCTTTTCAATTCGGGTCAAATTAGTGTTAGAGTAATAAAACTCAAGTGTAGGGATGTGCCTATAAATCCTATCATTTTGATGTTACCATAGAGGATGGTAGAGTAAAAGTGTAAAAAAAAAAAAAAAAAAAAAAAAAAAAAATATATATATATATATATATATATATATATATATACGGGCTACCATCCTACATCTATTTTTAAATTTTATGTTTGTTTATTTCAGTTAGCTAGAGTTTAGAGTGTCGATTCTTGGCTTAGCAACGCCATTCTTCGTATGCATTTAACATAGAGATTTTTGACTTACCACCACTAAATAGCCTATCCCACCAAACCCTTATTTCCCTACCGTAAGCCTAACGTTACAACCCTTTAAAGACCTCTTTGATAGTCTTTCCTAGGTGCTTACGCCAAAGCGATAGAGGTTTGATCTATTCTCAAGCCTATGGTAATCTATGTACTAGGACCGGTTAATGAGTGTTTATCTTCCATTTCCTATATTGTTATATTTCATATATACACCGAGAGAGATGTGAGTATCCAAACACCCCATGTGAGGTGCTAGTATGTAATTCCGTGCTTGTTATGACTTTCTTGGGGCTTATATGTGTTGTGGACCGTTTGAATTAATGCTTCATGACCCCAACTTATAAATTAATTGGCTAAAAGCACATTTGCTTGAGGACAAGCAAATAACAAGTGTAGGGATATTTGATAAGGTTTTAAAAGGTACCATTTGAGGGTCGTTTAAGTCTTTATTTGATCACTTTTGTATCCGTTATTGCTTGATATCGTTCCTTTTTACTTTTAGGTCTCGTGAAGGCAAAATCTTTGAATGGCACTTATTTGGACAAAAGGCGCGAATATATGAAGAAAATGGCCAAAGTCGAAATAAAGATACTCACGATTCTTTGAAAGTAGAAGGCGGCGTCGTCGGTGCTATTGGCGGCGCCGTCCCAAAATTATTGTGACGACCAAGACCCAAAACTCGTGTTTTCAAGTGGCGACGTCTAGTTGTGAAAGAGTAGGCCGTCGCTACTCGGGCGGCCTAGATGCAATCCAGACGACGTCGAAAAGAAGAGGACGGCGTCGCGGACATAAGGTGACGCCGTCGCAAGGTTAACGTGGCCAAGACGAAACCACAATGGCGGCGACACGGCGGCGTCACTAAACATAAGGTGGCGCCGTCGCAATTGTAATCTTATATATAGAATCCGAATTTTTAGGTCTTAGGTGGAGAGTCTTTGGAGTAAAACCTAAACCCGAACCTAAGGTGTCTTGTACAGTATTTTAGGGTTTTAAACCCTATCTTACACCAAGATAAGTCTTTACTTCATTAATTCAATTATGTCTTTGATTATTTGTGTGTATGCTTGCATGTTCTCCATGTCCGGCTAATTTATTTGTGTGTTTGCTTAGGAAGTATGAAACTTAATTATTGAATATTGATTGGTTGTTTCTTATCTTAGTTGATTAATGATCTAGTAATGCGATAGGTCATTCGTTGTGTACTAATGCTTGATTCATCTTTGTGAACCTTAGAGTATAATTACGAGTAATTGTAGGCTAAACCATCAAAGAGCGCCTTAGAGTAGGAGTTTATAATCTCTAGTGGGTTTGTAGACAAGACCCTTTGGTAAGTTCAAAGAGTTGGGGAGAAACGCATACCCTACAACTTTAGACACACAACGCAACTAGGAATAAGGCGTGACACTCAACCATCAATAGGAGATAATTAAGGAGTAATACAAACTAAGTAAACACATTTTTAAACTATCATACGAGCACACATTAATTAGACATAGACTCCCACAACCTTAGTTTAGATAATTAGATAATAGTAGAGTAATCGGTAGAAATACCAACCCCAAATCCAATACCGAGATTCGTACCTTTCCATTTCATAAAACATAAAAGATAAAAATAATCTTCCTCAACCTTAACCTTAGCGTAGTAACTCCTTACTAGCATTCCTATTCCCAGAGAGAACGATATCAATACCGGTGGCTTACCCTAATTACTACACTACAACGATTAGGTTCACTGCCTAGGGTGTTATAAAACTTGCTCGAAGAAAAGGAAGTTTCCTTGACCCCGAACGACGCGTGTAGCGTTATCAAGTTTTTGGCGCCGCTGCCGGGGAATAGAATAGCTAGTTAGTAGTCCACCTCGTTTAGGTTTCTTTGCTTGATTCCTATCAAGTAAACTTTTTTTTCTTATTTTTAGATTTCTCTTAGTCTATCCCCCTTCTTCGTAACCTTTGTTCGTAACCCCATCACTCTTCATCATGGAGAATGATAACCAACCACCACTCGATAACCAACAACCAACCAACGCTTCACCACCAAACAAATACCCACTGCTTGACCCGACCTCGCTAACCAACTTGAGCCCGTATCATGAGTGAGATTGGAGCTTAGGAAATTAAATATGATAATTGAGAATACACTTAAGGAAACCCTTAAGGAATCGATCAACCTCTAGATAGTGATTCGACTACAAGTGATTCGGATGATGATCTAGAAAAGGAGAGTATAAGATGTTAGAAATTATGAAGGGTAGTAAGGAGAAGGAGAACTTAGGGAGTACTTTGATTTATACCCTAAAAGGAAAGAAACCGCTTATCACCATAATGTGGTTAATTTTCCAAGACCACCTTCGAGCCTCGTATAAGGAGGAAACCCTAAAAACATCAAAATACCGTGTATGATTGGATACTTATCTGAGGATCACACCTACATTGATTATAAGGCACCCATGAATATAATGTCTATGCTCTATTACAATTGGATCATGAGCAAAAGCTAGAGCCTATGAGAGACCCCTTCGCCTAGGAAAGCAAGTAACTATGTGGGGAGGGTTAAGGGATTGCACGTGTTCATAGGTAACTTCACATATAGGTGTGACTTCATGATTACGGAAAATGTCAAAGGAATCATTGATGGGTTTTAGGAGACGTGATACTTGGGAAACCATTTATAGAAGAGTCTAAGATGGTTTATGATAAAGAGAGGGATAATCGAGTTCTCAAATGAAACCGAGAATGTTAAATATATAATGCCCCACAAAATAAGAATTTTGAGGGCATGGATAATTAGATGTAGATAACATTCCGGCATTCGAAGTAGACTGGAAGAACAAAGTTTACTACACTGCTTGTCTTGAACTAGGGCCTGAATATATTCGTGATGAAAGAAGAGTTAAGGAGATCGAATGGGCCTCTAAGATTAAGGCAACATAGGAGCACGACTACGAGTCTAGCTACAAGACTCTTTAATAAAGAAAAGCGCTTCGTGGGAGGCAACCCATACTTAATTGTTTGCGTGTTAGTGTCATATATCTTTTATTAATTGTTTATCCTCATGTTTAAATTTGTGAAAATGCTTTATTTTGTTTTTAACTTCGTCTTAATTGCATATAAAGGTATTTTACATAAGGGATAAGTGTAGGGAGGATTACACACGTTTTCAAAAGAAATGTAAACATGAGAATAACAATTAACTAAAAGATATTTATGTTTGTTTGTTCGAGTCAAATGCTTGTATCGAGTCATAATGAATGTTTTGCGAAATTTTTCCGATTCTAAAGATGTAAATTTTCGAATTTTTTCGAAAAATCGCAGACCGCTTTTGTCAAGATAACTTTGACGGCGTCGAGATTGCAACTGACGGCGTCGGGAAGGAGTAAAACATCGATTACTTTTCTCATTTTACGAGCTACTTATAAATTTTGGAATTTTCGGTCTTAATTTTCTTAGGAATTCAGTAAACATCCATTCCACAAGCATTATATCCTAGTTTAAATCGAGTCTTATATATATTATTACCGCCGATTTTACGCGAAGGTTTCGTTTGTTTTCTTCAAGTGTGCGAGTTTAGTTTGTCAAGAAGAAGTTACATAAGATTGGAAGGAGCTTTTCATAATAATTCTTCTTGAAAAGAATTTAACCACCACTTTACGGATCCTACCGAGCTAATCGGGGAGTATTAGTTTCTTTCGTTTTAATTACCTTCTTTTATCATAACTTTGATACTTTCGGGAACATTGGGGACAATGTTCGGTTTAAGTGTAGGGAGGAAAATAAAATGGGAACTTTGAAACTATGCTTATCCTTGACTATTTGCTTTGTCCAATTGTGATTGTGTAATAAACCATGAGAAAATGTTGGTTAGGGTAATTTTGGCACCAAATTTAAATTTTTTCATGACATATAGGAGTGGGTCATTAGTCTTAACAAAAGCGTCTCACGGATAGGAAGTTGCATGACTAGCACAAAAACCCTTACCACCCAAATTCCACCCAAAATGTGAGGATCGCCCTTAGATTAGTAGGAATTAAAGCATTCATCTTTAATGCTTAGAGTGTGAACCGGTAGTATAATAGATTCTAGAACTTGTTTTGTGATGCATTCGAGATCGCAAGTGAGGCTACACTTGTGTAGTTAGGAATAACTAAATGATAAGAGGCATTAGGATAACCCTTGTTTGATACACGTAATATAATTACTTCTTCCACATCGGTTGAGTAATTCCCCACACCCTTTGCGTTGTACTCATCTTTAGTACACGATACCCCTAGTTAACCCCTCGAGCCTATCCTTTTCGCGGTTCTCGTGATATTTCGGTTTTCGAATATCAATGAAAACATTGTTTACACCCCACCCCAAATATACACCCAAATCGCCTTAGCCTACCCCTTATGCACTCACTTTTAGTGCAAATGTTTGTTATCACCCTAAACCCTTAGTTCAATTATCTAGTTGCTTGCATAAGTTGCTAAGTCGAGTCATATCCTTTGTATACTGAGTTTTGGGATGATTGGGATTCATGGGAAAAGTTAAAGTTTATGAAATGACGGAAGGGCGTTAAATTCAAATTCCTTTGTTTGCGTAATAATGTACCCCAAGTGTTTTGATCTTTTCAATTCGGGTCAAATTAGTGTTAGAGTAATAAAAACTCAAGTGTAGGGATGTGCCTATAAATCCCTATCATTTTGATGTTACCATAGAGGATGGTAGAGTAAAAAAAAAAAAAAAAAAAAAAAAAAAAAAAAAAAAAAAAAAAAAAGAAAGAAAAAAATAGAGTTAAAAAAAAAAAAAAAAAAAAAAAAAAAAAAAAAACGGGCTATGTTAATCCTTACCACCACTAAATAGCCTATCCCACCAAACCCTTATTTCCTACCGTAAGCCTAACGTTACAACCCTTTAAAGACCTCTTTGATAGTCTTTCCTAGGTGCTTCACGCCAAAGCGATGGAGGTTTGATCTATTCTCAAGCCTATGGTAATCTATGTACTAGGACCGGTTAATGAGTGTTTATCTTCCATTTCCTATATTGTTATATTTCATATATACACCCGAAAGAGATGTGAGTATCCAAACACCCCATGTGAGGTGCTAGTATGTAATTCCGTGCTTGTTATGACTTTCTTGGGGCTTATATGTGTTGTGGACCGTTTTGAATTAATGCTTCATGACCCCTAACTTATAAATTAATTGGCTAAAAGCACATTTGCTTGAGGACAAGCAAATAACAAGTGTAGGGATATTTGATAAGGTTTTAAAGGTATCATTTTGAGGGTCGTTTAAGTCTTTATTTGATCACTTTTGTATCCGTTATTGCTTAATATCGTTCCTTTTTACTTTTAGGTCTCGTGAAGGCAAAATGCTCGAATGGCACTTATTTGGACAAAAGGCGCGAATATATGAAGAAAATGGCCAAAGTCGAAATCGAGACACTCACGATTCTTTGAAAGTAGAAGGCGGCGGCGTCGGTGCTATTGGCGGCCGTCCCAAAATTATTGTGACGACCAGGTACCCAAAACTCGTGTTTTCAAGTGGCGGCGTCTAGTTGTGAAAGAGTAGGCCGTCGCTACTCGGGGCGGCCTAGATGCAATCCGACGACGTCGAGAAAGTCGAAGAGGACGGCGTCACGGACATAAGGTGGCGCCGTCGCAAGGTTAACGTGGCCAAGGCGAAACCACAATGGCGGCGACACGGCGGCATCACTAAACATAAGGTGGCGCCGTCGCAATTGTAATCTTATATATAGAATCCGAATTTTTCGGTCTTAGGTGGAGAGTCTTTGGGTAAAACCTAAAACCGAACCTAAGGTGTCTTGTACAGATATTTTAGGGTTTTAAACCCTATCTTACACCAAGATAAGTCTTTACTTCATTAATTCAATTATGTCTTTGATTATTTGTGTGTATGCTTGCATGTTCTCCATGTCCGGCTAATTTATTTGTGTGTTTGCTTAGGAAGTATGAAACTTAATTATTGAATATTGATTGGTTGTTTCTTATCTTAGTTGATTAATGATCTAGTAATGCGATAGGTCATTCGTTGTGTACTTAATGCTTGATTCATCTTTGTGAACCTTAGAGTATAATTACGAGTAATTGTAGGCTAAACCATCCAAAGAGCGCCTTAGAGTAGGAGTTTATAATCTCTAGTGGGTTTGTAGACAAGACCCTTTGGTAAGTTCAAAGAGTTAGGGAGAAACGCATACCCTACAACTTTAGACACACAACGCAACTAGGAATAAGACGTGACACTCAACCATCAATAGGAGATAATTAAGGAGTAATACAAACTAAGTAAACACATTTTAAACTATCATACGAGCACACATTAATTAGACATAGACTCCCACAACCTTAGTTTAGATAATTAGATAATAGTAGAGTAATCGGTGAAATACCAACCCCCAAATCCAATACCCGAGATTCGTACCTTTCCATTTCATAAAACATAAAAGATAAAAATATAATCTTCCTCAACCTTAACCTTAGCGTAGTAACTCCTTACTAGCATTCCTATTCCCAGAGAGCGATATCAATACCGTGGCTTACCCTAATTACTACACTACAACGATTAGGTTCACCGCCTAGGGTGTTATAAAACTTGTCGAAGAAAAGGAAGTTTCCTTGACCCGAACGACGCGTGTGGCGTTATCATTCAACATCGAGAAGGGTGAATCCAAAATCCATGATGTTATCAAACGGAGGTTATCAAACTTCTTGATGCGGGATTAATTTACCCGATCTCGTATAGTCCTTGGGTTAGCCCAATTTCTTGTGTTCCTAAAAGGGTGGCATTATTGTTGTCACAAATGAAGATACCGAGTTAATTCCAACTCGGTTTGGTTACGGATGGCGTGTTTGCATTGACTATCGTAAGTTGAATGACGCCACCGAAAAGACCATTTTCCTCTACCCTTCATGGACCAAATGCTTGAGAGATTAGCGGGGAATGAATACTATTGTTTCCTTGATGGTTTCTCGGGGTATTTTCGATCCCCATTGATCCACAAGATCAAGAAAAACCACATTCACCGCCCATACGGAACTTTTGCCTCTGAGACGTATGCCTTTTGGCCTATGTAATGCTCCCAGCACGTTCCAACGATGTATGATGGCAATTTTCCACGACATGATCGGGAAACAATGGAGGTGTTTATGGATGACTTCTCGGTCATTGGGGACTCGTTTCAAACATGTCTCTCCCATTTAGAAAAATGCTCAAGCGGTGTGAAGACACCAATCTTTGTCTTAATTGGGAGAAGAGCCACTTTATGGTCAAAGAAGGCATTGTCCTTGGCCATAAGATTTCAAAAACAGGATTGAGGTAGATAGAGCAAAAGTAGATGTTATTGCTAAATTACCTCATCCTACTACCGTCAAAGGTATTAGGAGTTTTTAGGTCATGCCGGTTTTATCGCATGATTCATACAAGATTTTGCTAAAATCGCCTGACTATGACTCATCTTCTTGAAAAGATGCTCCTTTATCTTCTCACTGAGTGCATCGAAGCTTTTGAAAAATTAAAGAAAAAGCTTACGGAAGCGCCCATTCTCGTTGCTCCCGACTGGGACTTGCCTTTTGAGCCCATGTGCGATGCAAGTGATTTTGCTATCGGTGCAGTCTTAGCGCAACGTAGATCCAAGCATTTTCAGCCTATCCACTACACGAGTAAGACTATGACTGAAGCTCAAACCCACTACACCACCACAGAAAAAGAGCTACTAGCCATGGTGTATGCGTTTGAGAAGTTTCGGCCATACTTAATCTTGACCAAATGCGTGATGTATACAGATCATTCGGCTCTCAAACATCTCTTTGCAAAACAAGATGCAAAGCCGAGATTGCTTCGTTGGGTTCTCCTCTTGCAAGAATTTGATATCATTATACGTGATAAAAAGGAGCCGAGAACATTCACGATCATCTGTCCGTCTAGAAAACCCTCACCAAGATTTTTTCGAGAAAAGGAAATAAATGAAACATTTCCTCTCGAGACACTCAATGCGGTTTCTTTTCGTGGAAACTCTACTACCCCATGGTTTGTTGACTTCGCAAATTACCATGCGGGTAACTTCATAGTGAAAGGAATGTCGACCCAACGGAAGAACAAATTCTTCAAAGATGTTAAACATTACTACGGGACGACCCTACTTATTCAAAATCATGCGGATCAAGTCATCCGACGGTGTGTTTATGGACGTGAAGCTATGGACATTCTCAAAGCTTGCCATCTGGACCCACGGGGCCCATCACACCAAACTACACCGCCAAAAGGTGTTTGACTCGGGTTTTATTGGCCCACAATTTACAAGGATCAAAATTTGATTCGTGCTAAACCGTCAAGTTTTCTCACATGGTGGCCACTTGTGAATGGCCAATCAGAAGAAACTTAAAACATTTCGGACACATAATACAATGAAGATCCGGAGAGTATAGTGTTTCCCGGTCGTTATGTCCCAAATGAGCTATGCAATGAATCACCAAACGGATAGTGATCGAGAGATTTGAGCAGAAAAAGGTTTGTGATTATAACTACGAAAAAAGTCTATAAATTACAACGGCTTAAATGCAAATTAAAGAGAATTAAAAGATAAAAAATATTAAATAAACGCTATCACTATTTGCAAAATGATGTTTTTGATTTTATGTTTTATAAAAGCGAATTAAAAACTACGTAACGTCTAAAATGAAAATGTGAAACTTACACAATATTAATCCTAAAAATATGAAAATGATATTTTACAAACCTAATGTTAAAAGAAAATTTATAGAAAAGAAAATTATTTTATAACTATTAAATTAATTATTATTAATTAAAAACTATTTTAACTATCAAATAATAACCTAAAATACAAGAAAATATGAAATAAAGCTAGAAAAATAAAATTATGACTTAGAGAAATCTAAAATATCAAAGAGAATTTTCAAAACTATTTTTTATTTTTCCGAATATTTTTGTATTTTCTATGAATTAAAAACTATTTAAAGCTACTTAATTTGCTTAAAATACAAATTTAACTAAGAAAAATCTAGAAAATATTTTTTTACTTTTATATTTATCTTAACTTAAGAAAATTGAAAAATTATTTTTTTGAAACTTTTCTTAATTAATTGTATTAAATGCTAATTAAAAATGCTTAAAAACTAATTAAAATGAAGAAAAATACCAAACTGACCTAGAAAAATCTGAAAAATTCAAGATAAGCTTAAAATAATATTAGGAATCTAGGAAAAATATAAAAACAGGTGCTTGTGTGTGAGAAAATGCAACTACTATGCCAAATGCTTATAAATAAGCACTTAAAATAAGCCAATGAACACCAAAGGCCACCAAACTGTAACAGAAGCTATAATATGCTATAAGTACCCCAAATGCAACTTAAAACAACAAGCCTTAACCTCTATATTGCAAGCTTAACAGATTTGAGGTTTTGAGCTAAACACTAAAAACAGATTTGGGCCACTACTTGCAGCCTAAGAACAAGCTATCAAATAAGCTAGAAATTAAAAAACAGATAAAGGATCCTATACTAGACCTAGCCAACTACTTATGAACCAAATTAGAGCCCTGTACAAGCTCAAATGAGCTCTGTGCAAGCCCTGCACAAAACCTGTGCACACTCAGTTAAAACTGAGCTTGTGCACAGGGGAACTGAGACCCAAAAGACAAGCTCATTTGGAGCTTTTAAAAATTTGGCAAAAATCAACAAAAATGGTAATAAGCAAGTAGACCAACTGAAGTTTATACACCCACAATTTCAATTGATTTGGTCCAGAAATGAAGCAAAGAAAAATCTTTTCAGTTGGGCTTAAAACATGATTTGCAACTTTTGACTTTTGAAGCAAAAATGAAATCTTGACTTTTTTGAACTTTGAATCCAATGTAAGGAATGATCTTGGTTTATTATGATGAAATGAAGTTAAAGCAAGCTATGTCTATGTATTCTTAACACAAAACAAGGTTTCACTTTTGCAAAATCTCAACAGTGAAGTAATTAGGACAATTGATATGGGATTTTGACTATTATGGTTTGCAGATGCAATTTTAAGACATATATGAGTTTATTAGAGCTAAAAAAACTTAAACCAACAAGTCTCAACTCTTGAGCACACCTCTAGTACAGTTTAAGCAGTAATCCAAACACACCTTTATTGACTGATTTGCAATAAAAACTGACCTAAACACTGAACCAACTAACATTAATGATCAAACTCACTCTAATTTAACTACTTAACACCAAATAAACAGGCAAGAACCAATATTAACCACAGATATAGATTTTTGCAATAATATTAAAAATGGACTCACATTTGTCCTAGCCACTATGGCTTGAGATGAATCAAACACAGAACCAACTATCCTAAGTATATCAACCCAAATCATTCCAAATCAAACCATTTCCATGCTGCATCAACCATTAACCATTTCCATTGCAATTTGAGCCCAGTTTGACTTTCTTTGACCAATTTCCAAAACTGCTTGAAATTTGAATACAAGCTTACAAAAAGCTATGAAAAGCTTGTATAAGCTTATTGAACTGAAAACAAGCTATTTGAAGCTTGGGTGTGAGAATTTAAAATGAAGAATTGCAACAGTGAACTTGAAAATTGAAATCTTAACACAACTTGAATTGATACTTGGAAATATTTTATAATGATACAATAACCTTAGTTTGATACATAGAAACAAAATATTACAGATTTTACACTTAATTAAAACCTTAGTATTAAAAACGACATAAGTGAAAATTAAAAACTACAAAACTCTCTCTTCTTCTCTCCTCTTGCTTTCTTTTATACTCCAAACTCCTTCTCTCCTCTTTCTGAGCATATCCCAGCAATTTTCTCAGCCATTAGATTACTTGAAATGATCTTGGCCATTCAATCAGTTTTTTGGCGCCAAAAGATAAATAAGCCAGTGAGGTTTAGTGAGGGGGGGGGGAATGAGCATTAAATGCTTCTTGGAGGTTAGTTGAGGTGGGGGGAACAAGAAAATGTGAAGGAGAGGAGGGGGAATGGGAGGTGAAGTGTTGCAGAAGGGCAGTTGGGGAGAAGAAGACTTTGGCGCCAAGGGTGGTTTGACCAAAGTGTTTGACCGGGGTTTATTATAAAAGGGGGGTCCAAAATGCATATTGACAGGGGGTCACTTGGTTTTGACAGGTCCAAAGGTTGATATGGCATTAATAATCATAGGGACCATTAGTGTAAATTCTGAAAAACAAGGGACCATGGCTGCCATTTTATCAAAGTTGCTCCAAGGGCTAAAAGTGACAAGCTCCAAAAGTACAAGGACCAAACTTGACATTTTCCAATTTTCCAAGGACCACTTTTGCCAATTTTCAAACTTGAAGGACCAATTTTGTAATTTCTCAAAACTTTTGACATTTTTCACCAAAGGACTAATTTTGACAAGTTATGATTTTAAAAGGACCTTTGGTGATTTTTCTTTGAAATTATGTGCTCGAGACTATTTCGACAATTTTTGAAACTTGGGGGTAGGCGCCAATTATGCAAACATAGCTCATTTTCATCGATTTTGAACATTTTGCATCCGAAACATATAAAATGCAATTTTGGAATATTTTCGATATTTTGATGCATTTCTGAGCATTTTTAAACGTTTTGCAGTTCAGATTTAACCAAAAATGATGAGTATTTACACACTCATCAATGCCCACGAATTTGTCAAAGCCTGTGACGCTTGTCAACGTCACGGAAATATCTCACAAAGAAATGAAATGCCGCAAAACGCCATTCAAGTGTGTGAGATCTTTGACATCTGGGGCATTGATTTTATGGGGCCATTTCCATCATCTCAAGGAAACAAATACATACTTGTGGCCGTTGACTATTTGTCAAAATGGGTTGAAGCGAAAGCTTTACCTACCAATGATGCCCGAGTTGTTGTGAAATTTTTAAAATCTCTTTTGCTAGGTTTGGAACTCCACGAGCTATAATCGGTGATCGTGAGTGCGCATTTCTGCAATGACCAATTTGATCGTGTCATGCAAAAGTATGGTGTAACTCACCGTCTCTCTCGCATACCACCCCAAACAAGTGGGCAAGTGGAAGTTTCCAACCGTGGTATTAAAAGAATTCTTGAGAGGACGAGGCGAAAATCGTGCATCCCGGTCGGATAAACCGGATGACGACTATGGGCCTTCCGTGCGACTTATAAAACACCCATCGGTGTACTCCATACAAGCTAGTGTACGGAAAGGAATGTCATCTTCGATTGAGCTTGAGCACAAAGCATCTTGGGCCTTAAAACATGCAAACTTGATATTCAGACGGTGGTGATCACGAAAAGTTCAAATGAATGAACTAAATGAACTCGTGATCAAGCATACGAGAACTCTTTGATCTACAAACAAAAGACAAAGAAGATTCATGACTCTAAAATCAAGAACCGCGTTTTCAACGTTGGTGATCGAGTCCTTCTTTTCAACTCTAGATTAAAGATTTTCTCAGGAAAGCTCAAGTCCCGTTGGTCTGGTCCATTTACTATTGCTAAGGTTTATCCTTATGGTACTATTGAGTTATCTCAATCCGATGGTCCAAATTTTAAAGTGAATGGTCATCGATTGAAGCACTACTTTGGAGAGGACATTCCATCCATGGTTGTCCCGGATCTACAAACTTTCCCCATGAACCAATGAATGCGGGGATCGAGTCAAGCTAGTGACTCGGTAATCAAAAACAGTAGCACACCATATGGGTTTTCACTCATATTTCTGACTTCTTTCTACTTTCTACCACCCTAGTGTGGGGGAGTTGCCCCCCGCTGTTGTATATAAGTTTCCTTTCAAAAAAAAAATGTGTATATATCAAAAATAAAATAATGGCCGTAGTATTTCCCTTTTACGTTCTATGTTTCGGCATAACCGCCGGTAAAATAATGAGGGCAATATTCATTTCTAAGTGTGGGGGGGAATTCTCACGAATTTTATCATGTAATTATGCCATCCAGTTCCCCCATTTTTGGCCAAAATTTTTTTTTTGGAGTAAGTGTTTTTCACTTACTCAGAAAATGGTAATCAGTCCGCCATGTCTAACCCACATAAGGATTGGCTAATCCAGGAGCAAACGGCTCTTGGTAAAGATATCTCAAATCCGTTTATGGCTTTCAATTTGCCTAAAATTGTATGGTGTTATTTCACCATATCTTTAATTAGTGAAAAGTTGGCTAGCCCGCAAGTTTATGGCTTGTGGTAAAGGCGATTGAAATCCATAATTGCTAATCAGCTCACCAAATATAATATTGATAATTTATCTAAGAGTTGGCTAGTCCGAAGCAAACGGCTTCGGTAAAGACAAATCAAATCCGTTGAAAGTCGGTGATTTGCTCAAAATCATTTGGTTATCATTGTACCAAGGTTCTTACTTGAGCTGAAATAATTGGCTACTCCGAGTAATGGCTTTTGGTAAAGAGATGAAATCCATTAATTTTTCTCAAAACATTGCTAGGGACTAGCAATATCTTAGTGTGGGGATTGATGAGTGTCTAAATACTCATCATTTTGTACCATTTAAATTCCCAAAACATCCGAAAACACTCGAAATGCATCAAAATGATGAAAATATCACAAATAAGTGTTTTATGTGTTTTAAATGCAAAAATATCAAAATCGGATGAAAAGCGTATCAAGTTTGCATAATTGGCGCTTTAGTCCCCAAGTTTCAAAAATTGTCAAATTTAGTCCACTGTAAATCAAAATAAAGTAAAATATCATTTAAGGTCCATGGGATTCAAAAGTTGTTAAAACAAACCCTTCAAAGTTTAAAAATTGCAAAATTACAACTTTGGTCCCTCAAGTTTAAAAAGTGTCAAAAATAGTCCTCGGATATTTAAAAAGTGAAAATAATCAAATGTGGTCCTTGTACTATTCATGAATGGCATATTTGTTCCTTATGATAGCTTTGGAAAAGTGACAGGTTCAGTCCCTTAAGTTTGGCCGAATTGCAAAATTAGTCCTTGTGTATTAAAAACCAAATGGACCCCCTTTGTATATCTTGATCCCCAGCAAAAACAAAAGACCCCCTGCCAAATAATCCTTGACCCAGTCAATAACCCACATGAACCCCCTTCATATTAATACCTCGGTCAACAAAAGTCAAATACCACGCCCACTGTTCATCTCTCTCACGTATACCCGCCAAAACCAGACACTCCTCAAACCACCCTGGTTTCCACTTGCTTCTTCCACCTTTCCAGCTGTATAACAACTCCCTTCCACCATCACAATATTCCAAATTGCATTAATTGAAGAAACCTGCTTAAGACTTTTTTGGCGCCAATTTTCCAAATGGACGAATATGATGAATTAGAGAGATCCAATGGCTCAAGAGAGGTGGGAAAGATTCAGATGTCGACACAAGAGTGGAAAAGATCTTTATAAAGAGGATAAGAAGCAATGTGGATACCTATCTAGTGTAACTCTTAAAATTTCTTAGTCGTTTTTATTATTTCAAGCTTTCCAGTGTAATTTTAAGCTTTCAAGAACTTTGTTTAAGTATCTTTAGTGTATGTGAATCTTTTCCAGTGATTAATTTCAAGTTTTAATCTCATTTCAAGTTTATGCAAAATTTCAAGTTATAAAAATCTCATGATAGTTTGAATGATGTTTGTAGTTATTGTCTTGGACTCATAAGCTAATGTAAGCTCTGAAAGCTTCTTAAAGCTTTTAGAAACCTTAAAACTCGGTTTAGAAGTAAAACTCAAAAATCACCAAAATACCAAAAAATTAGTTAAAATAAAAAATGAGCAACGAGATTATCAAGAAGATGGAGCAGGGTTGATTGTGGATTGCTTGGGTTTAGAAGCTTAGTGGTAAGCTATTAGGGTGGATACTTGGTCCTTGTTATCTGTTTTCAGCTGGATACCATTTGTAAGCCATTTTCTCATAATTTGCATTTCTTAATATTAGTGGTTAATTCTTGTTAATTTTAGTTTAATCTTGTCTAAACATAGTTAGTACAAGTTAATTTATAGCTTTCTTGGTTTGAAAATCTGTTTTAGTGTTAAAAGGTTCAAAACAGTCTCATAAATTGTTGTTTGGATTTAATTTGTTAACTGTGTTAAAGGTTGTTCAAGCCTTTGTTCTTGGTTGTTTCATATCACACTTGGTCCTAATAACTCAAAGAAGCAATAAAATCCAGTGTTCACTTGTTAAAAGTCAAAATCCTTTTTAATCTCACCTTGTTTGTCCACTGTTAGGATTTAGGAAGTAAAAATCACCACAGTAGCTTAAAACTTGTTAATCTAGCTTAATTACATCTTATTTTAGCTTAATACATCATAATCAGTAAGTAGGAGTGATTTAAAGTTCATATTAGTCAAACCTTTAGTGTAATTTAAAAAGTCAAATTTCAGTTTAGTCGTTTTTGAATAAAATAGATAATTTTATATAGGACTTAATATTAAGTTTCATACTTTGTGCTTTTGGGATATTAAAGTTTAGCTGCTCATCTTAATTAGAAAATATTAGTTTATATATACTTAGCTTATAAACCGCTTATTTCCTTATTTCTTTTAAGTGCTTTTCCAAAATATGCTCGTGCACGTTTAGCCATCCATTTTCCCAAGCTCACACAGAGCTCATGAGAGAGGTCTAGCTTGTACACTTTAGCTTTTTGAGAAGCTTACCTATCTGACTTGAAGATCCAAGCTTAATATTTTACTTTATAGCTTATTTGATAGGGCTACAAGTGACTTTTATTTTGTCCCATTTCTGTCTACACTAGATAACTCAGTGTTAACAAGCCTTTTTCACAAGCTCTTCATAAGCTCTCCAGTGGTCCCCAGTGTGTGAGCTTTGGCTGTTTGGAAAGCCCACCAACCCAGCTTATTGATTCAGTGCTTATTTTGAGCTTAGGAGCTTTTGCCCCTAGCTTAATCTTGCCTACAAGTTCTGTGTAAGACTGTTTGGTAGATAGGGTAGTCATATTGCTTAATTGCTTATTTTAAGCTTTTCGGTGCTTATTTGAGTCTTTTAGCTTAATATAAGCGCTTTAGCTTGTTTACATCTTAATCTATCTTTGGTTTCACTTTGAAGCTTGTTTGAGCTTAAAACACCAAAATAAGCTCATAAGTCCACTGTTGAGATTTTAAGCTCTTAAACGACTTATTTTCAAGTTTTAAAATTTTGTTTTCATAAAAGTTTCTTATTTTAAGTAGTTAAATAGTTTTCAAAAATAAAAATCAAGAAAAACATCATTTTAAATATAGTGATAGCGTTTATTTAATAGAAATTAGCTTTTTAAATTTTCTTTTCAGCTTATTATTAAGCACTTCTTGTTTTTATAATTTTCTTAACTTTCTGTCATCATAGGATATTTATATAAAAAGTTTCATAATTTTCCTAGCTTGTTTAGTATTTATTAAAATTTAAAATAGTTAAAAGTATTAAATAATTAATAATAAATAAATAAAAAAACATAAAAAATATATTTTCAGTTTTAAAATTAGTTTTATAATATTCTAGATTTTTCTGAGTTAAAATTTCATTTTTCCAGGTTAATTTAAATTTTCTTGTATTTAAGTGTATTTTAAATAGTAATTAATTAATAATAAATAGATAAAAAGTGTAATAAATATATTTTCAATTTTAAAATTAGTTTTATAATATTTTAGATTTTTCTAAATCATAATTTTATTTTTCTAGCTTTATTTCATATTTTCTTATATTTTAGTGTATTATTAAATAGTTAAAAAATAGTTTTTAATTAATAATAATTAAATAAATAGTGTTAAAAATAATTTTATTTTTCCAATAATTTTCTTTTATTTTTAGGATTCCAAAAATATCATTTTCATATTTGTAGGTCTTTTATTTCTTAAAACTCACGTTTTATTTTATACGTTCGTAAATTTAATAAACGTATTCGTTTAAGTTTATTTAATCGATTGTTGTGCTTTACAATTACGTATCCAAAATCCATTCCAATCAATCGAGAGTGTAGTTATCAATCAAAATCCTTACTGATCACTATCCTTAGTGATTATTCGACATCTGAAAGTGTTGAGCACCATTAATCCTCCGTGGGACTTAACGACCTGAGGTAACACTACACTCTCCAGATCTTAATTGCATTGTTTCTGAGCTGTTTTAAGTTTATTACGGTTGACCATTCACAAGTGGTTAGCTTGTGTGATAAACTTGATTGTTTGAGATCAATCACGAACCATTTGCAAACTTGATTGCAAACACAATTAGTCTATTTTACGTTATGTCCTTGAAGCCCTTTCAAAGGGATGGACTCGTCAAGGGGGAGTTAAGACGAGTACCATTCCCGTCACTTGCTCTCTTTATATTTTTTTTTCTCTTTCTCTTATAAAAATTGTGTTAGTTTCTTTTAAACACTTTTTGTTTCGACAAAAAGGGGGAGAAGAAAGTAAAAACTACAAATTCAAATTTTACAATTTTAGATTTTCCTTAAAATAATTTTATGTTTTGTCATCAACAAAAGGGAGATTGTTAATACAAATAAGCCGTGAAAACGTTTATTTATATTTTACGATCTTCTAATGTTTTGTCGATAACAAATATAAAATCATTTTAACGAAACAAATAGAGTACGTAAATAGTTTGAGTTAATAGTTTTCTAACACACTTACGCTTTCACATAAAACACTAAAACAAGTATAAGTGATTTTATGACTTAGATACATATGTACAACAACTAGTGTTTACATATTGGATTAAACATATAATTAAACTAAGTATATCAAAATGGGTAAAAACAAGTATATACTAAAATGGGTAAAAACAAGTATATACTAAATAAGTAAAAACTAGCAAATGGTTTTGACCCATAACCCATGGTTTTATATATACCACTTAACCAAGTTCATTGTATCTAGAAAGAAAACCATGGATCAACCCATAACCCATGACCCATGGGCAAAGAGGAGCGGACCACGGATCCCTAGCTTTATGCTAGCCGGATCCCTTGTGGTAGGGATCCGTGGGATCCGGGGATACATAAGAGAAATTCCTCTATAAATAGAGAGCCATTTCTTCCTCTCTATGTGTACTTTTTCATATATACTTCCCCAAAGTATTCTAACCCTCTAACCTCAGATCTAAGTGATCTATGTAGTTTGTCTTTTGTTTTAGTGTGATCTACTAGGTTCCTCTCAAAGGAAAGATCACCACCTCTTGAAGACGTGCAAGCTCAAAGTCCATGAGTTGCCATGCTTTGTCATCATCAAGACTACTAAGGTTATCTTGTTGATAGTTCTTCCTTTCTCCATAGATGTTGGGTTGAAGGCATTAGTGAAGAATGCCGAAAGTGTCAAGATGAAAGCATTAGTGAAAGGTGCTCATCATCCGTGTCAAAGCATTAGTGAAGGATGCTAAAGGTGTCAAGACGAAGGCATTAGTGAAGGGTGCCAAGCGTTGTGTCAAAGGAATTAGTGAAGGATGCCAAAGAATCAAATCAAGTAGCATTTGGGAAGAATGCCTAGGTCGTATAATCGATGAGGTGCATCGTTATACATATATGTATTTGTTTATATACAAGGATGGTGATATCCTTGATGGTGTTGTAACAAGGAGTAGATCTCCTTGAGACTAGGTGTTGTGTCGTGAAGGTGTAGTTCACCTAAGGTGTGAAAGAACTAGGTACTTAGCCTAGTACCTAATAAAGGGTAGCGACGTTGTGAAGGATTAGTTCTCCTAAGGTGTGAAAGAACTCGGTGGTTAGCCTAGCACCGTATAAAGGGTAGGCGACGTTGTGTTAGGTGTGGTTCGCCTTGGTGTGAAAGAACTCGGTATTTAGCTTTGTACCGGAAAAAGGTTAAGCGACGTTGTGAAGGCTTCTCCGCCATAAGGAGTTGTTGTAGTGTTTACGAACTCTCGAGTAGGTGACTCGGGCAGTGGAGTAGGTCAAGGAAGGTGTCCTTGTAGCCGAACCACTATAAATACTTGTGTCGTGGTGATGTGGTTCTTACTCTTTATCTTTCATTACACGTTTATATATCTATCTATCAACGTCCAACATAAACAATCAAATAGATTGACATAAGTCGATCTAAATATTTAAAAGGAAGTTTTAAATTGGTAAAACTATTCAACCCCCTTCTAGTTTTCCACACGAGGGATCAAGTGAAGCGGCTTGTGGAGCTTCAAATGATGGAGCGATTGGTGGAGGTGCATTTGAGAATGGCTCGACCAAGAATGATGGTGGTGGTAGATAAGTATCAACTTCCATGTGATCGGGTGGTTGATTTTGATGATTTCTCATAATCCAAATGGGATTATATGATGGAAACGGCGAAAAGGAAGCCGGAGCTAGTGTTGACTCAACACCTTGATTTGGTACCATTATTCCTCCTAATGAGGAGAATGTTGTCGGCGGAGGCGGATGAGACGGCCTAGGAGGCAAATCCTCTAAATTGTAGAGGTGTGGTGATGATAGTGGAGATGTAAAGGAGATAGCTCTAGGAACCAATGGTGATGTTTTAGTGGAGATGATATTGTTTGGCCTAGGAGGTATGGTGGTGTTTGGCATTGGCAGTTTTGTGGGTACTATCCTTTTAGGAATTGGTTTGATTGGTTGAGGAAAGATCCTATCATTTGTTGGCTTGACCGGAGATGATTCGGTTGAAGAGATTTCATGTATAACACGAGCCCTTTTCTTGGGTGGTTCTTTGGTGGATAAGTTACTACTTGGGGTTTTCCTCCTGATGAGATGATTTCAAGAGGTTTGTAAGGGGTTCTAAAGTGCTGAAAGTTAGGATGATGGTGATGACTATGGAAGTCCTAGCAATGTG
This sequence comes from Chrysanthemum lavandulifolium, assembly GCA_022545495.1. Taxonomy (NCBI): domain Eukaryota; kingdom Viridiplantae; phylum Streptophyta; class Magnoliopsida; order Asterales; family Asteraceae; genus Chrysanthemum; species Chrysanthemum lavandulifolium. The sequence continues at coordinate 72,134,285 of CM040246.1, forward strand.
GTTTATAAAGCAAGAGATTTGGCAAGTGCATTTAAGCCTTAAGCCACTAAGATTCATTGGAATGTGATGATTAACATGCACAAGAGTCAACTTCAGAGTTTGTACTGATCTAGGAACTCATTTAAGATGATATGGAGTGTTTGAGTTAGAAAGATGAGTTGAAATGATTGTTTTAGCAAGGTTTGACATAAACTGTCATCCGGATCCCACGGTTCCCTCCTCACAGGGATCCGTCTAGGCTAATCCTAGGGATCCGGCTCTCAGCAGCTATGAAAGAGTGGAAATGATGTTTCTAAGATCTAAGATCTATATCACCTTGAGTGTTTCAGTCTTCCTAAGTGTCTTAAATGAAGGGGTGCTTAAGTACATGAAGGTAATGAGTGATGTAGCAAATGATTGCCTTTTATGGAAGAAATTGGAACCTTCATGAGTACCAATGAATGAACAAGGATGACACTAAAGATTTTGAGGATGTCAAATAGAGCCAAATGATCCTAGTGATCAGATAGTGACTTAGGATAATGTCTTGGAGAAGATCCTAAAGGTTTAAGGTGGAAGAACTAGAATTTGATCAACTTTGACCAATTTTGAGGTAAGGATGATTATGACCAATTTTAGCCATATTTGAAAGATTTTCAAAGCTAGATGTGAGGAATCATGTGAGAGATGATGTGTGAGCTTGAGAGCGGAAGAGTAATGGTTTTAAGTGAAACAATAAATCTACAAACGTCTTGAGTGTGATCTAGGTGAGTTATGTGTGATTAGAAGAGATCTACTTAACTTGACAAGGACTTAATTTTCCTTAAGGCACTATGTCTAGCTTAGTGTGAGGTGTTCTAAGGACATGTTTGAAATACAATGATTGCAATTGCATTTTCTGTTTTCCGGATCCCACGGTTCCCTAAGAGTAGGGATCCATCAAGCACAAATTTTGGGATCCGTCTATCTGCTAAGCAGAACCTTTACAAAAGGTATGCAATGACTTTGACAATGCATCATATTTCAAGTTTAAGAGGTTCTAACATTAAGATATCAAATGAGATCAAGCTCACAAATAACAAAGAGGTTTATCAAACTTAACAAGCACTATTCAAGAAACTCAAAACATATTTAGGATCTAGATTAGTAAATCGTTTGTATTAATAATGGCGTGCAAGGTATATGTCAAGAAAGAAAAGAGTAATTGATAGTATTCACGACAATAGAGTTGTGAGGTGCTAGTTCAAAAAAATCCTATACTTCATCCGGAGTTGTTGTTTTGGTCAACGGAAGTAATGAGCTATGTATAGTCATTACGGATGGTGATTAGCATACAATGAACTTCATCCGTGAATTCATGTAGCTCTTCTCGATCAAGGCAAGATTATCGCTTGATGAGGAAAGTGGTTGTGATTAACTAAAAGAAAAATCAATTTTACAGCTTGTTTGATTAGTAATCCTAAGACAACGCAAAATATTTCCATTGTAAACTTACTTTAGGAGAGCATAGGAGTATAGATTTCTCAAGTGAGAGAATGAATATGAGACTATTACTAGCAGTGCTCAATTACGGCTAAACACGACCATTTTTACGGGTGATTCCACATACCCAACTTCCATCAAGGAAGCAATTTAACCGTTAGGTCAAATTGAGTTTCTAGTGCAATAAGTTCTCCAATATTCATTCTCAAGTTAGGAAAATTTATATTCCTACAATGGCCTATCGAAGAGTAACAATGATGATACTTTGCTTCATTTTTTTTAATATTATACATGAAACAACTAAGGTGTCGAAGGTGTAAAAAGAAATAATTAAAAGTTGTCCATATGGTGAACAGAAAAAAAATGGTTGGATGAGCTAGTTCAACATATGTTGTTGGAAAGCTAGATTTTGGACTTTCGGATATGAACAATTATATTTGCGTTGCTGATAAGGTTTTAAAAGGTACCATTTTGAGGGGTCGTTTAAGTCCTTATTTGATCACTTTTGTATCCGTTATTGCTTAATATCGTTCCTTTTCACTTTTTAGGTCTCGTGAAGGCAAAATCTGGAATGGCACTTATTTGGACGAAAAGGCGAATATATGAAGAAAATGGCCAAAGTCGAAATCAAGACACTCACGATCGCTGAATGTAGAAGGCGGCGCGTCGGTGCTATGTGCAACGCCGTCGGAGAATTATTGTGACGGTCGAACTCAAAACTCGTGTTTTCAAGAGACGGCGTCTAGTTGTGAAAGAGTAGGCCGTCGCTACTCGGACGGCCTAGATGCGATCCAGACGACGTCGGAAGGAAGAGGACGGCGTCACGGACATAAGGTGACTCCGTCGCAAGGTTAACGTGGCCAAGACGAAACCCTAATGGCGGCGACACGACGGCGTCACTAAACATAAGGTGACGTCGCAATTGTAATCTTATATATAGAATCCGAATTTTTCGTCTTTGTGTGGAGAGTCTTTGGAGTAAAACCTAAAACCGAACCTAAGGTGTCTTGTACAAGATTTTAGGGTTTTTAACCCTATCTTACACCAAGATAAGTCTTTGCTTCATTAATTCAATTATGTCTTTGATTATTTGTGTGTATGCTTGCATGTTCTCCATGTCCGCTAATTTATTTGTGTGTTTGCTTAGGAAGTATGAAACTTAATTATTGAATATTGATTGGTTGTTTCTTAACTTAGTTGATTAATGATCTAGTAATGCGATAGGTCATTCGTTGTGTACTTAATGCTTGATTCATCTTTGTGAACCTTAGAGTATGATTACCTGAGTGATTGTAGGCTAAAACATCCGAAGAGTGCCTTAGAGTAGGAGTCTATAATCTCTAAGTGGATTTGTAGACAAGACCCTTTGGTAAGTTCAAAGAGTTAGGGAGAAACGCATACCCTACAACTTTAGAAACACAACACAACTAGGAATAAGACGTGACACTCAACCATCAATAGGAGATAATTAAGGAGTAATACATACTAAGTAAACACATCTTTAAACTATCATACGAGCACACATTAATTAGACATAGACTCCCACAACCTTAGTTTAGATAATTAGATAATAGTAGAGTAATCGGTAGAAATACCAACCCCCCAAATCCAATACCCGAGATTCGTACCTTTCCATTTTCATAAAATATAAAAGATAAAAATAATCTTCCTCAACCTTAACCTTAGCGTAGTAACTCCCTACTAGCATTCCTATTCCCCAGAGAACGATATCAATACCCGTGGCTTACCCTAATTACTACACTACAACGATTAGGTTCATCGCCTAGGTGTTATAAAACTTGCTCGAAGAAAAGGAAGTTTCCTTGACCCCGAACGACGCGTGTGGCGTTATCAAGTTTTTAGGCGCCATTGCGGGAATAGAATAGCTAGTTAGTAGTCCACCTCGTTTAGGTTTCTTTGCTTGATTCCTATCAAGTAAAATTTTTTCTCATTTTTAGATTTCTCTTAGTCTATCCCCCTTCTTCGTGACATTTGTTAGTAATTCCATCACTTTTCATCATGGAAGGTGATAACCCACTACCATTCATCAACATACCACCAAATGACCCGCCAAGAGCCCATACTCTTGGTGAATACTCAAGACCAAGCCACTTAGGCTATAGGAACACCATTGAGCTTCCCGACCAAGCCCAGACTACGGCCCTGCGATCCGACACCATCCGGTTGGTGCAAAACGGATGTGCATTTCATGGACTTCGTTCAAGATCCAAATCGACATCCGAGGGATTTCCTCAAAATCGTCGATTCCATCGACCTTGATGCTACTACTCGGGAGACCACGCGCTGCGTCTCTTCCAATTCTCTCTACGGGACCAAGCTAGTAATTGGCTTGAGCGACTTCCCGGCTCCATCTCAAGTTGGGATGATCTTACTTCTCGCTTCCTTGCTCAATTTTTCCCACCGGAGAACTACTAAGCTTAGGCGAGACATCTTGACATTCCAGCAGCTCCAAGGTGAGTCTCTTTACAAAGCATGGACTCGATTTAAGGAATTACTCCGTGACTTCCACACCATGGCATTGATCTTTGGCTTCAAATCCAAATCTTCTATGATCATACCGATTTCATCACTCGACGATCCATTGATCGAGTGCGGTGGAAGACTCGGCGACTTTAATGCGAGCAATCTTGGGATATCATAGAGGAGCTCACGATCAAAACTACGAAGATTGGAGTGAATCTCCGAAACTCCGATTAACGTAGTTAATGCCATATCCACTCCTCCCGAATCTCCGATACACTCGAAGAGCAATTGAGTGCCATCGACGGAGGAATTGATTATCTTATGGAAAGGCGAAAAGAGCACTGTACAAATTCCTCGAGATCATCAAATCCGCCCACTCCACCAACCACTCCACACCTCTTTCGAATCTCCAAGTCGCGAGCAAAACCCAAGTTCCAAGGCGCTCATTCTACTTCCCAATACCACTTTCACCAAGCTTCAAAGATCAAATGAGGAGTATATGGCAGCTCATAGAGAGATTAGCCAAATTTGAAGAGGAGATTTATAGGCGAGAGAGGAAATGCAAGCAAAATGAAAGAAATGATGGATTTGGTAATTGAATTTACCAAAACAAGGGCTCCCAAAAAGTGCTCGTAGAAGCAATGATTGCCCCCACTTCATTCAGAACGCCGCTTCCATCATGCACGAGAATGCAAGGGTTGAGATGTGGAATCTTGAGGAAAGCACGAAGAATGAGTCCATGCCCGATGATGAACCCGAGACCATTGAGTACTACCTTAAGCATGAAATTAACAAGAAAACCATTGCAAACCAAGTAAACAACTTTAGGTACAATGAAGTTCTTAGGGATGCTCTTGAAGGAAAGATGACGGAAGAAGAATACGATGCTTTACCTATGGAACCTTTGTATGAGTTGGTCATAAAAAACCGTTAACAAGAAAACGGAACACCACGTGGAATTTCGTGATACCGGTTAGCATCGGTGACATGGACAATATAAATGCCTTGGCGATCAAGGGACCGATGTGAACATAATGCCATTGTCAATCTATAATAAGCTAACTAATGAGAAACCAAAGAAAACCGACCTTAGACTTTCCTAGCTAATCATACTTATGTCCATCCGTAGGAATCGCTGTTGATGTTCTAATTGAGGTAGCTAACATCGTTTATCCAATGGATTTCGTGATCATTGATGTTGAGGAAGATGAAAACGCACTCTCATTCTTGGGACACCATTCACGGCCACCGCCAAGGCAACCATTAAATGCGGAGAAGGCATCATGATACTTAAAAGCGGGAAGGGTGCGCTAGAATACCCATCGTCCCACGATATCCTCTTAAGATAATGGAAATGATTACGGTGGAAATCGAAAAGCCCGGATAACAATGTTAAGAAGAAGAAGAATGACCGAAAAAGGGCTTAGAGACTTTATGGTTCAAGGATTGTATGCGACATTGTGGAAACCCGATAAAAGTTAAAAGCAATCCTACCTCATTACCTAAGGTACAAAAGGACCCTAAGGAATTTATAAAGGGAGAAAAGTGCTCTTGTATAGGTCTCGGATAAGGGCATTACGAGGAAGAAGCAAACCAAGATGGTTTGGGCCTTTCACGATTAAGGAGACCAATTTAAAAGATAAAACCGTCACCATAATTGGCAGTTGGCAAGGAATCCACGGTGAGCATAAAGCGTCTACACCCTTTCGATGAAGGAAAACAAAGAGTCAAGAGGCGTGGTGAGAAAGCGTAGGAGCACGACTATGAGTCTAGCTACAAGACTCTTAAATAAAGAAAAGCGCTTCGTGGGAGGCAACCCATGCTTAATTGTTTGCTTGTTAGTGTCATATATCTTTTATTAATTGTTTATCCTCATGTTTAAATTTGTAAAATGCTTTATTTTGTTTTTAACTTCGCCTTAATTACATATAAAGGTATTTTACATAAGGGATAAGTGTAGGAGGATTACACACGCTTTCAAAAGAAACGTAAACATGAGAATAACAATTAATTAAAAGATATATATGTTTGTTTGTTTGAGTCAAATGCTTGTATCGAGTCATAATGGATGTTTTGCGAAATTTTCCGATTCTAAAGATGTAAATTTTCCGAAATTTTTCCGTAAAATCGAGACCGCTTTTATCAAGATAACTGACGTCGTCAGATTGCAACTGACGCGTCGGGAAGGAGTAAAACATCGATTACTTTTTCTCGTTTTACGAGCTACTTATAAATTTTGGAATTTTCCGGTCTTAATTTTCTTAGAAATTCGTAAACATCCATTCCACAAGCATTATATCCTAGTTCAAATCGAGTCTTATATATATATTATTACCGCCGATTTTACGCGAAGGTTTCGTTTGTTTTCTTCAAGTGTGCGGGTTTAGTTTGTCAAGAAGAAGTTACATAAGATTGGAAGGAGCTTTTCACGCAATAATTCTTCTTGAAAAGAATTTAACCACCACTTTACACGGATCCTACCGAGCTAATCGGGGAGTATTAGTTTCTTTCGCTTTTAATTACCTTCTTTATCATAACTTTGATACTTTCGGGAACATTGGGGACAATGTTCGGTTTAAGTGTAGGAGGAAAATAAACGGGAACTTTGAAACTATGCTTATCCTTGACTATTTGCTTTGTCCAATTGTGATTGTGTAATAAACCATGAGAAAATGTTGGTTAGGGTAATTTTGGCACCAAATTTAAAATTTTTCATGACATATAGGAGTGGGCCATTAGTCTTAACAAAAGCGTCTCACGGATAGGAAATTATATGACTAGCACAAAAACCCTTACCACCCAAATTCCACCCAAAATGTGAGGATCGCCCTTAGATTAGTAGGAATTAAAGCATTCATCTTTAATGCTTAGAGTGTGAACCGTAGTATATTAGATTCTAGAACTTGTTTTGTGATGCATTCCGAGATCGCAAGTGAGGCTACACTTGTGTAGTTAGGAATAACTAAATGATAAGAGGCATTAGGATAACCCTTGTTTGATACACGTAATATAATTACTTCTTCCACATCGGTTGAGTAATTCCCCACACCCTTTACGTTGTACTCATCTTTAGTACATGATACCCTAGTTAACCCCTCGAGCCTATCCTTTTCGGTTCTCGTGATATTTCGGTTTTCCGAATATCAATGAAGAGCATTGTTTACACCCCACCCCAAATATACACCCAAATCGCCTTAGCCTACCCCTTATGCACTCACTTTTAGTGCAAATATTTGTTATCACCTTAAACCCTTAGTTCAATTATCTAGTTGCTTGCATAAGTTGCTAAGTCGAGTCATATCCTTTGTATACGCTTTTGGGATGATTGGGATTCATGGGAAAAGTTAAAGTTTATGAAATGACGGAAGGAACGTTAAATTCAAATTCCCTTTGTTTACGTAATAATGTACCCCAAGTGTTTTGATCTTTTCAATTCGGGTCAAATTAGTGTTAGAGTAATAAAAACTCAAGTGTAGGGATGTGCTGTAAATCCCTAGTATTTTGATGTTACCGTAGAGGATGGTAGAGTAAAAGTGTATGAAAAAAAAAAAAAAAAAAAAAAAAAACAACATACGGGCTACCATCCTACATCTATCTTTAAATTTACGTTTGTTTATTTCGGTTATCTAGAGTTTAGAGTGTCGAGTCTTGGCTTAGCAACGCCATTCTTCATATCGCTTAACATAAAGATTTTGACTTACCACCACTAAATAGCCTATCCCACCAAACCCTTATTTCCTACCGTAAGCCTAACATTACAACCCTTTAAAAGACCTCTTTGATAGTCTTTCCTAGGTGCTTACGCCAAAGCGATGGAGGTTTGATCTATTCTCAAGCCTATGGTAATCTATGTACTAGGACCGGTTAATGAGTGTTTATCTTCCATTTCCTATATTGTTATATTTCATTTATACACCGAGAGATGTGAGTATCCAAACACCCCATGTGAGGTGCTAGTATGTAATTTCCGTGCTTGTTATGACTTTTGGGGCTTATATGTGTTGTGGACCGTTTTGAATTAATCTTTGAATGACCCCTAACTTATAAATTAATTGGCTAAAAGCACATTTGCTTGAGGACAAGCAAATAACAAGTGTAGGGATATTTGATAAGGTTTTAAAAGGTACCATTTGAGGGTCGTTTAAGTCCTTATTTGATCACTTTGTATCCGTTATTGCTTAATATCGTTCCTTTTCACTTTTTAGGTCTCGTGAAGGCAAAATGCTGGAATGGCACTTATTTGGACGAAAAGGCGCGAATATATGAAGAAAATGGCCAAAGTCGAAATCAAGACACTCACGATCGCTGAATGTAAAAGGCGGGCGTCGGGTGCTATGTGCGACACCGTCGAGAATTATTGTGACGGTCGAACTCAAAACTCGTGTTTTCAAGAGACGGCGTCTAGTTGTGAAAGAGTAGGCCGTCGCTACTCGGGCGGCCTAGATGCGATCCGCACGACGCCGGAAGTCAAGAGGACGGCGTCACGGACATAAGGTGACGCCGTCGCAAGGTTAACGTGGCCAAGACGAAACCCTAATGGCGGCGACACGACGGCGTCACTAAACATAAGGTGACGCCGTCGCAATTGTAATCTTATATATAGAATCCGAATTTTTGGTCTTTGTGTGGAGAGTCTTTGGAGTAAAACCTAAAACCGAACCTAAGGTGTCTTGTACAGTATTTTAGGGTTTTAACCCTATCTTACACCAAGATAAGTCTTTGCTTCATTAATTCAATTATGTCTTTGATTATTTGTGTGTATGCTTGCATGTTCTCCATGTCCGGCTAATTTATTTGTGTGTTTGCTTAGGAAGTATGAAACTTAATTATTGAATATTGATTGGTTGTTTCTTAACTTAGTTGATTAATGATCTAGTAATGCGATAGGTCATTCGTTGTGTACTTAATGCTTGATTCATCTTTGTGAACCTTAGAGTATGATTACCTGAGTGATTGTAGGCTAAAACATCCGAAGAGTGCCTTAGAGTAGAGTCTATAATCTCTAAGTGGATTTGTAGACAAGACCCTTTGGTAAGTTCAAAGAGTTAGGGAGAAACGATACCCTACAACTTTAGAAACACAACGCAACTAGGAATAAGACGTGACACTCAACCATCAATAGGAGATAATTAAGGAGTAATACAAACTAAGTAAACACATCTTTAAACTATCATACGAGCACACATTAATTAGACATAGACTCCCACAACCTTAGTTTAGATAATTAGATAATAGTAGAGTAATCGGTAGAAATACCAACCCCGAATCCAATACCCGAGATTCGTACCTTTCCATTTTCATAAAATATAAAAGATAAAAATAATCTTCCTCAACCTTAACCTTAGCGTAGTAACTCCTACTAGCATTCCTATTCCCCAGAGAACGATATCAATACCCGTGGCTTACCCTAATTACTACACTACAACGATTAGGTTCATTGCCTAGGGTGTTATAAAACTTGCTCAAGAAAAGGAAGTTTCCTTGACCCCGAACGACGCGTGTAGCGTTATCAGTTGCAAAATAATTTACTTGAGTATATCGGATGACATAATCAAGTTTTCAATCCTACTATGAAGCTTGGAGAATGATCATGAAAAGGAAAACGGGAGAGTACATCATCAACACAAGTGTAGGTTATGATCTGATGTACATTCTTGTTGTTTTTAGAAAATGATACAAGAAAATATGAAATCAAGAAATCATATAAGCACATAAAACATTTATGTTGCACACATGACATACTCAATCAAAAAGCCATTTAGTGTGTTATATGTTTTAAACATTTTTCAACTTATAAAACTAACATTTTCGACACAACAAGATGTTATCCCAAAACACTCCTTCAAGTAGCACATTGATTAGTAGAATATTACTAAATTGACAAGCAAGAGAATGAATAGCAAGGTAAGGAAACCACATATGTTATTCAATCAAACAAGCACAAAAGCTATTTGAGATAAGCAAATAATCAAGTAATGCTAGGAAGACAATTTATCATTTAGCATAGCATACGAAAGTTCTTTTCATCGCTTTGTGTTAAACATGTATACCAAGCTTGATTAGTTTCTTTTATAAATATGATCAAAACCTTAATTTGAAAGAGTACACATTGTTATTCAAAGATGAAAACATCCGTCTCCAATTAGATCAAAAGTTTGTGCAAAAGTTATGACCAAAAATTGACTTTCTATTATAAATCAATGATTCTGTAAATTTTTGTTTTGAATCTGTTTATGAAATCATTTTTAAATGAAAGGAGACTCAAATAACTTTAAAATGATAGGTGGCACGACTTCTAACGACTTACGGTTAATTAGTTAAGAATTTTTGAAATTCAGACAAAAAATGTCTTCTGTACCATGGATCCCACGGATCCCTTGCTTGAGGGATTCGTCCAGTGTAAACTGAGGGATCCGCGGATCTAACACAGAGTTACAAAAATGCATGTTTCGACCCGACAAAAAGGTTTAACCTTTGTAGACTTTTTAGTGAGGTTATATTACCCATTCCAATCTTTATTCAAGCTTGAATGAACATATATTAAACACAAAACTTCAAAGAAAAGAGAAAAAAATCACTAAAACACTTTTCATATTATGCTTATTATAAGAGAGAAGCATATATTACCATTTTATCCACAAGCAATTTAGCACGTCTTTGACTAATAATTGTAACTAAGAGAACATACCTTTGTTGTATTCCCTTTGTATGGTTTTAGAAACCATAGGGGCGAAATACTTCATGATCTTCTAAGATACCCAAATCCTTTGCTATATTCCCTTTTTATGGTTTTAGAAACCATAGACGCGAAATACTTCATGATCTTCTAAGATACCCAAATCCTAGTATGAAGAATTCTCAAAGGAAAATGTTAGAATGATCTATCACTATCCAACATATGATGATTTCTAAATGTCACACCCCCAAAATATCGCAGCGGAACGATAGTGTCATTGGGGTATGGCGTCATAGCACAAAGTATGGATAAAGAAAACGACCTCTATAATAAGACGTTTTAAAGAGTTTACCATTCGATAAATAAGTTAAAGTTTACAACACAAACGATTTCAAAGTTTGGTAATACATAAAGGTTTACACAACATGTCGAATGGTAATAGATAAAAACACTAGACTCCAATGTATGCCATGAGACCCAAAAGCTCCATGAAATGCTATCGCCTTACAACCTGAGATAAACATGCTAAAAAGTGTCAACACAAAGGTTGGTGAGTTCATAAGTTTGTTGAAAATGATTTGAAAAAGTCTTTAAAGAATGTTGATGCAGCAAAGGCCTTGTAAATCCACTCAGTTCCAAGTTCCGCCCACACAAAACTTGCAACCTGTGTGTTTACAACCCATTGCCAAAATATGGAATTGTCAATCTTGTTTGTAAGTAGGACATATGTGCATACGATATATATACATGTACTTAATGCAAAGAATCACAGCCAACTTAACCTCTTGACAAGTCTAAATTGTTTGTTGAGTTTTATTGAATAACAGATTATATTCACCCTGTGTCACGTCATCAAGGACCCAAGGGTGGGGGCGTCGACCGATAGTACTATCAATACCTCTCCATGGCTCCGCAGAGTTAACCATTGCTAAAGTATGTATGTTGATGCATAATTGAAAACAAGTTTAGCACATTAAGGCACATATCGCAATAAACCACACATAATGTCCAAAGAGTATAAAGTATAGTGTAACACAATTGTATAAATGGTTTGAGTATTCAAGAGTAAAACAAGTATTTAAGCATGTATCTCCCCAAATAGTTTGTAAGAATTTAAACGAGTAAAAGCGGGGTATGAACTCACCTGGTATGATTGATATGCTAACAAAATGAAGTGCACTAAAATGAGGCTCGGAAACTATCCGCGACCTAAAATGAATGTCATGACTTGAGTTATGATATGTTGTCGTGAATGCGTGATACAATGTCGTGCATGCAAATCCATATGATATCCATACCACTTGTACGTTTTGGAAATAATGTTTGTCGTCAAAATATATGTTTATGACATCCCGTCGTATAAGAATAATACTCTACAAGTAGTTATGTTGAAACAACCTCCTATGATAGTCGCAAAATGGTGCACACCTAGTGTTAGGAAACAACTCAACAGTTTTGGAAAGCTTGTGTTATTATCTCAAAGTATTAGTATTTAAGTTTCCATCCCAGAGGTCTCGATCACAAAGAAAAATATTGGTTAAGTATGGTACTTTAGCCCAAAAGTATAGTTTAAGGGTGGTTTTCGGCCAAGTTTGAGTGACTATATGTTATTCGTTACAACTCCGCTCAACAAACGGTTTAACATTTTGGAAAATATGCTAGGCGAACTTACTTTTACTAGAAGACATCACGTTATAAAAAGTTCTACATCATTGTTAAAAACGTCCGCCAACATGGTCCTTTAGTTGCCGTAGTATGTTTTTAATAGAGAATATATTAATTTTGCTAATAGAATAAAGTTACGGCAACTTGGTTTATCGCGTGTAATTTAATCGTTACAAGTCCGTTTTCTACGTTTTATATGTCCTTAGATTCGTGTCAAAGTATACTAATATATTTTTGATAAGTCGACACAATTTATAAAGCTTAAGACTCATTTTTGACTCGTAAAGAGTGACATTTTCATGCTGAAATTTCTGAAATTAATAGTTTTCATCGTCAAAATTGAAAAATTCATAACTTCTTCGTTATAGCTCCGTTTTAATCCGTTCAAGCGGCCACGTTTTCTTTTTAAAGTGTATTTTCTAAATATCTAGCCTAAAATATTATACCCACTGTCAGATTTTCCCAGAATTAAAAATATGGACAGACCCTATTTAAAACGTGTCGAAATGAGTTTTTCCCGCGTCAAACCTATTCTAACCCATTCAAAACAACTCCGAAGCTATTCTAATCCTACCATACACCTTCTTAGGGTGTCATGGTTTCCTAGACATCACCAAAACTAATATATAACAAGGAATAATTATAGGATGACTTATATATATTCATAACTCTTGAAAATCAATGAAAAGTGGTACAATATCATATGACTTGCATGTTTTTGCTCAAATATGATGAAATGATTATGAAATAAATATGTATGGTGAAAAATAGACATGAGATGCTTACAAGAATACTTGATGAGGTTTATGAGAACAAAGGTTTAATCCTAATCACCCAAGGTTTATATTGCAAAACCTTAAACAAAGAGTGATACTAGTGTTAAAACCTTGTCTAGAAAATATTTTGGTGATCACCTTGATGGTCCCTGTGGTGGCCGGTTCACTTGGAGAAGAAAGGAGGGAAAGATGGTTTTGCTTGCACCTTGGATATTAGTTCTATGTGTTTATTTAGAGTATAACAAGATAAATATGAAAGATATTTTGCACAACATGTGACTCACAAGTGTGTGTCGACAAACACAACAAAAGAAAGAAAAAAAAAGACTAGTAGTTTGTTGTAGCTAATTAATTGTATGTATAAGTAAATGGGTAGTTATTCAATAATAATTAGTAACTTGTGTATATATTTGAGTATTTAGGGTAGCGTTAGAAAAAAATAACTTTTCACGGGTCAAGATAAAATATATTGAGGTCATAAAAATTCTAAAAATACATTTCTTGAAAGATTTGAGTGAATAAATATTTATCGGGTTGAATTTAAGAAAGCCGTCGTAATTTATATAAACATAACAATTTATATATACGAAATAAATTTAAAACACCGGGTAAACTAATAATAATATTTTTATAAACTTAATATGAGTATAAAAATATATTATGATAAATTTTTGGAAGTAACGGATTAAATGTTCAAAATAATTAATTACGCGATAGCATTTATTTTAATATGAAATTATGCGTTTAATGTGAAATGCAAAACCCATGCATGACTAGTATGGTGAATGTAGAGTTTGAGAAATGACCAAAAATTGAGAATTGTGACACTAAAAACATGACTTTTTGTTTTAAGAAATTCCCTCCTTTGTAGTTTTCAAACATACACGGATCGTATCAAGTTTTCAAAGTACAATATACTAAAAAAAACTTGGTAACGAAGCTCTGATGCCAATTGTGGAAAACTAGAAGGTGGATGATGTGTTTACCAAAGTTTTCAAGCTTGGTATATCGGATTTAGTTCTTCTAGTGGTCACTGCAATAGCCGACTAAAAACGTGGATGATGTGTTTACCAAAGTTGTGGAACACTAAAAGGGGGAGTTGAATAGTTTTACCAATTAAAACTTCCTTTTAATCTATTTAGATCGACTTATGTCAATCTATTTGGATGTGTGTGTTGGATGTTGATAAACAAGCTTATAAAGGTAAGTAATGAAAAGATAAGAGTAAGAAGCACAAAACCACAACACGAGTATTTATAGTGGTTCGGCTACAAGGACCCCTTCCTTGCCCTACTCCACTCCCCGAGTCACCTACTCGAGAGTTCGTAATCACTACACCAATCTCCTTATGGCGGAGAAGCCTTCACAACGTCGCCTACACTTTTTCTGGTGCTAGGCTAACCACCGGGTTCTTTCACTCCAAGGTGAACCACACCTACACAACGTCGCCTACCCTTTATAAGGTACTAGGCTAAGTACCTAGTTCTTTCACTCCAAGGTGAACTACACCTTCACAACGTCGCCTACCCTTTATTAGGTATTAGGCTAAGCACCTAGTTCATTGCAATGGAGGAACTGCTACCACACTACACCAACGACTAATCCCAAAGGAGATCTACTCCTTTACAACATCATCAAGGATATCAATATCCTTGGATCTAATACTAGTCTATCTTGTACATCGAAACACACCATATCGAATGTACATCTAAGGTACCTTTCACTAATACCTTTGACTAGATCTACAAGACATCTTTCACTAATGTCTTGTGTCTTCACTTCTAAGCACCTTTCACTAATGCTTCTTTGTCTTGACTTCTAAGCACCCTTCACTAATGCTTCTTGTCTTGACTTCTAAGCACCTACCACAAGTGCTTATCCTATAGACGATAGATACCCTTCACTAATATCTTCGTCTTGACACTGAGACATCTTTCACTAATGTCTTCAACACTACACTTCTTTGAAGAAAAGCGGATCATCAACAAGAGGACTTCAATAGCCTTGATGATGAGGAATCATGGCAACTCATGGACTTGATCTTGCTCGACTTCAAAGGTGGTAATCTTGCCTTTAAGAGGAACCTAGAAGATCACACAAAAACAAAACTACAAACATAGATCTCTTGGATCTAAGGTTAGTGAGATTTAACTCAGGGGAGAAAGTGTGTTAGAAAGGGATTGAAAGGGGTGAGAAACAATGAAGAAATGGCTCACTATTTATAGAGAAAAAACCTCTACTGTTCCCCGGATCCCACGGATCCCTACCACAAGGGATCCGGCTAGCACAAATGATGAGTGTCTAAATACTCATCATTTTTGTACCATCTAGATCGCAAAACATCCGAAAACACTCGAAATGCATCAAAATGATAAAAATATCACAAATAAGTGTTTTATGTGTTTTAAATGCAAAAATACCAAAATCAGATGAAAAACGTATCAAGTTTGCATAATTGGCAGTTTTAGTCCCCCAAGTTTCAAAAGTTGTCAAATCTAGTCCCTGAAATCCAAAAACATGGAGTTTTATCATTCAAGGTCCCTGAAATATTTTAAGTTGTCAAAAATAGTCCTTGAATGAATCTTTGGGCAAATGGCAGAAAAGGTCCCTCAAGTTTGAAAAATGTCAATAATGGTCCTTGGTTAATTTAAAAAGTGAAAATTATCAAATATTAACCTTGTACTATTCATAAATGACAAAATTGGCCCTTATAGTGAACTTTGGAGAAATTACATGTTTGGTCCCTCAAGTTTCAAAAATGACATAAAAGGTCCTTGGACTTATAAAAATTGAATTTTATGCAATATTAGTCCTTGTACTAACCATTAATTGCAGGTTTGGTCCTTATGTTAGCTTTGGAAAAGTTGTAATTTCAGTCCCTTATAAATCAGAAAGTTACATAATTGGTCCTTGTTATACCAAACGGACCCTATATATTAAACCAAATCCAACCCAGCCAACCCAAGCCCAATACCCAAACCCGGCCCAAAGTTTTAAAAATAGAAAACCGCCAACACTGTGCTTATCCCTCTCCCACCACTGCAAACCAGAAACCAGGTGGTTTCACCACCTCACCACCACTTTCCACCTTTCCACCTTATCCCCCCACCTGTTTACCTAATCCCTAACACCTCCACATACACCAAGAAGCATTAAATGCTAAAAAACCTGCTCTATGACTTTTCCCGCCAAAACTCCACTTGTACGATTATGATGAATTGAGAAGATCCAATGGCTGGAAATGAGTGGGAAAGACTCAGAGGTGTCGACAGAGTCTCAAAAGGCTATAAAGAGAGGATGAGAAGCAAAGAAGAAAGATAAGTAGTGTAATTTAGGTTTAGGTATGTCGAACTAGTTAGTTTTAATTTCAGGTGTTTAAATAAGCTTCCAAGTACTTTTTATGTAATCTCGGTGTAATATAAAACTTTTAAGTAATCAATTTCAATTTCAAGTTCGAATTTATGTTATGCAATTTACAAGTTTATATATATGTGATTATAAGTTGATAAGGGATAATAAGCTTGTATAAGTTCTTATATAAGCTTTTATAAGCTTACTTGAGCTTATTATTTACTCAGAAATTCTCTACTCAGATTTTACTCTCAAAATCACCTCAGTCAACAAAAGTCAACTGTGGGATTATATTAGTGATGCAGAGCTGGAAATGGGATGGAATCAGAATTATTTGGGTTGATTTAGTATAATTTAGGATGAGATCAGTTTAGGATAGGGATACTTTGATCTCAGTTGCAAGCCATAGTGGCTAGGACCACTTGTAAGTCCAAATTCTACTTTATACTTAAATATGTAGTTAGATCAGTTAAAATTGCTTCTATTGTGTTTAATATAGTATAATTAGTCATATTATAGCTTGTTTGATCATTGTTTATACTAGTCTTAGCTTATTTCAACATCTGCATATTTTTTTCTAATTTGCATTAAATAAGTCTGTTAGAATTTAGTGGTAAATCATAGTTCAATTAGTTTTATCTAGGTATAATTTGGTTAACTAAATCTGGTTTGAGAATTAGTTAAGCTTGGATTTTCATTGTGGTTTGAAAAATCAGTATAACGGTTATATTAAGTGGTGTTTGGATCTGCTTATTATTCTGTTTTAAAGGTTGTTATTACCATTGTTTTTGTTTGATGCCTGTTATATTAGGTCATAGCAGTTCAGTGTAGTCATTAAACTTAGTGCTTGTCTAGTAAAAAGTCAAAATCATTTTGTATCTGCTCTAGTTTCCATTTCTGTTTGAATCAGTTAGTGTAATCTTGCATATAGGTTTAAAAGTTAGTAATATAGCTTGCATCAGTGTTATTTTATCACAAGTTATCATAATCAGTTCACAAATTTGATTCAAATCTCATAAAAGTCAAACCTTTCATTTCTGTCTTTAAAAGTCAAAGTTGAAAAAGCCAGTTTTTGCAAAACTTTGTGTGATCTTCATGAGCTCATTTCTACATAAAATCTCGAGACTTGGACATTTGCAAGTTCGGTTGGTCTAGTTTAAAAATCTCGCTTTTGTTTTCCTTTATCAAACTCCTATAAGCTCTAAATCGCCCAATAAGCCTCGATTTGCCACACAATACACACTCAAAGATACACCGAGTGTGCACAGAAACTTGTAAGCTTTGCACAAGCTTCAAATAAGCTCATTAGGAGCCGAGAATTGGTCCATGTATAGTCCGCTAGGTGGTCTTGAGTTCTCAACATCTGCTTTTCTATTTGGCTTATTAGATCACCGTTGCACTAGCTTGAAGTAGCTAGTCAAGGTCGCTTGATTTCTTAGTAAGTAATTATCATCAAATCATGGTAGTCGCATTACGAGGTTTAGACTAGTTGAAATAGGTTAGTATTAAGTAGTTATAGCATAACCTAGCTTCGTGTTCATTTGGTGTCCAATTGTGGTCTTTGGCTTATTTTGAAGTCTTTATTCATAAGCGGTTTCACTCTGATTCCATATCTTACACACTAGCATATGTTTTATATTTTCTTAGACTTAAAATAT
Organism: Chrysanthemum lavandulifolium; assembly: GCA_022545495.1. Taxonomy (NCBI): domain Eukaryota; kingdom Viridiplantae; phylum Streptophyta; class Magnoliopsida; order Asterales; family Asteraceae; genus Chrysanthemum; species Chrysanthemum lavandulifolium. Next base: position 72,152,356 of record CM040246.1, read on the forward strand.
AATTTTAGACTTTTCCTAATTTTCATAATTTTTCATTCTTGTTTGCTATTTTTCTTATTTTAAACTAGTTTTAATCCTTTTAAATAGCTTTTAATACAAATAAATCGGAAAAGCTTCATAAAATAATTTTAATTTTTCCTAGATTAAGAATAATATTTTAGATTTTCTGTAAAGTTTCATTATTTTTACTGTTCATTTGTTATTTTTCTTAATTTTAATTAGTTTTAAATAGTTTTCAATTAATAATAAATACATAAAAGTGTAAAAATATATTTTCAATTTTAAAATAAGTTTTATCATATTTTAGATTTTATAAGTTATAATTTCATTTTCTAGGTTAATTTTGTATTTTCTTATATTTTAGTGCATTTTAAATAATTAATAAATAGTTTTTAATTAATAATAATTAAATAAATAGTTTTAAAAATAATTTTCTTTTCTAATAATTTTCTTTTATTATTAGGATTATAAAATATCATTTTCATATTTGTAGGCATTTTATTTCTTAAAACTCACGTTTTATTTTATGCGATATCGTAATTTTATTTAAACGTACGTTTTAGGTTTTAAACGTTCATCAATTTTAAAAATAGTGATAGTGTTTATTTAATATATTTTAGTTTTTTAATTTTCCTTAATTTGCATTTAAGCCCCTGTAATTTACAAAACTTTTTCTTTGGGTATAAATATTCCAAAATCCTTACTGATCACTATCCTTAGTGATTATTCGACATCTGAAAGTTTTTGAAACATCATTCATCCTCCGTGGGACTTAACGACCCAGGAATCCACTATATTCCTCTGATCTTAATTGTATTGCTTTCTGAGCTGTTTTAAGTTTATTACGGTTGACCATTCACAAGTGGTTGATTTGTGTGATAAAACCTGACTGTCTGGAGCTCAATCAAATTTTGGCGCACGGGAGGTCAGAAGCGTGTTTTAAGCATTTCGGATCCATTCTTGCACATATACCACCTTTTGTAAATGTTTTTTTGTAAAGTTAATCAAACTCAATAAAAGTTCATTAACACTTTTCCTAAAGTGTTAACAACACCAAAAATATTTTCATTCTTTGTTTTACAAAATGTTTATCCAAAATCCAAAATATTCATCTTTACCCTCTTACCCTTTTGATTCTTTATCCCTTTAACCTATATCCATTTGATTCTAACTTCTTCTATTCTCATGGAATCTCTAGACTACGACGAATTCGGACGGTTGAAAAACTTCATACTTTATCACAAATGTCAAGAATTCGTGTTGTTCGTGATGATCCATTAATTACGCATAGGAAATGGAACGAGAAACCGGGGTGACAAAGGACCGGTACTTCCTCCGATAATGGAGGTGCTAAATCGTCCAACCTACGGTTATCCAAAGATCTAACCCCTCGATTTCTCCTAAGCCGTCTAAAATTGATCCTACACTTTCACAATTTACGGTTAGAAGCAATCATGCAGAATTTAGACCGATGACTAGCAAGAATGACTTGCCTAATCTTCACGTTTCTCAAGAACCAGAACCAGAGACCATAACGGAAGTGGTGGAAATTGCTAGCTCTCAGAGCACACCACTTGTTCCACCTCTGGATTTTTCAAAATGTTCTTCGAGACTTAATAGTCATTCGGATCACCATGTTGGTTTTGTTGATTCTTTGAATGAAATGATTCCTTCTCATAACTCTCAAATAGAATCGTTTATTCCTTGTTTCGGTTGTGGTGAGCCTCTTTTTGGTTCACCCTGTCGCTGGTATATGTGTGTACAGTGTGGTAATGATATTCATAACGGGAGTTGTTTGTTTTGTGGTTCGAGGAATTCATTTGATTATGATCCTAATCCGAACTCATTTAACGACCCTCAAATTTTTCCAACTACCCACCACACCGACTTATCTTCATATAATCAACATAACTGCTGTGAATTTTGTAGAGGTCCTCACTAAGGATTTGAGTGTCAATCCGGAAACACGTTTGTCTATGAGCAGTTCTCCGGTGATGCTCGAACTTTGGTTATGACCAATATCTATATAATTCACGATCCGGACTCAACAGCTTCTTGTTGTGAATATTGTGGAGGTCCCCATTTCACTCGATTGTCAAACAGGGAATCCATTTCCTTGTAACAATTACGACTATCCATATCACGACCAACCTCCACGGTGCCAAATGACTCAAACTCCTCAAGAAACCCAACAAGACACTTATCTAGAGCTTCGAGTCGGTGAAAAGAATCGAGGAGTTGAGTAAAACAAAGATTTCATAATGTTCCCGCTTTTCTTGTGTATATTATGGGGTCCTCATGATGATTATCAATGTCAACCTTCCGGTTTTGACAAATCTCTACTCCCACAATGTCCTGTCATTCAAAATTCACATGAGAAATCCATGGAAGAATTGCTAGGTGAAGAGCGGTGCTAAAATAAATGCCCAAATTGCCTTTGAAAAATCTATTAGGGAATCAATTGCAAAAGAAAAAGCAACGATCTAGCTCTCAATTTCGCTTTATTCTCGATGACGGTGATGATGAGGATGCACTTGGTATCCTACAATTTTATAAAGATTCATCAAGTTCATCGGTTGATATCCCAGAGTTGAGATTCATTCTCAAACAATCGCTATCACACCAAGCTCCCACTCACTCTCCGAACATGGGGACGAGCATCTTGATCTTGTTCACGAAAAGGAATTGGACGAATTCATAAATTCTAGTGTTGAGGACCTTGTCCCAATCCCGAGAGAGTCACAGGGAACTTTTGACCATATGTGTGATATCCCTTCCCCTCTTGAGTGTTCAAAAGATCATTTTGAGACTTTCTCCGATTTTAGCGATGATTGTAAATCTTATGGAGACATTGAGAATGTTGAGGCATCACTTTCACATTTTGATGTTGATCCTTTTCTTGAGGAGTTTACCGATGAACTCACTCACATCATTCCACTTTCATCGGAAAGTGATGATGATCTCTTTGATTTCAAAGCCAACCTAGGAGAAATTGAAAGTCTCCTTTATAATGATCGTTCACTCACTTCTCACCCTAACAATCAATAGAGAATGTTAATCACCTTGTTCCCGAAGCATTCAAAGCTACTTTCACCAATCCTCTATTTGAATTGAATCAATTCACTTGGATTTCTAACAATCCAATCTTTGACGAGGATAGTGATGAGCCCACAATGGAACAAGAGTTCACAAACTCACTTCATGTGAATGATTCTCTTTACGAGGAGTTCTTCTTTGAACTCACTCATATCATATCTCTACCGGAGTATGATAACTTCTACTTTGATCTAGACACACCCGGGATATGTCTAGACCAATTGAGCTTAAAAGATGAAATTCATGCTATTATGAATTCTCCTTCTGATGATGATGAGTTAGTCAAGATTATTATCATGACTTTCTTTCTCTTCTTCACCTATCCTGTGGCTTCTCCTGTTCTTCACTCCTTCGGGAATGAAGATACTATTTTGATCCCGGCATTTTCATTTATCATTTTTAGCGGTTCTATCTATATCTCATCGGTGTGGAACTTTCACGTACTTCAATGTTTATACAAACATCTTGAATGAAAGTCCGATGCGATTGTCTCTTCCACTTACTTCCCCATGAACAAATAAATTGGGGTCGAGTCAAGCTAGCGACTCGGTAATCAAAAACAAGAGTTAAACATGGGTTTTCACCCGTGTACCACCTAAGTGTGGGGAGATTTCCACATGTTGTATAGAGATCTAAAAATGAATGAAAATTGTAAATATTAAAAAAAAGAGAATAATTGTTGTGTTTCTACACTTAGCTAGTAATGTTATCTTTTTATGTTCAAGGATTCGGCATAATAGCCGGGACTTTGAATATTGAGGAAAATATTCATTTCTAAGTGTGGGGGGGAAATTCTGGCGAATTTGATCATAAATGTACCCTTTTAGTCCCTTTTTCCCCCAAAATGGCCAAATTTTAAAATTTTTCTTTAGTGGAAGTACTTTGTACTAAACACAACAAATGGTAATCAGTCCACCATGTCTAAAACACTAAAGGATTGGCTAATCCAGGAGCAAACGGCTCTTGGTAAAGATATCTCAAATCCGTTGACGGCTTGCAATTTGCCCAAAATTGTATGGTGTTCAACTCACCATATCTTTAACTAGTGAAGAGTTGGCTAGCCCGCAAGGTTATGGCTTGTGGTAAAGGCAGTTGGAAATCCATAATTGGTAATCGACTCACCAAAGATAATATTTATAATTTATCTAAGAGTTGGCTAGTCCGTATAAACGGCTTCGGTAAAGACAAATCAAATCCGTTTGACTTATGATTTGCTCAAAATCATTTGGTTATCATTGTACCAAGGTTCTTACTTGAACTAAAACAATTGGCTACTCCATAAGTAATGGCTTTTGGTAAAGAGATAAAATCCATTAACTTTTCATAAAATATTGCTAGGGACTAGCAATATCTTAGTGTGGGGGATTGATGAGTGTCTAAATACTCATCATTTTGTACCATCTAGATCGCAAAAACATCCGAAAACACTCGTAAATGCATCAAAATGATGAAAATATCACAAATAAGTGTTTTATGTGTTTTAAATGCAAAAATACCAAAATCGATGAAAACTTATCAAGTTTGCATAATTGGCGCTTTAGTCCCCAAGTTTCAAAAGTTGTCAAATCTAGTCCTCAAATCCAAAAACATGGAGTTTTATCATTCAAGGTCCCTGAAATATTCTAAGTTGTCAAAAATAGTCCTTGAATGAATCTTTGGGCAAATGGCAGAAAAGGTCCCTCAAGTTTGAAAAATGTCAATAATGGTCCTTGGTTAATTTAAAAAGTGAAAATTATCAAATATTAACCTTGTACTATTCATAAATGACAAAATTGGCCCTTATAGTGAACTTTGGAGAAATTACATGTTTGGTCCCTCAAGTTTCAAAAATGACATAAAAGGTCCTTGGACTTATAAAAATTGAATTTTATGCAATATTAGTCCTTGTACTAACCATTAATTGCGGTTTGGTCCTTATGTTAGCTTTGGAAAAGTTGTAATTTCGATCCTTATAAATCGAAAGTTACATAATTGGTCCTTGTTATACCAAACGGACCCTATATATTAAACCAAATCCAACCCACCAACCCAAGCCCAATACCCAAACCCGCCCAAAGTTTTAAAATAGAAACCGCCAACACTGTGCTTATCCTCTCCCACCACTGCAAACTAGAAACCAGGTGGTTTCACCACCTCACCACCACTTTCCACCTTTCCACCTTATCCCCCCACCTGTTTACCTAATCCCTAACACCTCCACATACACCAAGAAGCATTAAATGCTAAAAAACCTGCTCTATGACTTTTCCCGCCAAAACTCCACTTGTACGATTATGATGAATTGAGAAGATCCAATGGCTGGAAATGAGTGGGAAAGACTCAGAGGTGTCGACAGAGTCTCAAAAAGCTATAAAGAGAGGATGAGAAGCAAAGAAGAAAGATAAGTAGTGTAATTTAGGTTTAGGTATGTCGAACTAGTTAGTTTTTAATTTCCAGTGTTTAAATAAGCTTCCAAGTACTTTTTTATGTAATCTCAGTGTAATATAAAACTTTTTAAGTAATCAATTTCAATTTCCAAGTTCGAATTTATGTTATGCAATTTACAAGTTTATATATATGTGATTATAAGTTGATAAGGGATAATAAGCTTGTATAAGTTCTTATATAAGCTTTTATAAGCTTACTTGAGCTTATTATTTACTCAGAAATTCTCTACTCAGATTTTACTCTCAAAATCACCTCAGTCAACAAAAGTCAACTGTGGGATTATATTAGTGATGCAGAGCTGGAAATGGGATGGAATCAGAATTATTTGGGTTGATTTAGTATAATTTGGGATGAGATCAGTTTAGGATAGGGATACTTTGATCTCAGTTGCAAGCCATAGTGGCTAGGACCACTTGTAAGTCCAAATTCTACTTTATGCTTAAATCTGTAGTTAGATCAGTTAAAATTGCTTCTATTGTGTTTAATATAGTATAATTAGTCATATTATAGCTTGTTTGATCATTGTTTATACTAGTCTTAGCTTATTTCAACATCTGCATATTTTTTTCTAATTTGCATTAAACAAGTCTGTTAGAATTTAGTGGTAAATCATAGTTCAATTAGTTTTATCTAGGTATAATTTGGTTAACTAAATCTGGTTTGAGGATTAGTTAAGCTTGGATTTACATTGTGGTTTGAAAATCAAGATATATGCTTATATTAAGTGGTGTTTGGATCGCTTATTATTCATTTTTTTAAAGGTCATTATTACCATTGTTTTTGTTTGATGCCCATTATATTAGGTCATAGCGATTCGGTGTAGTCATTAAACTTAGTGCTTGTCTAGTAAAAGTCAAAATCATTTTGTATCCGCTCTAGTTTCCATTTCTGCTTGAATCGCTTAGTGTAATCTTGCATATAGGTTTAAAAGTTAGTAATATAGCTTGCATCGTTGTTATTTTATCACAAGTTATCATAATCGGTTCACAAATTTGATTCAAATCTCATAAAAGTTAAACCTTTCATTTCGCCTTTAAAAGTCAAAGTTGAAAAGCCGGTTTTGCAAAACTTTGTGTGATCTTCATGAGCTCATTTCTACATAAAAATCTCTGAGACTTGGACATTTGCAAGTTCAGTTGGTCTAGTTTAAAAATCTCAGTTTTGTTTTCCTTTTATCAAACTCCTATAAGCTCTAAATCGCCCAATAAGCCTCGATTTGCCTTCATGCACACACTCAAGATACATCGAGTGTGTGCAGAAACTTGTAAGCTTTGCACAAGCTTCAAATAAGCTCATTAGGAGCTGAGAATTGGTCCATGTATAGTCTGCTAGGTGGTCTTGAGTTCTCAACATCTGTTTTTCTATTTGGCTTATTAGATCAGCTGTTGCACTAGCTTGAAGTAGCTAGTCAAGGCTGCTTGATTTCTTAGTAAGTAATTATCATCAAATCATGGTAGTCTGCATTACAGAGGTTTAGACTAGTTGAAATAGGTTAGTATTAAGTAGTTATAGCATAACCTAGCTTCTGTGTTCATTTGGTGTCCAATTGTGGTCTTTGGCTTATTTTGAAGTGCTTATTCATAAGCAGTTTCACTACAGATTCCATATCTTACACACTAGCATATGTTTTTATATTTTTCTTAGACTTAGAATATAATTTTAGACTTTTCCTGAATTTTTCATAATTTTTCATTACTGTTTGCTATTTTTCTTATTTTAAACTAGTTTTTAATCCTTTTTAAATAGCTTTTAATACAAATAAATCAGAAAAGCTTCATAAAAATAATTTTTAATTTTTCCTAGATTAAGAATAATATTTTAGATTTTCCTGTAAAGTTTCATTATTTTTACTGTTCATTTGTTATTTTTCTTAATTTTAATTAGTTTTAAATAGTTTTTAATTAATAATAAATACATAAAAAGTGTAAAAAATATATTTTCAATTTTAAAATAAGTTTTATCATATTTTAGATTTTTCTAAGTTATAATTTCATTTTTCTAGGTTAATTTTGTATTTTCTTATATTTTAGTGAATTTTAAATAATTAATAAATAGTTTTTAATTAATAATAATTAAATAAATAGTTTTAAAAATAATTTTCTTTTTCTAATAATTTTCTTTTATTATTAGGATTATAAAAATATCATTCTCATATTTGTAGGCATTTTATTTCTTAAAACTCACGTTTTATTTTGTACGTTTACGTAATTTTATTTAAACGTGACGTTTTAGGTTTTAAACGTTCATCAATTTTAAAAATAGTGATAGCGTTTATTTAATATATTTTAGTTTTTAATTTTCTTTAATTTGCATTTAAGCCCTGTAATTTACAAAACTTTTTCTTTAGGTATAAATATTCCAAAATCCTTCTCGATCACTATCCCTAGTGATTATTCGACATCCGAAAGTTTTGAAACACCATTCATCCTCCGTGGGACTTAACGACCCGTGAATCCACTATATTCCTCGATCTTAATTGTATTGCTTTCTCGAAATGCTTTAAGTTTATTACGGTTGACCATTCATGTGGTTAGCTTGTGTGATTAAACTCGACTGCTCAGAGCGAATCAACAAAGCTAGGGATCCGTAGTACGCTCCTCTTTGCCCATGGGTATTTTTGGTTATGGGTCATGGGTTATGGGTTGATCCATGGTTTTTTCTAGATTCAATGTATCTTAAGGATACAATGAACTTGGTTGTGGTATAAGTAAAACCATTGGTTATGGGTCAAAACCATTTGCTAGTTTTACCTATTTAGTATATACTTGTTTTACCCATTTTAGTATATACTTGTTTTTACCCATTTTAGTGTATACTTAGTTAAGTATATGTTATCCCAATATGTAAACACTAGTTGTTATACATATGTATATCTAAAGCATAAAATCACTTATACTAGTTTTAGTGTTTTATGTGTATTTTTGGTTATGGGTCATGGGTTATGGGTTGATCCATGGTTTTCTTTCTAGATTCAATGTATCTTAAGGATACAATGAACTTGGTTAAGTGGTATAAGTAAAACCATTGGTTATGGGTCAAAACCATTTGCTAGTTTTTACCTATTTAGTATATACTTGTTTTTACCCATTTTAGTATATACTTGTTTTTTACCCATTTTAGTGTATACTTAGTTAAGTATATGTTATCCCAATATGTAAACACTAGTTGTTATACATATGTATATCTAAAGCATAAAATCACTTATACTAGTTTTAGTGTTTTATGTGAAAGCGTAAGTGTGTTAGAAAACTATTAGTTCAAACCATTTACGTATTTTATTTGTTTCGTCAAAATGATCTTACTTTTGTTATCAACAAAAATTAGAAGATCGTAAAATATAAATAAACGTTTTTACGGCTTATTTGTATTAACAATCTCCCCCTTTTTGTTGATGACAAAACATAAGATTATTTTAAGGAAAAGCTAAAATTGTAAGAGTTTGAATTTGTAGTTTTACTTTCTTCTCCCCTTTTGTCAAAACAAAAGAGCTTTGAAATAAAGCAACACTTTGTTTTTTTAAAAGAATGTGTGAAAATTAGAAAAGAAATAAGAAATAAAAAGCAAGTAACGGAAAGGATCTCGTCATACTCCCCTTGACGAGTCCATCCCTAAGTAAGGCGCCAAGAAAGTAATGCTAATCTAGTTCTATTGCAAATTTTGCAAAGTTTACGTCTATGTGACGGTGTGCTCCCTTAGATGATTGCAATTTTGCAACGGAAGTCATGAAATATAAATCTACAATTGCAAGTAATTTTTCAATGTATTGTTTTGACACCAAGCTCCCCTTAGCTTTAGGGTGTCAAATTCTTCATGTGTTAATTGAATAACTACAAAACAAATGTTAGAAAACAAGTATAATTCACAATTTCCTGCAAATGTGGTCCAAGTTACTTAGGAAAATAGTTTCATGTCTCACGGATCCCACGGTTCCCTCCTAGTAGGGATCTGTCTAGGCAATTCTGAGAGATCCGTTGGCAAATGAATAAAATCAGCCAAGGTGATAAGACAAGTAATGTTATCACTAAGATGAGATATGAATACAAGGTAATCATATGCTCAGAAAAATAACAAGTAGCATGTAATTCCATTAAATAAAACAAGAGTTATGATATACATGACTCTAAAAATAAGAAAATAAACAATACATGACTAGGAATTTCTAGACTAGCTAACGCTTGATGCTAGGACACCACTAAAATCTTCTAGCTCAAGTTTTGTTTAGGTTTAATCTCGTCGAAACATTCGAGGAGATGATAGAACATGAAACGTTGGTATTTTCGTACTTCATGTATCAAACTTTCAACATGTTGACAATGATAGCAATCTTTGTCATGGCTAGGTAGTGGTGGTGGAAGAAATGAAATGGCTTGATGCGAAGGATCAAGTGAAGCGGCTTGCGGAGCTTCAAATGATGGAGGAATTGGTGGAGATGCATTTGAGAATGACTCAACCAAGAATGATGGTGGTGGTAGAGAATTGTCAACTTCCATATGGTCGGGTGGTTGACTTTGATGATTTCTCATAATCCAAATGGGATTATATGATGGAAACGGCGAAAAGGAAGCCGGAGCAAATGTTGACTCAACACCTTGATTTTGAACCATTATTCCTCCTAATGAGGAGAATGTTATCGGCGGAAGCGGATGAGACGGCCTAGGAGGCAAGTCCTCTAAATTGTAGAGGTGTGGTGATGATAGTGGGGATGTAAATGAAATAGCTCTAGGAACCAATGGTGATGGTTTAGTGAAGATAATATTGCTTGGCCTAGGAGGTATGGTGATGTTTGGCATTGGTAGTTTTGTGGGTACTATCCTTTTGGGAATTGGTTTGATTGGATGATGAAGAATTCTATCATTTGTTGGCTTGACGGGAGATGATTCGGTTGAGGAGATTTCATGTATAACACGAGCCTTTTTCATGGGTGGTTCTTTGGTGGACAAGTTACTACTTGGGGTTTTCCTCATGATGAGATGATTTCAAGAGATTGCAAGAGCTGAAATTTAAGATGAGAGTGATGACTATGGAGGTCCTAACAAGGTGGTTTATAAACTAAGAGATTTGGCAAATGCATTTAAGCTTTAAGCCACTAGGATTCATTGGAATGTGATGATTGACATGCACAAGAGTCAAATTCAGAGTTTGCACTGATCTAGGAACTCATTTAAGATGAGATGGAGTGTTTGAGTTAGGAAGATGAGTTGAAATGATTGTTTTAGCAAGATTTGACCTATATCGTCATCCGGATCCCACGGTTCCTCCTCGGAGGGATCCGTCTAGGCTAATCCTAGGGATCCGTCTCTCAAGACTATGAAAGAGTGGAAATGATGTTTCTAAGATCTAAGACCTATATCATCTTGAGTGTTTCAGTCCTCCTAAGTGTTTTAAATGAAGGGATGCTTGAGTACTTGAAGGTAATGAATGATGTAGCTAATGATTGTCATTTATGGAAGGATTTGGAACTTTCAAGAGTACCAATGGATGAGCAAGGATGACACTAAAGATTTAGAGTGTCAATTGAAAATAAATGATCCTAGAGATCATGTTATGTCTTAGGATAGTATTTTGGAAAATATCCTAGAAGCTTTGAGATGGGAAAACTAGATTTTGATCAACTTTGATAAATTTTGAGGTGAGGATGATTAATGAGAAATTTTGCCATAATCGAAAGATTTCTAAGGCTAGATGTGAGGGATCAAGTAGAAAATGAAGTGTGAGTTTGAGAGCTGAAGATTAATGGGTTAAAGATGAAAAGGTTAGATCTACAAGCGTCTTAGAATGTGATCTAGGTGAGTTAAGTAGGAAGGATCAACCTATCTTGATAAGAACTTAATTTTGCCTTAAGACACTATGTTTAGATTAGTGTGAGGAGTTCTAAGGATATGTTTAAAATATAATGCTTGCAATTGCATTTTCTGTTTGCCGGATCCCACGGTTCCCTAAGAGTAGGGATCCGTCTAGTACAATCTTTGGGATCCGCCCATCTGCTCAGCAGGACCTTTACTAAAGGTATGCAATAATCTTCACAATGCATTATATCTCAAGGATAGTCTAAAGAGAGTTCTAATATTAAGATATCAAATGTAAAATGTTTTATTTCATGAAAGAAATTGGATTATATTGATAAAGCACGAGTACAAGAGATTTGATCCTATTTTGGAGTACTATTAGTTTCCTTGAGTGTTTTCGCTAGGAGGATCATTATGTGATTGATGAGTGTTGGTGGAATCAAGAATGAATAAAGTCTTCATGAGAGATATGTTTAGCGGTTCCATCATCTTGTTCACAAGTACGTACAACGGACTTTGAAATTGAGGATGGAAGTGCATAACATTATGGTAGAGACGCGTTAAGAACATTCCATAAGGGATGAGTTTGTTCTTGGAGCTTTGAAGATTTACAATTCGCCTTGCAAAGAAATAGGCGAGATTGTATGGTTGTTGTGTTAGCAAACAGTACAACATGTGAGCACAACAAGCGGGAAGAATTTCTCGATTTCCCCTAAGACTCCAAACATTTTCACGTAGAATGAGTGCAAGGGACTTGTACTCTTCTCGAATGTCCCGTGTGAAGATAATGTTTGGATCGGAGTAATATGGTCGAGGTTTGCATATTATGTGATTTAAATCTTCCGGGGAGGGTATGTGCGAACAATATGGACTATTTTCTTCACGAAAGTTGAAGAGAGAATCAAGAGACCAATCTTCGGTGAAGGCACATTGTCCATGGTTTGGAATCCGGAGGATATGAGCAAAATGCCCAAGGGTTAGAGTAAACTTTTGGTTTTTGATATAAAACCAAAGAGATAGAAAGCGATCCTCGTTACGAACGAGTTCAACTTGACGGAAGAATTCCATTATGAACCTTGGACATATCTTCTCGTTGATTTCAAGAAGACATTCTAGTCCTATGGCTCGGAATGAGGTATTGATACCTTCTTCGAATTGTAGAGAGGTGTCTACAATACGTCCTTCATGGAAGTGACGGTTTTCGAGATTATTGAACCCACGGACATGATTGCCGGGTGTGTTGGGCTCAAGGGAGATGTTCGGAGTGTAGACACTAGTGAGTGAAAAATCAAACTCATATTCATGCGTCATAATTGAACCTATAGAAATGATAAGTTAATGAAAGAACATGTTTGTGATCAACCTATGATAATCTAATGTTTTTACTAGATTTTATTAACAATGGTATTTAACACTTTAACTTACTCAATGTTTTGACTTTCTAGTGGATTTATAGTCTTGCATGAAAACTGCTTTTCGAAGAATACGGATCCCACGGTTCCTTTACAAAAGGGATCCGGCTAGTATATCTTCCGGATCCGTGGATCCGTAGTAGCGTAAATGATTTAATAAAACAAAGGTTTTATAGTTTTATACCACGAAATATGTTTTATCCTACATTTTCTTTTAGCATGCATACATGACTTCTAATGTATCACGAAAGAATATGAAACATATAAATCAAAATAAGTGACAAACACATTATGATAATAACCTAGATAAACTAGGTCATTAATAATATTGCATTTCAATACTAAGGATGATACAAAGGATTGGGTATATAACCCCAATATAGATTAACAACACAAAGTAAATGTCTCCGTATGTGAACTTCATCATAGGGAACACAAGTGCAATGAGTGTTAGAGCGATGAGCACGAGTGCGATGTAAACCATGTTGATGATGGATCTTCTTGGTTTCGATTGAGATGGAATGAGGAGGAAGATGAAGTTTTTGAATGAGAGAAAATTTTTGAAATTGGAAGATTTGAAAAAGTGAGGGTTTGATAGAATGGTCGACGGTGGGGTTATTTATAGGGAAGGAGAAATTTTTGAAATTCGGGTTTTGTTTTATTATTGGATTAAAAGAAACAAAACATAAGTTTTATATATCACGACTTTAGACGAGAAATAAAACACGTATGTGAGAAAAAAAAGGCTTCCTAATGAAGCTTCATGTAAAACATGTAATTGCACAAAAGATAATCATATAAATACCTAAATATGTATACTTAACTATCAAGCAAAGTAAGAAGAGAAACATACCTCTAGCGCACTTAGGAATGTCTTTACAAATGACACAGCAAATGTCACTTAGACGATTCCCGTTCCTTTGCGTTTAAGATACCTTCTTAAGGAAGGTATTCTTGTTACCAAGCGACTCCTAAAGCTTGGTGTGTATGAGCTTTGACTAATCATCATGACAAAGAAGATTAGTGCAATTAAATGAAAAAGTAAATAAGAAAAATGTTGTTATCAAATCAACATCCAAAACTATAGTTTTAAAAGACATGGTGTTTGTTTTATGAAAAGTCTTCTTTGTAGTTTTCAACTAACCATGGATCGTATCAAGTTTTTAAAGTACAATATACTTCAAGAAACTTGGTAACGAAGCTCTGATGCCAATTGTGGAAAACTAAAAGGGGGGGTTGAATAGTTTTACCAATTAAAACTTCCTTTTAATCTATTTAGATCGACTTATGTCAATCTATTTGGATGCATGTGTTGGATGTTGATAAACAAGCATATAAAGGTAAGTAATGAAAAGATAAGAGTAAGAAGCACAAAACCACAACACGAGTATTTAGAGTGGTTCGCCACAAGGACACCTTCCTTGCCCTACTCCACTCATGAGTCACCTACTCGAGTTCGTAATCACTACACCAATCTCCTTATGGCGGAGAAGCCTTCACAACGTTGCCTACCCTTTTTCCGGTGCTAGGCTAACCACCGGTTCTTTCACCCAAGGTGAACCACACCTACACAACGTCGCCTACCCTTTATAAGGTACTAGGCTAAGTACCTAGTTCTTTCACTCCAAGGTGAACTACACCTTCACAACGTCGCCCACCCTTTATTAGGTACTAGGCTAAGCACCTAGTTCCATTGCAATGGAGGAACTACTACCACACTACACCAACGACTAATCCCAAAGGAGATCTACTCCTTTACAACATCATCAAGGATATCAATATCCTTGGATCTAATACTAGTCTATCTTGTACATCGAAACACCATATCAAATGTACATCTAAGGTACCTTTCACTAATACCTTTGACTAGATCTACAAGACATCTTTCACTAATGTCTTGTGTCTTCACTTCTAAGCACCTTTCACTAATGCTTCTTTGTCTTGACTTCTAAGCACCCTTCACTAATGCTTCTTATCTTGACTTCTAAGCACCTACCACAAGTGCTTATCCTATAGACGATAGATACCCTTCACTAATATCTTCGTCTTGACACTTGAGACATCTTTCACTAATGTCTTCAACACTACACTTCTTTGAAGAAAGAAAGAGATCATCAACAAGAGGACTTCAATAGCCTTGATGATGAGGAAGCATGGCAACTCATGGACTTGAGCTTGCTCGACTTCAAAGGTGGTGATATTTCCTTTAAGAGGAACCTAGAAGATCACACAAAAACAAAACTACAAACATAGATCTCTTGGATCAAAGGTTAGTGAGATTTAACTCAGGGGGAAAGTGTGTTAGAAAGGGATTGAAAGGGGTGAGAAACAATGAAGAAATGGCTCACTATTTATAGAGGAAAACCTCATCGTGTTCCTCGGATCCCACGGATCCCTACCACAAGGATCCGCTAGCACAAAGCTAGGGATCCGTGGTACGCCCTCTTGCCCATGGGTATTTTTGGTTATGGGTCATGGGTCATGGGTTATGGGTTGATCCATGGTTTTCTTTCTAGATTCAATGTATCTTAAGGATACAATGAACTTGGTTAAGTGGTATAAGTAAAACCATGGGTTATGGGTCAAAACCATTTGCTCGTTTTTATCTATTTAGTATATACTTGTTTTTACCCATTTAAGTATATACTTGTTTTTTACCCATTTTAGTGTATACTTAGTTAAGTATATGTTATCCCAATATGTAAACACTAGTTGTTATACATATGTATATCTAAAGCATAAAATCACTTATACTAGTTTTAGTGTTTTATGTGAAAGCGTAAGTGTGTTAGAAAACTATTAGTTCAAACTATTTACGTATTTTATTTATTTCGTTAAAATGATCTTACTTTTGTTATCGACAAAACTTTAGAAGATCATAAATTATAAATAAACGTTTTTACGGCTTATTTGTATTAACAAAAGTGTTTATTGGATGGTTGATGATATTGTTGATGTTGGATAATGAACCGCTGATGAACCACTGCATGTTCCCCGAAAACAGATATTCACTGAAACCAAAGTTGTCATAACACATTCAAGCTGACATTGTTTACGATTTTGTCTTGATTTTGTAAAATCCCGCGAAAGAATCTATTTCTCGGTTTAAATCATAGACTTATAAAATCCCGTGACAATGGAAACATCCTGGTAATTGTAAAGTGCATTTCCGGATCTATCTTACGGTTTATTCTTGGTTTTGTAAGATCCCGCGAAAGAAACTATTTCTCGGTTTAAACCATAGAATTGTAAAATCCCGTATTGATGGAACCATCCTGGAGAAAGGAAAGTGTGTTTCGGGATCTTATTTGATGCTGGTGCTATGGTTTCTACTTCAAAGAAGGGATAAAAGGGTGTACTTCATGAATTGGGTGTGTGTTTGGATTGTCCTCATGGCAGTTTGGCTATTACATGGTTTTACGGGGTTATGTGCTTTTAACCATGGTCGGGATGAAAACCATTATCAAAGTTCATTTAAAACGTAAAAGGAGGCTAGATTTGAGCTTTTAACCAGAAGATGTGACAACGGAGTTAATTCACTATTATTTATTTGAGGTTGAAGTGAATTATCACGGGCGAGTGTACTTAGTATCTGAAGGTATCGGGGATGGTTGGATGAAGATTCTTCAAGATCCTTGTTCGAGCTTATTATCAAAAAACAAAGACATGGAAATCTAGTTATTGTTGGGTGTCTTTTACCTTTTCTTTTACCACTTGGGGGAATTGGGCTCTTACCACCACAAAATAACTATCACTTTAAGGAGTTACATTGTAGTGCTCAGTGTCACATTCAATTGTGGATTTTCAAGAGGTGATGTACGTCTTATACTTGATGGTTGGTTGGTTGAAGAGTATAGAGTACTTAGAGAGTACTTAGAGATGCTAATGGAAATCGGCACCGCTCTTTGTTACATATGTGCAAGTTTAAGTCACGAGTTCAGGTTAGTTTACTTCAGGGTCAAATTCATCATACTGGGTTTTCTCCATCAGCTGTCACGACAAAGAGCCTACCGAATGATAATGGGATTGATTATAAGTTTGCCAAGAGACGTTGAAAAGAGAGAGATTATGACGTATGAACACAACAGTTCATGCCTCGTAATCTAAAGAAAAGAAATGTGTACGTTTCAGTGCACATTATCTTCTAAAGAAGAGAAATCTTCTTATGACGTTTGAACAAATCAGTTCAAGCCTCGTTCTCTAAAGAAAAGAAATGTGTACGTTTTAGTGCGCTTTATCTTCTGAAGAAGAGAAATCTTCTTATGACGTATGAACACAACAGTTCATGCCTCGTACTCTAAAGAAAAGAAAAGTGTACGCTTCAGTGCGCTTTATCTTCTGAAGAAGAGAAATCTTCTTATTATGACCATTCTCATCCACATGCTTCATACTTTTTCCATGCGCTCACCATCAAGTGAACCGGCTACCACCGATTGTTTTCTCATTCCACTTGCTCGATTATAATGAAGATGGCAACATCATGTGCTTATTTTGCGGGAGAGAAGTGTGAATAGAACATTCGGCTGATTTTCACTTATTTAATCAAGAATGGCAACTCCGTATGTGTCACAATTCTCAAATTCCGGTCATTTCTTAAATTAAATATGCATCATATTAGTTCATTCATGACATTTCATTTCATATTTAACGTGTAATTTTTATATTTAAATAAACGTTACCGCGTGAGTTATTATTTTGAGCATATAATCCGTTACTTTCAAAAATGATCCCGACATATTTTTAAACTCACATTTAGTTTATAAAAACTATATTTTGACTTTACCTAGTGTTTTAAATTTAATTGGTATATAAATCGTTAAAGTTATATTATTACGACGTTTTTCTTAAAAACTACTCGATAATTATTTTATCACTCAAATTTCACAAGGAATGTATTTTTAAAATTTTTATTATCTCATTACATTCTATTTTGGTCTATTAAAAATCTCTTTTACCTAAAAATCTACCATTTACCTTTAATTATACATTTTTCCTACACATGTTACTTATACTCTTTATCAAATATATACTTATACTTTTTAAAAAAAATAATAATATAATTGAGAGACAAAAGTCCCCCAAAACCGGCCTAGTGGGGGGGGAAGGCATTAAATGAGTTGGTAACTTCTTGATTGTTTAGATTTACACTCCATAATCCTTTCATTCACTCATTCTTTGAACATATTCACAAGTCTAGCAAATTGCTTTTTCTCTCTTCCTCCTTCTCTTTCAAAACCGGCCAAGACATAGATTGGAGAAGGGATCATCAAATTTTGCAAGATCAAGTTAATAAACAATCTAGATAACACTCTTGATAAGGTTTTGAAATAAAAACCAAGAGTGTTTAAGTTAAACCTTGGTTCTTATCACCTCATCATATTAACTAGTAAGCATGTTTCTTTCATTTTTCATGTTTCCTTATCATCTCATATGTATCTCTTCATTTTCTTGGCAAGCATGCATGATTTGTGTTGTTTATACCATTTTACATGATTTTTAGAGATATATATATATAAAGTCATCCTATAAATATCCCTTGGTATACTTTGGTCTTGATGATGTCTAGGAACCCATGACACCCTAAGAAGGTGTATGGTAGGATTAGATTAGTTTTGGAGTTGATTTGAAGGGATTAGAATAGGTTTTGTCCGAGAAAACTATTTTCGATACGTATACAATGTATTCTGTCCTTGTTTTGATTTTCTGAAAACCGACAGTAGGCACGACCTTTGGCCTTGATATTTAGAAAATATACTTTAAAACGAATCCGTGGCCGCTTGAACGGATAAAACGGAGTTATAACGAAGAAGTTATGAATTTTTAAAGTTTGGCGACGAAATATATTATTTTCTCAAATTTCAAGATACTATTTTTACTCTATTCGGTCAAAACGAGTCCTAAGCTTCACAAATTATTTCGACTTATCAAAATATATTAGTATACTTTGATACGAAGCTAAGGACGTATTATACGTAGAAAACGGATTTGAAACGACAAAGATATGCACGTTTTCATAAAATTGCCGTAACTATTATTTTCTGAAAAACTATATTATTTTTACGATACAAGTGTTACGGTAGTTGAAACGACCATGTTTAAGGCTATTTTTAACTATGATGTGGAACTTTTTGGAACGAAATGTCTTCTAATAAAATTAAGATCACCGAGCATATTTTCTAAAACGACAAATTGTTTGTAAAGCGGAGTTGTACTAAATTATTTATGGTTGTCTAAACTTGGCCGAAACTCACTTTTTGAACTACAATTAGCCAAAATCACCATCTTTAACCCTTATTATCTTTATGTTCGAGACCTTTATGACGAAAACTCCTGAACTGAAACTTCTAGATTTCGATACAAACTTTCCAAAACCGTCGAGTTCGTTCTCTAACGTTCGACGTACACCATTTTACGACTAGTTTTCCAAAGCCATTTTTATCACTTTCATGAAAATTCCGACGACATTGTTTTGCGACGAAAAGTGATAATTTCACCATAAATCATTACGAAACCATTGTAGGATGACATTTTGACGTAAAAACTTGTAAAGTCATTTTTGAAGGGTCAAGACGTCAAAAGTGTATTTTTCGACGACAAGTAATATTTTCAAAACTCGCAAATGGTATAAATAGCATACGAAATGCATGCATAACATTACATTGCAACTCATTGCATATCATATCATTCGTAATAGGTCCCGTTAACACATCACATTATACCTCGGTGTACTCACTCTTGTCATCATTCCAGCCATCGGTGAGTAATCACATCCCTTTTACCATTTTACTATATTTTGAAATGAATGCATGAATCATACTTGAATTAAATTGAATCTTACTTTTGTGAACTCGAATCAAATCCTTGAACTTAATTACGAACCTATTACTTATTTGAACTTATTGAACCGTACATGCTATGACCCTATAAAGTCTCGCCTTATTGGTGGAGCGTACAAAGTCTCCCATGTTCGGAGCATCACTATAAAGTCTCGCCTTATTGGTGGAGCGTTCTCAATAAATCTCGCCTTATCGGTGGAGTGTGCAAAGTCTCGCCTTATTGGTGGAGCGTTCTCAATAATTCTCGCCTAGGTGGTCGAGTGACAAAGGAGTCTCCCTTGTTGGAGCAGTGCAAAGTCTCCCATGTTCGGAGCATCAACTTAAAGCCTCCCCGGTCCGGAGCAAAATGTCTCCCTATGGGAACGGAGCATTTTCAATTTAAGTCTCCCTGCTCGAGCAAAGGCAAAGTCTCCCATGTTCGGAGCATCTCGATTTATTATATACTTGGTACTATATTGTGAACTATTATGACCACTTATACTTGACTACTTGAC
The DNA here is from genome assembly GCA_022545495.1 of Chrysanthemum lavandulifolium. NCBI lineage: Eukaryota > Viridiplantae > Streptophyta > Magnoliopsida > Asterales > Asteraceae > Chrysanthemum > Chrysanthemum lavandulifolium. Next base: position 72,172,407 of record CM040246.1, read on the forward strand.
ACGCTATATTTTGTGCAATGGGTTGTGTACACACAGTTGCAAGTTTTGTATGGGCGGAACTTGAACTGAGTGGATATACAATGCCTTTGCTTTGTGGACTATTTCCGATGACCGAAACCTTTGACTCTTTCATACGAGTTTTCTTATTTTGCTAAACGTGTTTACTCACCAACTATTTTCATAGTTGACCCGTTTTTTTTTTTTTTCTCATGCATTTCAGGTGATCGTTAGTAAGCTTTTTCTACCAGGTCTTGCATAATGAAGTTTTCACTTGTCACAACAAATCGTTATGTAATAGAATGAAATATTTTGGAATCTAAACTTGTAATATATTTGCCGATGACGGCTAAACAAGTATTGTAATGGTGTACTCTTTCTTTTAAATATTAACGTTGGTATGTTCTATTATCTTGTGCTTATGTTCCCTTCCGTTACACTCGTGTTTCGCCTCCGGAGGTGTGATGATTGGTACCGAGCCAAAGGTTATAGAGAATGCCGATTTTCAAAAATAAAAATCACAACTATAACCGGAAAAATTTTTATTTTATTTTATTAAACATTGAACATCATCCGAGTCATCTAGTCCTATCGTTGATCGTTAATCATAAATTATACATAGCCCGATCAACTATGTCTAATTTATGAAGAACCATGCAATGATAAGAGTAGTAGTTTTAAATCATGTTTAGTCGAGTCTTTAGAGTCCGGTCACCAAGTTGCATTGGTCGGGTGGGTATGCATAGCATGTTTTACGCTCACGCTACATTACCGCACCTTGTTCATATCTTCTTTTCCATCTTTCGACTTGTTAGACATAGCATGTCTCTGCTCCTCGCCATGTTTCGATCACTATAACACATTACCACCGTTCTTCACCTCATCCGACTTCGCTCGAATGTCGCTTACTCAACCCGATGTTTTGGTCCTCTCAGGATCATGGCCGCAAGAAACACACGCTCGTGAGGTAGCAACAACGACAACCCAAACAACAATGACAATCCAAACAACAACGCTCACTGAATAGCGGACCTACTCACCCAAATTATAATACATCTCGATGCTAGACGAACCAACAACGGAGAAGGTACTTCAAACAATGGACGAAAGCGACGGAGGATCACCAGGAAGCCGAGACCGAATCGGCAAAACAAGAGGCGCCGAATAACCCGTAACTATGGGCGACCACCAGAGCGCAAAGGATATACAGTCCACATCCTTTGTGTACTGATGTAATTATCATCACTTAGAGATCGCCGAAAGTGTGGCAATGTGGACAGACGGCCACTTCGCGAAATTGCTCAAACAGAATCGGAAATCAAGGACGAGAAAAGCATGTTACGAGTGTGGAAGTCTAGATCACCTTCGCAATACCGCCCAAAGTCGAAAGGAACTCCCAATCAAGGAGGTAATCGCCCAAACTCGGCGCTGGCAATAGAAGGCCCACAAGATCGTAACATTGAAATTCCTCCCGCACGTGGTCGAGCATTCTATCTGGGCACCGAGGAAGCCCGCAACGCGTAACGGGTACATTCCTTTGAACAACTACCTTATTTCTGTACGACATGATTTTGGGTGCGTAACTTCCTTCTAATCTTTACCACGTTCACGACATTGATTAATTTGAGACCTATCGATATCGACCTTAGTTGTTATATATTTTGTTGATTTGATTTGAATTGTGTAAGCAAATTCAATATCGAGCGAATCTTTCAAAAGACTTCATTCAAGGATGTTGAATCCTATCTTTCTAACAACTTGTTTCCTAGCTTGATCTAGTGACAGTTCTTGTTTGATGAGTTGCGAAAATCAAGCTAAGAGACAAGTTTACTCAAGTCGGTTTAGTTTAATCTCATGACAGTTCTTGTTTGATGAGTTGTGAGATTAAATTAGAATCGACTACCTAAAGGTCTTTTGAGAGCTACGTTCGATATTGGGCAAGTTTACCCTATCCAAATCTAATCACGGGCACGTACTTAGTTGAATGGGGAACCTGTACGCATGGGCATTGATATGATCATTTAGACTGTTCGTATGAGCATGAACTTTTAGAACTCTTGTTGAGGTTCGGACCATAGTATCGTTAATCGAATCACGAGGACGTGATTCCGCTGACATGGGAAGAATGTCACAATTCTCAAATTCCGGTCATTTCTTAAATTAAATATGCATCATATTAGTTCATTCATGACATTTCATTTCATATTTAACGTGTAATTTTTATATTTAAATAAACGTTACCGCGTGAGTTATTATTTTGAGCATATAATCCGTTACTTTCAAAAATGATCCCGACATATTTTTAAACTCACATTTAGTTTATAAAAACTATATTTTGACTTTACCTAGTGTTTTAAATTTAATTGGTATATAAATCGTTAAAGTTATATTATTACGACGTTTTTCTTAAAAACTACTCGATAATTATTTTATCACTCAAATTTCACAAGGAATGTATTTTTAAAATTTTTATTATCTCATTACATTCTATTTTGGTCTATTAAAAATCTCTTTTACCTAAAAATCTACCATTTACCTTTAATTATACATTTTTCCTACACATGTTACTTATACTCTTTATCAAATATATACTTATACTTTTTTTAAAAAAAAATAATATAATTGAGAGACAAAAGTCCCCCAAAACCGGCCTAGTGGGGGGGAAGGCATTAAATGAGTTGGTAACTTCTTGATTGTTTAGATTTACACTCCATAATCCTTTCATTCACTCATTCTTTGAACATATTCACAAGTCTAGCAAATTGCTTTTTCTCTCTTCCTCCTTCTCTTTCAAAACCGGCCAAGACATAGATTGGAGAAGGGATCATCAAATTTTGCAAGATCAAGTTAATAAACAATCTAGATAACACTCTTGATAAGGTTTTGAAATAAAAACCAAGAGTGTTTAAGTTAAACCTTGGTTCTTATCACCTCATCATATTAACTAGTAAGCATGTTTCTTTCATTTTTCATGTTTCCTTATCATCTCATATGTATCTCTTCATTTTCTTGGCAAGCATGCATGATTTGTGTTGTTTATACCATTTTACATGATTTTTAGAGATATATATATATAAAGTCATCCTATAAATATCCCCTTGGTATACTTTGGTCTTGATGATGTCTAGGAACCCATGACACCCTAAGAAGGTGTATGGTAGGATTAGATTAGTTTTGGAGTTGATTTGAAGGGATTAGAATAGGTTTTGTCCGAGAAAAACTATTTTCGATACGTATACAATGTATTCTGTCCTTGTTTTGATTTTCTGGAAAAACCAACAGTAGGCACGACCTTTTGGCCTTGATATTTAGAAAATATACTTTAAAACGAATCCGTGGCCGCTTGAACGGATAAAAACGGAGTTATAACGAAGAAGTTATGAATTTTTAAAGTTTGGCGACGAAATATATTATTTTCTCAAATTTCAAGATACTATTTTTACTCTATTCGGTCAAAACGAGTCCTAAGCTTCACAAATTATTTCGACTTATCAAAAATATATTAGTATACTTTGATACGGCTAAGGACGATATAATGAGAAAACGGATTTGAAACGACAAAGATATGCACGCTTTCATAAAATTGCCGTAACTATTATTTTCCAAAAACTATATTATTTTTACGATACAAGTGTTACGGTAGTTGAAACGACCATGTTTAAGGCTATTTTTAACTATGATGTGGAACTTTTGGAACGAAATGTCTTCTAATAAAATTAAGATCACCGAGCATATTTTCTAAAACGACAAATTGTTTGTAAAGCGGAGTTGTACTAAATTATTTATGGTTGTCTAAACTTGGCGAAACTCACTTTTGAACTACAATTAGCCAAAATCACCATCTTTAACCCTTATTATCTTTATGTTCGAGACCTTTATGACGAAAACTCCTGAACTGAAACTTCTAGATTTCGATACAAACTTTCCAAAACCGTCGAGTTCGTTTCTAACGCTCGACGACACCATTTTACGACTAGTTTTCCAAAGCCATTTTTATCACTTTCATGAAAATTCCGACGACATTGTTTTGCGACGAAAAGTGATAATTTCACCATAAATCATTACGAAACCATTGTAGGATGACATTTTGACGTAAAAACTTGTAAAGTCATTTTTGAAGGGTCAAGACGTCAAAAGTGTATTTTTCGACGACAAGTAATATTTTCAAAACTCGCAAATGGTATAAATAGCATACGAAATGCATGCATAACATTACATTGCAACTCATTGCATATCATATCATTCGTAATAGGTCCCGGTTAACACATCACATTATACCTCGGTGTACTCACTCTTGTCATCATTCCAGTTTACCGGGTGAGTAATCACATCCCCTTTTTACCATTTTTACTATATTTTGGGGCTGAATGCATGAATCATACTTGAATTAAATTGAATCTTACTTTTGTGAACTCGAATCAAATCCTTGAACTTAATTACGAACCTATTACTTATTTGAACTTATTGAACCGTACATGCTATGACCCTATAAAGTCTCGCCTTATTGGTGGAGCGTACAAAGTCTCCCATGTTCGGAGCATCACTATAAAGTCTCGCCTTATTGGTGGAGCGTTCTCAATAAATCTCGCCTTATCGGTGGAGTGTGCAAAGTCTCGCCTTATTGGTGGAGCGTTCTCAATAATTCTCGCCTAGGTGGTCGAGTGACAAAGGAGTCTCCCTTGTTGAGCAAAGGCAAAGTCTCCCATGTTCGAGCATCAACTTAAAGCCTCCCGGTCCGAGCAAAATGTCTCCCTATGGGAACGGAGCATTTTCAATTTAAGTCTCCCTGCTCGAGCAAAGGCAAAGTCTCCCATGTTCGGAGCATCTCTGATTTATTATATACTTGGTACTATATTGTGAACTATTATGACCACTTATACTTGACTACTTGACACGCTATATTTTGTGCAATGGGTTGTGTACACACAGGTTGCAAGTTTTGTATGGGCGGAACTTGGAACTGAGTGGATATACAATGCCTTTGCTTTGTGGACTATTTCCGATGACCGAAACCTTTGACTCTTTCATACGAGTTTTCTTATTTTGCTAAACGTGTTTACTCACCAACTATTTTCATAGTTGACCCGTTTTTTTTTTTTTCTCTCATGCATTTCAGGTGATCGTTAGTAAGCTTTTTCTACCAGGTCTTGCATAATGAAGTTTTCACTTGTCACAACAAATCGTTATGTAATAGAATGAAATATTTTGGAATCTAAACTTGTAATATATTTGCCGATGACGGCTAAACAAGTATTGTAATGGTGTACTCTTTCTTTTAAATATTAACGTTGGTATGTTCTATTATCTTGTGCTTATGTTCCCTTCCGTTACACCTCGTGTTTCCGCCTCCGTCGAGGGTGTGACAGTATGCAATTCTTGAGGGGGAGAATAAGTGTGAAATTACTGCATGGTTGATTGATTTCTGAGAATAAATGGTCAAACGGCTCCAAACTCATGTAAGAAGTGATCTTCTTCTTATCGGGTCATCGTTACATAGAGTTTCTTCAATGAGCCGTTGGTTGACATCTTCATACGGACTGATGAGTTTAATGACAAAGTGCTTCTAGTTGTTGGGCTGATTTCGCTGATGAACATCTCTCTGTTCTTGTTTGATTGGGAGGGATTTTATTTTAGGGGATTTGCTATTTCAAAGTTAACGGGAATGCATTTGGTGAGTTGAAGAGGTTGACTTTCTATTCCCCAACTGGACAATCTTGAAGAAGGTCGAGTCTACAGTCTGTTCTACATTTTTTTATGCATGTTAGAAGACTAAAGACGAGTTGCATTTAACGATCTAAAGACTTCTTCTTAATCTGGGCACTTATCTAATAGATTGTCGGTTTAGGGGAGAGCACTAATTGGGGGAGAGTGAAATGCCGAATTTAATCCCCAATTAGACTTGCTCATTCTGTTCTTCAGCAAGTTGATTCTCACAAAGACTTCAAGCGATCTTTTCAACAGATTTAAAGTATTTGGGCTGATAATATGTTGCTGATTCTGAAGTGTCAAAACCAGCAAGGGGGAAGGAGACACACATCTAAACACAAAAGCGAGTAAACTTGATGAACTTAATTCTTCTAACTGATTGAAGATATCCCGGGAAGACAAATGTTATTACCGCAGAGAAACTCAAGGTTTGACTCATGGCGAGTAAACTTGATTAACTTAATTCTTCTAAGTGATTGAAGATATCCCGGGAAGACAATTGTCATGACCGCAGAGAATCTCAAGGTTTTACTCATCAAGGCTTTTAGTGTTAGTATTCCAACTACGTGGGGGAAGTGATGTAATAGAAAGTTTCTGAAGATAAAAGAGGTACACAAGTGTGTGATGATTTTGATGTTATCACAATCATCAGGGGAGAGAGATTGTGTACATTGGGGATGCTCAGTTGTTTCACTTGAGGGCTTAATTTGTGATTCAGAGATATAATCACTTATTCCGGAGTGTACATCCGCAGAGATAGTCATCCGCAGAGATAATCAGTGATTCGGCCTGCTTCTTCAAAGTTATCGGTTATTCTCTCTTTGGGCATTCGGGTACTTCGGGTTCTTGAGCTTTATACACTTTCTTCAAGGGGAGATAAAAGTATACATCGAGGTTATTCTTTAGCTATTGGACTTAATCTGCTACTTCGATGGTATAAGTATCTTTGTCTTCGGGTATGTGTATTCGGGGTCGTGAGCTCCAGTTTAAGAGACTGACTACATCAATTCGTCTACTTGGGGGGAAGTGGTCTCTTGACACCTTTTGGAATGGATTGCGTCAGACTTCAGTGGTTATGAAATTTGAGAAGATTATTTATGAGTGGGATGATACGTTGTTGTTGTTCTATTGGATGATATAGCCTCAAACGAAGAATCACGGTGATTATTCTTAAAAGGAGCAGCAGGATCAATGATAATGGTGTGCTTCTTGGTGCACCTGGCTAATGGAATCTTGAAAGAAAGCTCTGAATCTGCTCAGCTAAAGGATTTTTCGGTTTGGGGGGAAGCTGCCAAAGTCTCTCTTTCTCAAAGGCTCATGTTTTATCTTCTATTCTGGAGCCACTGAAGCTTTGGTGGTGGAAGTTTAAGAGATGACGAACTCTATCTTCTACGACGTCTCGCTTCGATATCCTTATCTCGGTACTCGATCATCATCCTCTTAAACTATATCATCTATTCTATATTTGTATATATTTTATAAAACCAAAATACAAAAATATAAAACCAACAAAAGAATATAGAAAATAGAAAATTTCAAAACCCATAAAAATCGTAAAATTTCAAAATACCAAAATATGTTTTCTAGACATGTCTTCGGTATCGATAACATCTACGGTCTTAGAAATGTCATTCAATAATGGCACGGGACCATAGATGAAGTTCGAGCAGGAGCTGTAAATATTCTTTTCCTAAACATGTCTCAAACTATGGCTTGCAGTTATTTCAGACTGTAACTCGTGCTTAAAACCATGGTTTGCTATTATTTCAGATAGCAACCCGCTCTTCAAAGAAAGGATAGTGCTGCGCTAAACCATTTTTCAAAATTCGTGCACTTATCCTAAAACAAATTGAGGAAAGTATGTCGAAGGACTATTGTTCCTACTCAAATATTTTTCCTTCAAAATTCTTCAGAAAAATATTTGTTTTAACTAAATGGTGGTAAATGAGTTGCTTTAAAAAACAATCAGATTCAGAGTTTTTATAAAATTTGTAAACTCAATCAATGACTTCAGCGCTTTTAAAATTTTCAGAAAATGAGTCATTGATTGATGGGGAGAATATTTTCAAATTTATATCATCTAACGGACTTTCTTAATCATCCTACGTGCTTATCTGAAAAAATATAATTGCCTATGTTGAAGGACTAGGTTTCTAGGATGTGATTGTTAGGATTAGATGATTAGAGTTTGATGAACACATAATTCCCATACCTTTTATGATCTGATTGATATGTTGGATTGACTTTTATTAGTCAATTGTTGTTTGGGTGATATCGACCACCATATATCTGTATGTGTGTTCACTAACGTATGCAGGTATTTTGGTATAAAAGAATGTTCCCGATCCAGATCCCACAATTGAAGATGATTGGATGCCGAAAGGAAAGGGTAACTATATCTTGGGTTGACAAATGAAGAAACGGAGCTTAATTGGACTTCTATGGAGAGTTGGCATAAATGCAACATAAGAGGTCTCACTGCATCAGCAGATGGTTTTCTTCATCAACAAATGAAGAAACGGAGCTTAATTTGACCTCGGTGAGGCATAAAAATGCAACGTAAGAAGTCTCATCGCATCGCAGATGGTTTTCTTCCAACCTCAAAGAACAACAACAAAAGCGCTTCTACCACCTAACGATTTTGTGCAGATACCATTTTTAAACAATTTTGAAAATTCGATTAAAATTGTTTTGAAAATGGAAAATATTGTTTTTGAAAATAAATTGACTAAATTTTGAAAATCACCGGACTTCATTTTATCAAAATATAAGTCACTCAATCATCGACTACGGTCATCGATTGAGGGAGAGTGATTTAAATTAAATTATTTTCAAACAATATTTCTTCATAAAAGTCCGTTTGTACGTTAAAATGTGGTGATCTAAAGATTTAATATTATGTCATGGTATGATTTTCTTTAAAACTCAAAGATCTGTCAAAATGAAATTTTTTCTGTTCTTGTTTGATTGTGAAATTGTTTTATTTTACTAAAAGATCTCTTAAAACCTATCATACCTGACACTAACAATCTTTAATGTCAAAAATATGTTCCTTATCAGTCATTTTCATAATCAAATCTTGCCACGTCTTTCCCTAAAATTTTCTAAATGATTTAAATCAATTGGGATCACAAATCTCAAAAGGTTTGAAATTTTGATCGGGGAGAGATAGTGATTTAAATCTCAAACTGCTTTTAGTGGAATTGGTTTTAGTCCTTTATAGGCACTCCCGCCTCCATGTGCCAAACGATTTCAAATACACAATGCACATGTTGAGGAGGAGGATTTATCCAAAACAAGATGAGCTTTTAAATCGTGCACATATTCTCCCATGTTTTCTAAACCTTATTAAATCACTTGGGATCCAAAATCTCAAAGGGTTTGATATTTTGATCGGGGAGAATCTGTGATTTAATAATGAAATTTGAAAAAGGTGATCGCTTTGACTCTAAAGTGCAGTTCTTCTAATATGTGCTAAACTCTTCGTATAAAGATGCACATATTGAGGGGAGCGAATGGTTTATATTGGCTTTTGTAATCGTGGATGTACTTCAAAGAACTCTTGCCTCTATGTGATAAAATGATTTCAAATATCCTATGCACATATTGAGGAGAGAATTTATCAAAGAAAATAAAAGACTTTTCTAAGGAAATTGTGATCAAGAAATTATTTCAAAGAAATTATTTCAAAGAACTCTTGCCTCCATGTGCCAAACAATTTCAATATCATATGCACATGTTGAGGGGGAGCATTTCTAAAATGATCAAAACAATTAAGGTACAAAATGTTTTGATTTTATATCACAAGTACCTTGATTGATTTTCCAAATGATTTTTCAATTGGTTTCGAGAAGGAAAGAACAATACCAAAAGACCGACCAATTTATTTTATGCATGGCGTTATAAGGATGGTTAGGTTAGGTATTCGCTCCCACGATCCCGCCAGAGTCGAGGGATCTACCCAAGGACAATCCACTAGATAGTGTAGAGTCCTTAGGTATGATGAAAAAGGAGAAAAGTGAGATATGGGAAGAGTGTGGATCGAGATGAGCTAGTAATCGGAATAAACCCATCAAGGTTCTAGTTATGAAGTCTCGGTAAGCAATCAAGGGTTGAAGAATGAAAAGAAATGAATATGAAAAGGGTGAAAAGAAATAGCCTCCAATAATTCAACCTTAGGGCAAGAACGGGTTCAATACATATGCTACTGGTGTTTACTAAGGTAACACCGGTATTGAAGACAAGACGTCATGGACCCAAAGGACGCACTACACTAAACTTCCCAAGCTACTCAAGTTCCTCTTAAAAGGGCTTGTTTCATTCTCACGGGAACCGACATAATCTATCGACTTTCCTTAGAGTTTGTTGATATTGAAGAAGGAAACCTCTCCTAGTCTCCCAATAGGAACCAAATGTGCACTATTGATTCTAGAGCCAAGAGAGCATCCACAATATCTCATTAGGACACTATTCTTGAAGACTTGCTTGTTTCACACTATGTGGAAAGTAAGAATATATTAAGAGTCCCACGATTATCCTTGTGGTATTGCCGTAACATCCGAGTGATATGTAAAAATATTCACGATGAAGATGGAAATCCTTCTAGAGCCAACATCAAACAAGCTCTTGGTGGGTGACATGTGAGATCTTTTCTAAAGATCAAGCTTGTGACAACCGGATAGAAACAATGGGGTGATTCACCGTGAATCAACCTTGGTCCAGAAATGAATTGACGAATACTTTTGAAAAACCGCTCGATGTGCAAATCTTCTTTCTCTAGCACATCGAATGTGTAATCATGTTTTCAAACACAAAAGTATCTCGATTGAAAAATACTTTTGAAAACCGTCGATGTGCGAATCTCTTCTTTTATCTAGCACATCGGATGTGTACTCTTTCAAATATAAAAGTATTTATGATTGAAAATTGATCTTTCTCATAAAATATTCGCCATATTACAAAACTCTTTCTTCTAAGCAACACGCGATTGTTTTTCAAATCATTTTCATCAATCGCTGAATCTCAATTTGTCGGTTCACTCACTCCGTGTTGTCTTCTTTGAGACGCCCGGTTTGAGAACAATTAGAACAAATGCGAAACCCCGTCAAGGAGGTTCTTTGAATTATACATGTTCACAGCAAGATTTGTACCGATCAACGGGAACCGTGGGTCGTACCTCAATTCAACGAAGTGATCAAAGACACTTTCGTGTTTTATTGCTAACTGTTGTTTGCGGTACATTTGACGGTTGCGGTGATCAAAATTGAGAAGTCAATCCAAAGTCGCATGCTCACAAGATCCACACTTAATTTGAAGAAATCATGACCGGTGCATATCTACATAACATGGTTCGATATTTTATACTATGCTTCGCTACGCCGCAAATATCATGAACCAAAGAAGCTTCCGCTACTCGATGGAAAGATGTCATGATCCAGAAAGTGTGAGCATGTCGGTCCAAAAGTTACAACATCACATGATGGCAACACAACAAAGGGTGATCCAGAGATTTACTGTGGCTGATGATCTCAATAAAAGCTCGAAGATCATCAAAGATGTGGATCAGTAAAGGCCTCCACTAAAAGTACAAATCAATGCGGACTTTGAAGAATCGCTACTAAAGCACAAAGATTGCGAAACTTGAAGAATTGAAGTCTACGAGCTCATAACTAAAGTCACAGATAGAATGCTAGGATGCAAAATGTATTTCATGGGGTGACCTCCCTTAGGGGGAGATTGTTAGGAATCAGAAAATTCCATGTTAAAGTGTCGGTCACCCCAATTATATTCTAGCATATGTTAGCTCGTAGACTTGTCATTATTTACGTTATTTATTGGTTTATTAGTTAGTTAGTAGCGTAGATTAGTTTAGAGTAACACCGTGGAGGAAGGACGGGTCTTTACCCACTTTATGCCTGATCCACAGTCCGATAGGAGGACGTATTCTTTGTAACTATAAATACCCCTTCCATCCATGGAAGGGGTGTGGCTTCTTTGAATCTAACCTTTCATTTTTATAAAGCAACTCTCTTTCAAGAACCTCCTCTCTACTCTCTTCATCTCTCTAATGGCTTTCTTATTTAATCATTGTCCTAGACCACCCGAATCATCAAACAACATAATATTCACGATCCTACAATGACAGTTCCTTTTTGCATATTCATCACCCAAAAAGATTCACGAGCGTTATTCTCACCGCCTATACTCAAATGAAAATTAGGAAGAAAATCCTTTTGCTCATCAAGATCTCAACTAACATCTGTGCATCATTCTTACCAATGAAATCAAGCACATATCTCCTATAATTTTACAATCAACCGAACTAGCCCCAATAAACTCATAGTCCCCAGAATCGCTTAAGTAAATTGAAACCCTTCATCGGACCAAGATTTACTTGTGACGCTGATATAGAAAAACTTGCTGAGTATACGTAACATCACGAGAAGAAACCAAAAAAACACTATCCTCCTCACTAACTAGGTTGTGATTATGACCCTCAACAAATTCATAACACCAATATCCTCTTCCTTCAATATACTTCACACGAAAAACAGCCTTACAGTCAATACGCTTAGACGGATATTTCCTAGTATTAGGTTTTGCTCCTACTTTCGGGTCAGGATTTGTACCTTCTTTACTACAAACAAAATACTTCAAATCTAGATTTTTTTCCTTATTCTTCTTAGATATATACTGTTGACCTAAACGGACCTCAAAACCAGCTTTTTTTGCATAAGCTTTGTAATACTCATAAGCCTGCTCCAAAGAATGATACATCATACCATAAGTTGGCTTCTCACCAGCAGGAATATCAGGAACCCATAACTTCTGACCCGCCTCCTCGTAAACAATACCAATGAATATGGAACAGTTCATAATCATTATCTCAGAAAAATATAGAACAGGTTCATAATCATCTATTTTATTGATGAAGAATAACTGATGAACCAAAAACACATAACACAGTAAAAAAACTGATGAACAAAAACACATAGCACATGACAAAAATTTGATGAACAAAAAATACAGGACAATAACTAATGAACCAAAAACACATAACACAGAACAATAATTGATGAACCAAAACACATACATGACAATAACTGATGAACCAAAAACACATAACACAGGACAATAATTGATGAACCAAAATACATACAGGACAATAACTGATGAACCAAAAACACATAAAACATAAAGAAAAAAAACTGATGAACCAAAAACACATAATACAGGGCAATAACTGATGAACGAAAAACACATAAAACAGGAAAAAAAACTGATGAACCAAAAACACATAATACAGGGCAATAACTGATGAACCAAAAACACATAATACAGGGGACAATACCTGATGAACCAAAAACACATAACACAGGAAAATAATTGATGAAGCAAAACACATACAAGCAAATAACTGATGAACCAAAAACACATAACACAGGACAAACATAACTGATGAATCAAAAACACACAATACAGGGACAATAACTGATGAACCAAAAACATAACACAGAACAATAACTGATGAACCAAAAACACATAACATATTCCATATAACAATTCTATTCCGATAAACCGATTGAACACTTAAAAACACTAATTCTCTTCCAATTCATCAACTAATAAGCAATAAGTGATGAACCTAACTGACTGATGAATGTGATAAAAATAAGCACAAATAAAATTCATAAAAGATCACAAAATTGATGAGCATGTGATAAAAATAAGCAGATAAAAAAAAGCACTAACTGACTGACGAATGTAAAACAAAAAATGAAATTACCTTGATTAAACACATGAGTATCAGTTTGAGCCATTAGAAACCGATTTGACGATGAAAATCCCCAATTTTGAATAGTTAAAAACCCTAATTCTCTTCCAATTAACCGATTGAACGGTTAAAACCTTAATTCTCTTCCAATTAACCAATTGAACAGATAAAACCCTAATTCTCTTCCAATTAAACGATTCAATGGTTAAAAAGCCTAATTTTCTTCCGATTAACCGATCATACGGTTATAAAATCCTAATTCTCTTCCAATTAAGCGATCGGACAGCTAATTCGAAGCCGATATGAACGATTAACGATTCAACTAAACAAATATTAATTGAGAGCCAAAAAACCCTAAATTTGCAAAATATGAACAAATGAAAGAATGAAAAAAATGTGAAATTGAATGAATGAATTGAATTGATATCATTGTGTAAATTTCGTTTATATATGGCAGGAAAAAATGATAGAAATCTAACAGAAAATAGAAAGAATATCAGATAAGAGAAACAAGATCAGAAAAAAGAAAGAAGAAAGAAGGAAAGAGGCGGGAGAGGGTATTACACCTTTTAGACTTTTTATTTTTAACACCCTTTTTAAAAGATCCGGTACCTAATGTGGTAACTTTGTGTGTCCATGCTCTACCTGTTTTGACGTACTATTTGGTGTAGTAAAACTACTCGATTATCTTGTTTACAAAGGTGATTACTAATTATCTGTTTTTGGTGATGTGAACGGCGTGGAGGCTGAATAACAACTCCTAACCTGGTTGTTCATGGTACTAATTAGTGAACCTACTTTCTGTGTAGCAAAGACACGGAGTCCTTGGCTTGGCACTGTTACTGAGTACTTTCTGTGTAGCAAGACACCACTCTCATAAGTCGTCACTCGACTAGTTACCGAGTGATCTTCAGTACGTGTAACCTATTGATACAAATAAAACATGTGATGGTTTTCATTTTTCAATGTGTGGCAAATAATTTGCTAAGTTTTTTTAAAGATTGGGATAGGGTGACCTTATATCATAAGGCCTAACCAGTTCATCTTGTGGATGGTTGGACAGCATCTGACCCGGCCCTACCTAAACTCCAAAGGTCAGAATTCTTGAACATTATTTTTTAGGGAATTGATACTCACACCACACTTTTTGTTTAATGCACCACAATCTATGATTACGCTTTCTACCGCATAACATCAGAATGCATAATTTATACAGATTAATCAAAAAGTGCATGTAGATCACCTCCCATTTTTTTATAACATCAAAGAATATTGTTCTCGTAACTCCTAAGTTACTAAAACAGGAGTGATTATGTATATAAGGTTCCGGTACGCAATCTATAAGTCTAGGATGAATTAATGCTTTATGCATGTTTAGCAAATCAAAAGATAGACGTACAAGTATATTGAACCCCTCACGTTTTCATTCATGATATTTGAGTGTGTTTTGGTAAAAATAAAAATGTTAGTGTTTTGGACTTCTACACTTTTTTCCCTTGTCTTCAACTTTAGTAACTCTTACGTATCATGTCTAGTATATCGCTTCTCTGCTATATGTTAAAAAAATAATAATAATTAAAATAAATTTTTGCTTCAAAACTCTTAAAATGAAAAGTGTTTATTTACCACAATACCCTTTTATAATTTGACTAAATAATTATTTTAACTTTCTAAAATTATCTTTTTAGTGTGATGTATATAATTTTCTGAACCTTTTAAAATTAATAATATTTTTTAAAGCTTTACAATTTTTCTTCAACGTTTTAAAGTTAATAATGTATTTTTAATTATTTTACGTTGTATGTATAAATGTTATATAAAACACTTAACCATAAATTCGTAACTATATTGCCGCCATAAACCTCTGTCCCTATGCGTGGGTGCTCGACCAGTTTTGTATAATTCAAATGTTACCATCGAACTCTAAGTTTATTTAGCTTATGAACCTGCGATAATTTTGAATAACACGTGATTGTTCCAAATCTTATTCAAGGTTACGTGTTGAAACATGTTAACTTGACATAATCAGGAAAGATGAATGGTCCATCCTTCTACTTAAGAGCTCAAGGTGTCGAGCCTTTCAGAACTTTCTTCAAGGTTACGTAATGAAACAGGTTAACTTTACATAACTAGCAAAGATGAATCTTTCATCCTTCTACTTAAGAGCTCAAGGTGTCGAGCGTTATAGGGTTGCTGGTGTGCTATAACGCGAGCCTTATGGCTCCACTCCACACCCCCACCCCAAGCCATATGATGTGGCGTCAAATTCACCATCCGGTGTTATAGGACATATTTTATCATTGTTAATTTGTTTTATTTATTATTATTTTTGTATTTGTGTTTTATTAGGTTAAAGGTGGGCAATAAAATTGTTTTATAACTTGAATGATGGAGGAATTGTGTTTTTAAGTTAAGTTGTAAATTTTGAGTTATAGGAGAAAAGTAGTGAGGTGAGATCATTTTTTGCTATAACACAACCCTATAAGTCTTTTGACACCTTGGTTATATTTGGCAAAAATAGATTGTGCTTGTGCTGTTGCTGGAATTTTTATAAGCTATTTGAAGTAATCTTTTATTTTCAGATATTATGAAAGATTATTATTTTTTTTATAATCTCTTATAAGTTTTGTCTGCCAAACAAAGATTATTCTTTAAATAACTTATTTTTTTTTTTTAAATAAATATAATCTCTACATAATTACATGTGCTAAACATAGCCTTTGTGCTCCAAGAGCAAACATAATACAATTAATTCACTCATTTAATCATTTTCATCAAAAAAATAATATAACTAATTGAGAGTATAGGACAATAAATAAAATG
This sequence comes from Chrysanthemum lavandulifolium, assembly GCA_022545495.1. NCBI lineage: Eukaryota > Viridiplantae > Streptophyta > Magnoliopsida > Asterales > Asteraceae > Chrysanthemum > Chrysanthemum lavandulifolium. Next base: position 72,188,707 of record CM040246.1, read on the forward strand.
ATAGAAAATAACTTATAGCTCAACTAATAGAATATTGTTGTTCCCGTTTCACAATCGTATAAAACAGTTTAAAGCATTAAGTAACTGATTGTGAGTAATGACTGAAAATAATGCAAGTAAAAACACACTGAATAATTTTCAACTTAATATTCTTTATTAGAAACAAATCAAAAAGAATACATTACCCAAGTACTTGCGGAATAGCACTTGGGACTGAAATGATAGTGTAATAACTCCTCACTAAGCTCAGGCTAAGTCTGAGCACAACTATAAGGAACCACTGAGCTATCTCGTGACGAGTTAGATTGGAGGAGTGAAAGATGGCTTGTGTGTGTGTTTTACAATTATCACAAGCTTGAAATCTTCCACTCCATCTCTTATGCTATTTATACAAGTATGGATTTTAACTCTATCCTAAGGACAATCGACAAACATGTAAGACAAAATATCGATGTATTTTGTCTCGCTATTTATAGGCTATATTGGGTAAGTGACAATGTTGCTTTCTTCTAGTCAGTGATGACACTGAGCCTGATAGTTAGCCATTCAGGGAAAGTTGACTTTGTTTGATAAGGACTTCGTCTTATCTGTTCAAACTTATCCCACCTTGTCCCGTTCATTCTTCAGTCTTCATTGCCTCCAGTCTTCAACTTCAGTTTGTCTTCAGTGTGAGTAGTTGGTGAGGAGTTTCGGGATTCAGTGAGTTATTGATAAGGTTTTAAAAGGTACCATTTTGAGGGGTCGTTTAAGTCCTTATTTTATCACTTTTGTATCCGTTATTGCTTAATATCGTTCCTTTTCACTTTTTAGGTCTCGTGAAGGCAAAATGCTGGAATGGCACTTATTTGGACGAAAAGGCGCGAATATATGAAGAAAATGGCCAAAGTCAAAATCGAGACACTCACATTCTGTCGAACTAGAAGGCGACGGCCAAAAGCAATGGCGACGCCGTCCCAAGAATTTTGTGACGATACAGACTCAAAACTCAGATTTTCAAGTGACGACGCCTAGTTGTGAAAGAGTAGGCCGTCGCTACTCGGACGGCCTAGATGCAATCCAGACGACGCCGAGTCAAGAGGACGGCGCACGGACATAAGGTGACGCCGCTGCAAGGTTAACGTGGCCAAGACGAAACCCTAACGATAATGACACGACGGCCACTAAACATAAGGTGACGCCGTCGCAATTGTAATCTTATATATAGAATCCGAATTTTTCACTTTTGTGGAGAGTCTTTGGAGTAAAACCTAAAACCGAACATAAGGTGTCTTGTACAAGATTTTAGGGTTTTAAACCCTATCTTACATCAAGATAAGTCTTTACTTCATTAATTCAATTATGTCTTTGATTATTTGTGTGTATGCTTGCATGTTCTCCATGTTCGCTAATTTAATTGTGTGTTTGCTTAGAAAGTATGAAACTTAATTATTAAATATTGATTGGTTGTTTCTTATCTTAGTTGATTAATGATCTAGTAATGCGATAGGTCATTCGCTGTGTACTTAATGCTTGATTCATCTTTGTGAACCTTAGAATATAATTACCGAGTAATTGTAGGCTAAACCATCCAAAGAGCGCCTTAGAGTAGGAGTTTATAATCCCTAGTGGGTTTGTAGACAAGACCTTTGGTAAGTTCAAAGAGTTAGGAGAAACGATACCCTACAACTTTAGACACACAACGCAACTAGGAATAAGGACGTGACAACTCAACCATCAATAGGAGATAATTAAGGAGTAGTACAACCTAAGTAAACACATCTTTAACTTATCATACGAGCACACATTAATTAGACATAGACTCCCACAACCTTAGTTTAGATAATTAGATAATAGTAGAGTAATCGGTAGCAATACCAACCCCCCAAATCCAATACCCGAGATTCGTACCTTTCCATTTCATAAAATATAAAAAGATACAAAAATAATCTTCCTCAACCTTAACCTTAGCGTAGTAACTCCTTACTAGCATTCCTATTCCCCTAGAGAACGATATCAATACCCGTGGCTTACCCTAATTACTACACTACAACGATTAGGTTCATCGCCTAGGTGTTATAAAACTTGCTCAAGAAAAGGAAGTTTCCTTGACCCCGAACGACGCGTGTAGCGTTATCAAGTTTTTACGCGCCGGGAATAGAATAGCTAGTTAGTTGTCCACATCGCTTAGGTTCTTTGCTTGATTCCTATCAAGTAAATTTTTCTCATTTTTAGCTTCCTCTTAGTCTATCCCCTTCTTCGTAACCTTGTTCAGAACCCCATCACTTTTCATCATGGAAGGTGATAACCCACTACCATTCATCAACCTACCGCCAAATGACCCGCCAAGAGCCCGCATTTGGTGAATACTCGAGACCAAACCACCTAGGCTATAGGAACACCATTGAGCTTCCCGACTAAGCCCAAACTACGGCCCTGCGATCCGACACCATCCGTTGGTGCAAAACGGATGTGATTCCATGGACTTCGTTCAAGATCCAAATCAAGATCCGAGGATTTCTCAAAATCGCCGATTCCATCGACCTGATGCTACTACTCGGGAGACCACGCTACCGCCTCTTCCAATTCTCTACGGGACCAAGCTAGTAATTGGCTTGAGCGACTTCCCCGGCTCCATCTCAAGTTGGGATGATCTTACCTCTCGCCCTTGCTCAATTTTTCCCATCGGGGAGAACCACTAAGTTTAGGAATGACATCTTGATGTTCCAACAACGCCAAGGTGAATCTCTACGAAGCATGGACCCGATTCAAGGACTTACTTCATAAAGTCCTCATCACGGCATTGATCTTGGCTCCAAGTCCAAATCTTTATGATCATGTCAACTTCCCCACTAAGCGATCCATTGACCAAGCAAATGGTGGAAAACTTAGTGATCTCACCGCAGAAGAATCATGGGAAATAATAGAGGACCTCGCCTTCTATGACAACGAAAGTTGGATGACCCCGTGAGCTGCCTAAAACCGTTAAGGCAATCTCCTTGCCTCCTTCCGATCAGAGGATGATCGAACTTGAAGATCAAGTTAAATTCCTCATGAGTTCCTACGAAAATCCTAAGTCTTCACACCATGTGAACAAAGTTTCTTCCTCGTGCGAGCCATTTTGTGATCCTCATAACATGCGACTAGCACCGATCCCGAACACGCTCGCTGACTACGCATCCTCGCAGACACGGAGCGGAGGAAGATTCCCTACAACACCCGAACCTAGGAATTTCAATGAAACCCGTGAAGCATGGAAAGGCAAGCCCGACTTCTACTGGGAACAAACCAAAGAATTCACTTCCAATGATTTCTCATGGCCCCCACCTAACGGTCCTAACCAACAAAACGTCGAAGGGATGTTGCAAAACCTAGTTGCATTCCAAGAAACCCAAATGGCTAAGCTCTCGGACCGCTTTAACCATCAACAAGCCGAGATGGATAGGAAAATAGATAACCTTTTGAAAGCCATAGCTAATAGTGATAAGAAGGTTAGTGCTATCTCAACTCCCGAGCCTTCGTGTATAGAGATTAAGGATCCAAGCAAGCTAACGAAGTATGTCCAATTGTCAATACCATCGCTTTGTTGAACCTAATGAAACAAATGACGAAGAGGACTATACACTTGTGGATGATGAAACACCCGAGGAAGTAGATGAAGTAGACATTGACTATTTCAACAAATTTCCTACGGAAGAAGAACTATCTCGCCACCTCACTTAGTGCGTGACCTCCGTCACATGTATGTTAGAAAAGTCCTCGAATCAAGTTTGGGAACCCTTGGAATCTTAACATACCATGTGTCATAGGTCACCTTTTTGGCAAAAGCCTACATTGATCGCAAATCCCAATCAACATAATGACTAGCACCTATTACAATTGGATATTGAAGAAGCCTATTCCAACTAGGCAAGACCCCAATGATCCTAATGTTAGTTGCAATTTTCTTGGTATAGTTAAGGGATTGCCCGCTTATGTAGGTAGTTTCACGCTTCCTACGGACTTCATAATTGTGGATGATATTAGCACGCCATAGACCCTAGCTTGTCCCATGTTATTCTAGGAAAACCTTTCATAGAAAGCACCAGATGACCTATGACCCCTCATTAGAGTAGTGCAATTCAAGAATGAGATCGATGACATTGCTTACCAAATGCCGCTTAAGATTGAGAAGTTTTCATCACTCTAATGATGAAAAGGAACTTAAACCGCCGGTCTATTATAGGAATGATGAGGATTGGGAGAAAGGTGTTGATTATGTTATGGCTAAGATTTTCGGATTCTATAAGGATTGCTTGAGCCTAGGACCGAATATAGGACCGATTGGGGAGAGGATGAACTCTTAGAGAAGCGCATTTTAGGGCACTTCTACAACATGGAATCCCCATTAGAAACCGCCAAGAGGGCGGTAATGAGAAACGTAGAGCACGACTATGAGTCTAGCTACAAGACTCTTAAATAAAGAAAAGCGCTTCGGGAGGCAACCCATGCTTAATTGTTTGCTTGTTAGTGTCATATATTTTTATTAATTGTTTATCCTCATGTTTAAATTTGTAAAATGCTTTATTTTGTTTTAACCTCAGACACTTGCATATAAAGGTATTTTACATAAGGGATAAGTGTAGGAGGATTACACACGCTTTCAAAAGAAACGTAAACATGAGAATAACAATTAACTAAAAGATATTTATGTTTGTTTGTTCGAGTCAAATGCTTGTATCGAGTCATAATGGATGTTTTTGCGTAAATTTTTCCGATTCTAAAGATGTAAATTTTCCGAATTTTTTCCGTAAAATCGCACCGCTTTTGTCGTCGATAACCTCGACAGCGTCAGATTGCAACTGACGGCGGCGTGAAGAAGTAAAACATCGATTACTTTTTCTCGCTTTATGAGCTACTTATAAATTTTGGAATTTTCCAGTCTTAATTTTCTTAGAAATTCAGTAAACATCCATTCCACAAGCATTATATCCTAGTTTAAGTCGAGTCATATATATATATTATTACCGCGATTTTACGCCAAGGTTTCGTTTGTTTTCTTCAAGTGTGCAGTTTAGTTTGTCAAGAAGAAATTACATAAGATTGGAAGGAGCTTTTCACGCAATAATTCTTCTTGAAAAGGATTTAACCACCACTTTACACGGATCCTACCGAGCTAATCAGGAGTATTAGTTTTTCATTTTTAATTACCTTCTTTATCATAACTTTGATATTTCGGGAACATTGGGACAATGTTCGGTTTAAGTGTAGGAGGGAAAATAAACGGAACTTTGAAATTATGCTTATCCTTGACTATTTGCTTTGTCCAATTGATATTGTGTAATAAACCATGAGAAAATGTCGCTAGGGTAATTTTGGCACCAAATTTAAAATTTTCATGACATATAGGAGTGGGCCATTAGTCTTAACAAAAGCGCCTCACGGATAGGAAGTTACATGACTAGCACAAAACCCTTTACCACCTAAATTCCACCCAAAATGTGAGGATCACCCTTAGATTAGTAGGAATTAAAGCATTCATCTTTAATGCTTAGAGTGTGAACCGTAGTATATTAGATTCTAGAACTTGTTTTGTGATGCATTCCGAGATCGCAAGTGAGACTACACTTGTGTAGTTAGGAATAATTAAATGATAAGAGGCATTAGGATAACCCTTGTTTGATACCGTAATATAATTACTTCTTCCACATCGGTTGAGTAATTCCCCACACCCTTTGCGTTGTACTCATCTTTAGTACACGATACCCCTAGTTAACCCCTCGTAGCCTATCCTTTTCGCGGTTCTCGTGATGTTTCGCTTTTCCGAATATCAATGAAGAGCATTGTTTACACCCCACCCCAAATATACACCCAAATCGCCTTAGCCTACCCCTTATGCACTCACTTTTAGTGCAAATGTTTGTTATCACCCTAAACCCTTAGTTCAATTATCTAGTTGCTTGCATAAGTTGCTAAGTCGAGTCATATCCGTTGTATACGCTTTGGGACGATTGGGATTCATGGGAAAAGTTAAAGTTTATGAAATGACGGAAGGAACGTTAAATTCAAATTCCCTTTGTTTGCGTAATAATGTACCCCAAGTGTTTTGATCTTTTCAATTCGGGTCAAATTAGTGTTAGAGTAATAAAAACTCAAGTGTAGGGATGTGCCTATAAATCCCTATCATTTTGATGTTACCGTAGAGGATGGTAGAGTAAAAGTGTATGAAAAAAAAGGGGGCTACCATCCTACATCTATCCTTTAAATTTATGTTTGTTTATTTCCGTTACCTAGAGTTTTAGAGTGTCGAGTCTTGGCTTAGCAACGCCATTCTTCGTATGCATTTAACATAGCGATTTTTGACTTACCACCACTAAATAGCCTATCCCACCAAACCCTTTATTTCCCTACCGTAAGCCTAACGTTACAACCCTTTAAAAGACCTTTTTGATAGTCTTTCCTAGGTGCTTACGCCAAAGTGATGGAGGTTTGATCTATTCTCAAGCCTATGGTAATCTATGTACTAGGACCGGTTAATGAGTGTTTATCTTCCATTTCCTATTTGTTATATTTCATATATACACCCGAGAGAGATGTGAGTATCCAAACACCCCATGTGAGGTGCTAGTATGTAATTCCGTGCTTGTTATGACTTTTATGGGCTTATATGTGTTGTGGACCGCTTTGAATTAATGCTTCATGACCCCTAACTTATAAATTAATTGGCAAAAGCACATTTGCTTGAGGACAAGCAAATAACAAGTGTAGGGATATTTGATAAGGTTTTAAAGGTACCATTTTGAGGGTCGTTTAAGTCCTTATTTGATCACTTTTGTATCCGTTATTGCTTAATATCGCTCCTTTTCACTTTTAGGTCTCGTGAAGGCAAAATGTCGGAATGGCACTTATTTGGACGAAAAGGCGCGAATATATGAAGAAAATGGCCAAAGTCAAAATTGAGACACTCACGCTGTTTGAAACTAGAATATTGTCATCACCACCGAATCCACCATCTTCTTCTTGACTCGCCTTCACCCCTTAAGTTCCGCCTAGGGTGTTATCGAGTGGAGAGACTTCTTCTTTGTCTCATCGAGTATCCTTCTTGATAAGTCACCGAGAGACTATGCGCCAAAGGACTTGTTAGTGTTTAAGGGACAACACTTAGGGTATTTTCTATTCAAATCCTAGACTTAAGGGGTTTGGGTATTTACTGAACCCAACAGTCTCCCCCTATTTGGATATACAAATAGCCTAAGTGTTTGATCAGTGTAAGTGAGCAAATGGCTTCTTCTTACACTGAATGTACTAATGAACATAATAAGGAACACTGAATATTTTAACAAAACATACATCGTTTATTGATCAAATTACATAGTTCCTATCACTAGTACAAAAGATAAAACAAAAGATGTCACTCAATATGGATTCCCAGTGCTTCAAGCTTTGGTTTCTTCTTGAGGAGTGTTTCTTTATCGTGGTGCTCTCTTATCTTAGCATTCGTGTCATTGCGTAACCCGACGTTTTCTGGGTTTGATCCGAGAGGCCACTAGTAGATAACTTGCCATTGTAGACACCCCGCAAGGTCAATGTCACTCCACCTCCGAATGTTGGGTTTCCATAGACATCAATAAAGAAGAGTCCTCTTCGTGCTCTTCAATGCAAAGACAGTTTACAAACTTCACACCTTCGTAGTAGCTCCTGCTGCGCCCGTGCCGTGGACTTTGATTTCGTGCTCGATTCAACCCTTTTCTTTTGCCTTGGGTCGGCCGAGACCGAGATCCTTGTGGTGTAGTTAGAGTTGGTCAATTCCAAGTCAGGCCGGTGCTTCCTCGCCTTTCATACCTTTTGCTCAAGGATTTCATCGCCTCCTTGACCACCGTGATTCTCGCTTTAGAAATGATTGACCAAGCTCATCGAGTTCGTGATCCCAAAGTCGTTGAATTTCATGGGATCATGAACCTCAAATGCCTTTTATCATCCCCCCGTAGACATTCATTGCCGCTGGTTTGACTGGGGATGATTTTTACATCCGTGATCTTTTCAGCAGCCTTCGCTTGTCATTGACCAATTGTAGTGGTCAATTTTTTCTCGCCTCGATGGTCGCAGCTTTCCTGCTCTTTTCATCCAGCTTTTCCTCATTGCACCCATTTGAGCATCCATCTTTGAACTTTTGTCCAAATTGACCCTTTTGAAGCTTTTTGGGATCAATTCCAATATTTTCGCTTCCTCACAACAACTTGTACCAAGGTTTTTTTGCTTTTCCTTTCTTCCTCACCTAGTTTCTTTCTCCTTTCTTCCTTTGCAAGGTAGGCACTTAGTCGTTGTAGAGTAAGCAGACATCGAGTGTTGTCCGATGACATAGGGAATCTTCTCGTGCTCGTGTGTTTGCATTATGGCTTTTCCTTTATCCCGGCCTCAAGAAGAGGATGCTACCAAAGGAGGTGTTGTTGTGATGATGGGTGTTGCAACCGCCATTGTCATTATTGTTGTTGTTGATGGGGGACCGATGAGATGGGAGTTGCCGAGACTGGTTGAGCTAGCTCCCCTCGGTGTGAGAGGAGTCTCTTCAAGGCTTTCTCCCCTCAACTGTTGTTGCAACATCGTGAGAGCAAGAGTTGCTCGATACTCGAGGAGTTGGAGTTGCTTGACCTTTGAAGGCTTGGTATATCTCCGTGACCATAGCCTTGATGTCGCTTGTATCTTGTTGAAGACCGTGACCTTTTCAAAGAAGATTGGCCCGAGATAATTCCAAAGCGCCATTCTAGGCCCAAGATTCCGTGCCATAGAAGACGATGCCTTAGCCATTAGTCACTGAGCATCCAAAGAACCCAAAGTTGTTTCAAGAGACCGAATGGAGGATCAAGACCCCGAACATTGGCGATTTGAGCATGTTGATTAGTTCAAAGAGGTCGAGGAATTCTTCATGTAAGCCTCAAGAGCCTCCAAAGACTTTGGAGTTGAGTGTTGGGTCTTCTTTCACAGAATTCCTGATTTCATCTATCTTTGTGCCACAACCCTGAAGGTGCTTGAGAAATTTAACCAGGTTTTCATCCAGTCTGTGGAGATGTTGATACATTAGCTCCCTGTACTCATCAGTGTTGCCGTTGAAAGTAAGCACTTCAGATTTTAATTCAGTGTAACTTGAAGCTGCTTCAACATGCTGATCCCAGAGAACATCAGTAATACCTGAGTATAATTTCCTGGAAACCTTTGTGATCCACATAACCACTGCCTTTCACCGAGGAAGAACATTATCATACTTTTGAACTCTTCAGACAGATGAAGTAGAGGAGTCGAGTCATGTTCATCTTTTAGCAGTGACTCTTCGCCTCTTGAGGATCAGCCGATGCTCTTGTTCTTGAGTTTGAACATCGCCCCATTTCTTCCCCGCCGAAAGTATGTCATCTTCACCGCCACCAAGCTCTTCATCGAGAATAGGATTTCATTAACTTCAAAGAATCGTTAATAGACCAAATGGTGGTGATGGGTTCCATATCGGGTGGTATTTGTCCTCCGAGTCTTTGTCCCCTGTTGCTCCTTCAAGCACCGTGGGTGATTCCTAGCTATCCCTAGAAGCGGTGGCGTGAGATCCCTATCGGTGGGTTGTTCATTTCCTCCGAGTCTTTGGGATCATTCGCTGGCCCTCGACAAAAGTCGTGATTGGCGAGTGTCATCCTTGGGCAGTGGAAGGCGCCCCTACCAAATGGGTTGTATGTTTCCTCCGGATCTTGGGAGTAGTAGTTGGGACCAAGGGCACCGACGTGATGTATCGTGTCCTTCGTTGTCACCGGGTGGATGATGTTTGGTCTCCTTTAGGTGGCGATCGCCTGGGGCTTTTTGCCTTTAGGTCAGGCTCTATAAGCCTCGTGGCCCCGAGACTTGGGTTTGGTCTTAGTCCCACCGAGACTTCCCTTTCTTTTAGGAGCAGGGTTTGAGACACCGAGTCCCTCCGGTTGTTTACAAGAACCATATGGGCCAATCAATTCAATTTCAAAGACTGGGATGGGTCTTTTGAAAATTTGATTGACTCAGATACCGTAAAGCACAGTATTTGTATTCCCGAGGATAATTGCAACCCAAGAACACTTGTAAGCGCATGAGACAAACCTAGGTACGAAACGATTTCGTCCTAGTTTTGCTCAAGAGCTTGGTTACGAGATCACCAGAAATGATCTCCCTATGTCGACAAAGTGACCCCGCTCATCAAGCAATATGCCACCATCAACCGAATAGAGTTAACTTGTTCAGTGGATGAGTGGTTCCCACCGAGAACCCGAATCACAAATGTGAACAGGATCTTCCAAGCCGCAGAAATGAGTTCTTGGTGATCGGGGTTCTGCCCAAAATTTTGGATCTAAAACAATTTGTTTTAACCCATCCTTAATCGTGGAGGGTTCGTGATGGGCAACATAGTTACCGTAATTATAGTCTAACCTCGTTGATGTACAAAATGTTTTATAGTCCAGTGGTGACCGACTTTTCCCCATTAAAAGACCGAATTTGATGAGATACTCCCGAGTGGTCTAAGGTCGGCCTCATCAAGAGAGGGTGTCGGGTCATAGGCCACAACCGTAGCCCAAAACTCCCCGAGGAGGTTTTGGTACAAGATAGAAGGGACCGAGTAAAGGCCTGCTTTAAGTGGGCGCTTGAATAAAAACTTCATGATTCCCTTATAGGTCGGGACATCGTGGGTATTCAAAAGTGCCTATAACATTGTTTGTTTTAAATTCAACATTATTAAGATCTCCTACCCATCGAGGTGCAAATGAAGAGATTGTGTTCTTGCCATTTCCATTAAAAGTTTTAGGGTTTTGAAAAGATTTTTGACAAGAACAATCAAAGAGTTTTGAATCTTTTAAGTTTTGTGATGAAAACCTTTGTAAATTGTTTACAGAGAAGATTTTACTAAAAAACTGTTTTGAGGATTAAAGAACACAAAGATTTCTGGGTTTGAGAAAGTATTTTGACATAGTTTTGATGCGTAAATTAATTTGTGTGTTTTATGATGTTTTGAGGGGTATTTATAGAGTGGTGAGAGGGTAAATTTTGCATAAATGAGGATTTGTAAAGTCGGTTTTTGAAAACGTTTATTTACCTCATTTAATGCCACCACCCACTACCCGCAGAATTTCCTGCTTTTCAAGGAACAATTGCAAGGCACAAGAAAAGTGCATTTTGCAAGAATAAAATATCCTTAGGATATTTCATGTGAGAGGAGGCATTTAATGCCAAGTGGGATGAGGTAAGGTTTGAGGACCCTTGACTTGGATGACAAGAAGATAAAGAGACATATATTCCTATATTAAATTGGTATGTTTACCAACCTAGGACATTTAAGTAATCGATACTTGGTGCATTTAGTTACTCATTCAATGCTCAATATCCAAAGTCAGGTCCCCGAATGAGTCTTACTCATTCAAAGGAGAAGGTTGTATTGGGGTTTTGTTCAGAGCATGGACCATTTCGTAGAGAACTCACCGAGATTGGGATTGATTTTCGTGTTGTCGACTTTCAATGTCAAGCATTCCCAATTCAAATTTTCGCCTCCTCAAGGTAGGTTCATCTAAGGGTTTGGTGAAGATATCGCAAGTTGATATTCAAGAGGATGAAATGAAGTTCTATGTCTCCTTTCATTATGTGGTCCCCGATGAAATGATATCCGATATCAATGTGTTTGGTTCTTTGGTGGAGGACAGGGTTGTTGGAGATTGCAATAGCACCGGTGTTATCACGTAAGATGGGTACCATTTTGTAATGGATGTCATAGTCACCGAGTTGACTTTTCATCCATAATACATTGGCACAACATCCTCGCAACAGCCACATACTCGCCTTCACCAAGACATAGCCACCGATTGTTGCTTTTAGCACTCCAACAAACCAGCTTTCCTCCAAGAAATTGACAGACCCCGAGGTACTTTTTCTCGTCCATGTTGCAGCCTCGATAATCGTAGTCGAATACCCTTTGAGGTCAAACCCCGAGCACTTTGGATAGTAAAGTCCAAGGCTTGGAGTTCCTTCGTGTATCCGAGGATTCTTTTGGTCGCAGTGAGATGGGATTCTTTGGGATTGACCGATATCTTGCTATTAGACAGATCGAGAATTGTATGTCCGGTCCGAAGCGCTAGATACATCGCTGAACCTACAATCCCCGAAATGAGTTTGATTGACCGATTTTCCAAAGAGATCAGTCCAAGGTTGTTAGAGGGACCATTGGTGTCTTCACCGAGGCACAATCGATATCTCATATTTCTTCAAGAGATTTCGTATACTTCTCTTGACCGATGGAGATTCCTTTATCGCTTGTCTCGATTTGTAGTCCAAGGAAGTATGTGAGTTCACCCATCATGCTCATTTCAAACTTTTTGTCATCGCTTTTCAAACTGCTTGCAAAGAGTATAATTTGTTGAGCCAAAGATGATGTCATCAACATATACTGGACCAAGATCACATCTTGCTTTGTCCTGTAGATAAACAAAGTGTTGTCTATCTTTCCTCCGACAAACTTGTTTTGAATCGTGAAGGCCGAGAGAGTTTCATACCATGCTCGGGAGCTTGTTTAAGTCCATAAAGGGCTTTGTCAAGCTTGCGTACATAGTCGTGAATTCACTACTCTCAAAGCCGTGAGGTTGTCGAACATACACATCTTCCTTGAGTTCACCATTCAGAATGCACTTTTACATCCATTTGGTAAACTTTGAAGTTCATGTAGGTAGCAAATGCAAGGAAGATCCCGATGGCTTCCATTCTTGCAACAGAGCAAATGTCTCATCATAGTCAATGCCTTCTTGTTGATCAGAACCTTTGGCTACAAGTCCGCTTTGTTTTTAATGACAAGGCTGCTTTTTCATCGCTTTGTTTCGAAAACCCACTTCATTCCTATGACAACGACATCCCGAGGACATTTGATCAAGGTCATGACCTTGTTTTTATCAAACTGCTGAAGTTCTTCTTGCATAGCCCGAACCCACTTGATGTTTTAGAGCCTCAATGACACTTTTGGGTTCTATTTCGATAGAAAATCAAGATATAGACATTCATTGGTCAAGTCGCAGCTAACTTAGCAACCATGCTTCTAGTGAGCATGCCCTCAGCTGGTTCACCAATGATGTTTACAAGCTCAATGTCCCGAGATTTTGTCCACTTACTTTGTGGTCTAGGATCCGAGCTTGAAGAGGTCACCGAAACTCGTGAGTGAGTTCAAAAGCAGGAGCCACATAATCATTAAGATCATCCGTTGAGATGCTTTGTTCAGTTGGGGTTCTTGAATCACGTGTTCCCGAACATTTGGTTCAAGATACCTATCCCAAGAGGGACCGATTGATTATCAATGATTTCACCGATGGTTGGTTGAGGAAGGTTGTGGGTAAGACATAGTATGAGATGTCGCATCGCCTTGATATGAGGAATTGATTTCGTGTTGAACTCATCAGAGGATATCTTGTTGAGTCATCAATTCCTATTTCCTCCACCGAGGTATTGGTGAACTGATGCTTTCTCGAACTTTCATCAAAGGTGACATGAAAGGTTTCCTCAACTTGTTGTCTTCGTGTTAAACACCTCAAGGCTTTAGAGATCGATGAGTAACCTAGGAAATATCCATCATCGCCTTTTGCATCAAACTTGCCTAGGTGATCCTTGTGATTGTGAATGAACACAAGACACCCAAACACATGAAAGTAGTCGATATCGTGAAGTCTACCTTTAAATATCTCATATGGGGTTTTGTTATGTCTTTTGACAATGATTGACCTGTTTTGAGTATAACAGTCGCTTTTGACCGCTTCACCCGTAAATGCTTTGAGAGTGCCGAGCCATTTAACATAGTTCGGCAATTTCAATGAGAGTTCTGCTTTTCCTTTCACCACCCCATTTTGTTCAGGGGTGTAAGGAGATGAAAAGTTTTGGGAGATTCCTTTTCATCACGTAAATTCTCAAGCTCTTGATTTCGAACTCGCCATTGTCGGCTCGATTTGTTTAACAAGAATGTCATTCGGTTTTCAATTTTCCGATGAATGACATTATTGTATCACCGCCTCGACTCTTTTGGAAAGAAAGTATACCCAAGTGTATCTTGAGAACTCATCAACAATGACAAGTGTATACTTCTCATGTCGGATTGATCTAGGACCGATCGTCCAAAATCCATGTGCAGGAGGTGAAGGCAGCTTTTGATGGAGAAATTTTGTTTTGTTTTGAATGATGCTCTGTGGTGTTTGCCTTTTTCACAGGCTGAGCATGGTTTATCTTTTGCAAAAACCAGTGATGGTAAGCCAAGGACTTTATTTTGTTTTGCCAAGTTGTTGATGTTTTTGAAGTTTAAGTGAGAAAGTCTCTTGTGCCACAGCCAGTTGACAGTTTCAGTGGCTTTGGCAAAGAGACAAGTTCCATCTTGAGAGAGTGTTGACATGTCTAAGACATAAACATCATCTCTTCTAGGAGCTATCAAAACAACTTCTTTGTTGGCATTGAAAATGGTGCCTTGTTTGTCATTGAATTGCACAATGTACTTAGCATCACATAATTGACTGACACTGATGAGATTGTATTTTAGACCATTGACATAAGCTATTCTAGAGAAAACTATTCCATTGCAAGATACGAACCATAACCTTCAGCTGGGACATGATGAGTTATCACCAAATACTACCTTGGGTCCTGGTTCCTTTACATACTTGTGCAGATACTCCTTAACACCAATCATGCTTCTTGAGCATCCACTATCTAGATGCCAAATAGGCTCCCGGCGTGTCTCTCGCACAAATAGTAAACCGAATTAGTTTTCTTGTCGACCCACATACTAGTGGGCTTGGGTCTAAAGGTCCGCTTGAATTTGGCAATTGACTCATGGTCGTGGTTGAGTGCATTGTGCTACCACAGTGTTTTGCATTTGATGACCGAGGATGACTCGGTGATTCGGGTTGCTTTGAACTTCTCCTTGCTTGGATGACACCGCATGCCGGGATGTCTCATGAGTCGGATTTCGCAAATATCACAAAGATGTGTTCATGAGACAATCATCGTGATGATGATCATTGAAGCCACAATGCGGGCAAGGAGGAAAAGGTTTTGCTCTATTCTTGTGAGTCGGTTTGGAGGTTGAAGCATATTGATGACCAACTTTGGTATGTTTTGCTTCATCGAATGAACTTACATATTGTAAGTGATCGAAGTTCTGTGATCATCCTTTTGCGCATCATACAAAAAGGATTCTGTAGCAATTGTCGCGGTATGACCGGTATAATGGCATAGATCACACTTCGCTCGGGCTTGTTGGTGGATTTTGACCTTGATGAACTAGAGGAGGTCGACTTAGTTTCCTTGATTGAATCAGAGCTTTTTCGATGGATTCCATCTTATCACCGCCTTCCTCACAAGTTCGCCCGCTTGTCGAATTTGGTCCGCTTCAAGAGGAACTCAAGATGTGGAAGTCTCAGGGGAGTAGACTCTTGTTGGATTGGTTTTGTTGGTCTTTTCGTGATGGTTCTACCAAGTCCGCACCTTTCTTTTGGTGAATGAGGATTGAATTGTAATGGAGTAAGCTCGAGCTTGGTGCAAAGACCCCAAGAGGTTTCGTGGGTGGAAGCGGTGCTTGAGATTCTCGCTTGCACTCGTAGATGTGTTCAAGACCATCGGGCACATCGTGAGTCCAAGCATGCTCTTTAGAGCTTGGCTTTCGTGCTCTAGTATTCTTCCGTAATCGAAATTTGGAAGCTTACTCTCGTGGTTAACCCGCTCAATCCAATCACCGGGCTTGGGAATTGTCAACATATTGGTAATCATGCCACCGCACACAAATGGCTTTGGACTCGGTCTTTGTTGTGAGAGTCGTGAGATGATCTTCACCTATGACTCTCTTTTTGCTACTGGGGCACCCACAACATCAAAGACCCTAGGATTCTTAGCAATTCAACTTTCAATGATATCTTTTTCCTTTTAAGTTCATCTTGAAGAGCCCGATTTCTTTTAACTAGTTCAAGTTTTGAATTTGCAAAGTGACAACCTCAAGCTTAGCTTGTTTTAAAAGAAGTAGCTCATCCCTACACTTGTTCAATTCAAAACTTAACTTGTTGTATTTTGAAAAAGATTTAATCGTTGCTCTTCTACAAACTTAAGGTCAACATTGATATAGTTCATATAAGATCGCCAATCGTAGTCATCATCCATAGAAAGTAAAATATTTACCTTCTTCATTGTGATGTTGACCCATTCTCCATTCCCGCATGATTTTTCCCAACAGCTAGCTTGTCCTCTTCTCGAGAGAGCCATCAAGGCAATCGACTTGCACCATTTCATCGTCTCGAGGAGACTGGCTCTTCATCCCAATCAAGACTTCAAAGAACTAGGCCCTTGTTTTTACCCCGCATGCATTTAATGTTGTTTGTTGTTTCGAGGGAGTGGCCTCAAGCAAGGCTAGCTTGGCTTTGACTTTCCGTGTACTTAGCTTCAAAATCAACAGCTTTACTTTGATCGATTTGTTTTGAAAATTTTGATGAGACCGATAGATTTTGGTTGAAATTTGCTAAAGCCCGAGGACCGATTTGACCTCGATGGTTTGTAAGAGGGTTCGTAAATTGTTTTGAAAAATGCCTTTTGGCAAATGACCTCTTTTATGACACTTAAAGCATTCAAGGTCCTCATTAGCTTTAGCATTGGAAAACCTTTGTTTCTTTTTATAAACCTCCGAGAGTTAGCAAGGAGTGCCCTTTCCCGAAATTCAATGTTCAGTCATTTAGGTACTCCTCACTTGATCTCTCATCGCTCATCATCCGAATTTTCCCGAAAATCTTGAACCACATCGTTAGAATAAAAAGCAGAGAAATTGGTGTTGAAGTGGTGGTCGTGGACTTCTTGACTTCCCGAGACTTCTTCAAGTCGTGTATCGTCTGCTGATGAGGTTTTCCTCATAGACAAATTTCCCATATATTTCGTGAAGTTCAAGATTCGGATATGATTAGCATTCCTAAGTCCCCGAGAGAAATTCAACCACTTCTCGTGGAGACTATTGACAAAACCAACATTGATTTCATGTTTGGACAACTTAACACCATCATTTGACAGCTCATTTAACAAAGTTTTGTACCGTGTAAGTTTGAGACAGAGTTTCGAGTCCTTAGCCTCAAGGTGTTATACTCAAGTTTCGTGTCCATTATCCTGCTTTCCTTGGTATCGATGGACCTTCATGACTATGGACCAGTCATCCTGTGTTTGTTTAGTTGTACTACAACTTATAACAGACTCCATAATATCATCGAAGACAAGATATGATGATACTTTTGAGCCTTTGGTCCCGGTTGACCACTCTCCTCTCATCCCGAGTCCATCGAGCTTCGTGTTTAGGCAAACCTTCAGCAGCTTTGGGATAAATGGACCTTCATTAATACACTTTATGTAGTAAGGTTCCATCCCAACAAATAGCAAAGCATTCGCTTTTTCCATTTGTTAAATTTACCAACTTCGAGTCGAGGGCAACAAATTAATAAGCTCCACCCTTTTGTCGACAAGTTGGGGCACATCAATTTCAACCATTAGGATCCCGATTTAAAACGCTTTTGAGCGGCTTAAAAGGGTTTTATAATCACCGCTCGATACCACTTGTTGTTCCTGCTTTCACAATCGAATAAAACAGTTTAAAGCATTAAGTAAACTGATTGTGAGTAATGACTAAAAATAATGCAAGTAAAAACACACTGAATAATTTTCAACTTAATATTCTTTATTAGAAACAAATCAAAAAGAATACATTACCCAAGTACTTGCGGAATAGTACTTGGGATTGAAATGACAAAGTATAATAACTCCTCACTAAGCTCAAAGCTAAGTCCGAGCACAACTACAAGGAACCACCGAGCTATCTCGTGACATAGTTGTATTTGGAGGAGTGAAAGATGGCTTGTGTGTGTTTTACAATTAATCACAAGCTTAAAATCTTCCACTCCAACTCTTATGCTATTTATACAAGTATGGTTTTAACTCTATCCTAGAGGACAAATCGACAAAGATATGTAAGACAAAATATCGATGTATTTTGTCTCTGCTTACATAGGCTATATTGGGTAAGTGACAAGGTTGCTTTCTTCTAGTCAATGATGACACCGAGCCCGATAGTTAGCCATTCAGTGAAAGTTGACTTTGGTTGATAAGGACTTCGCCTTATCTGCTTCAAACTTATCCCGCCTTGTCCCGCCATTCTTCGCCTTCATTGCCTTCGCCTTCAACTTCAGTTTGTCTTCGTGTAGTAGTTGGTGAGGAGTTTCGGATTCAATGAGTTATTGTCATCACCACCGAATCCACCATCTTCTTCTTGACCCGCCTTCACCCCTTAAGTTCCGCCTCATCGAGTGGAGAGACTTCTTCTTTGTCTCATCGAGTATCCTCGAAGATAGCTCACCGAGAGACTATGCGCCTGACTTGTTAATGTTTAAAGGATTAAACACTTAGGGTATTTTCTATTCAAATCCTAGACTTAAGGGGTTTGGGTATTTATCGAACCCAACAATTTTGGAAGTATAAAAATTACTTTTTGTTAATTGTTATATTAACACCTCTAATAAATTAAGTACATCATATTATATAATCTCATAGATCTCAGTATAACTAACTTTAACATATAGTTACGTTTTTTATTGGTAAAACAACTTTTATGGTTACATATACTTCGTACTAAATTGGGTCATATAATTTTCTAGGGTATGTTAAAACTCTTTAGGTAAGTAGTAGCAGTTAGCAATAACTGTTTACAAGTAGCTTTAAACAGTAGCAATTATCAGTAACCGTTTGTGTTATAAACAAGCTTGGTAACATAGATGTTGATGTAAATGTAATATGTAAATTGACGTAAACGGACATACACATGTTAGAATAAAGAATTCTTGAAATAAATAATAAAGATATGTTTACATGTTCGACATTACTTTTTGTTGTGACATACTAGTAATAAATTATCAATGACGTGTGTTTTATATATAAAGTTAGTGTTTTAATCTTACTTATTTTTTAAGTTCAACATCACATTTATAAACTTTATATCTAATATGAAAGAAAACTAATACCAAAATTAAAAAGTTAATAATACTGCACAAACACACTTACAAATTAGCTAGTTACCGTAAAATACAAAAGATGAACGTGAGCAAACAACCATGTCTAAAATGAAATTAATTCAAAGGGGGCAATTTAGTATTGTGTATTGTAAATGATCTTTTAATTTTCCAACACTTTTAAGAAGAGCATTCAAAAAAGTAGCATTAAATAGAAGTTCAAGAAACTAAATGTTTGTTGCCAAACAAACGTATTATCTCAAACACTAAATGTTAAATACTAATGCTTTAAAATGCTTGTCACCAAACACAACCTCTGTAAAATTTGACCAAACCTCATATAGGTAAAAACAAGTATAAATCCGCATGGCTTATAAACTTTTATTTATTTATGGGTTTTCTAACTCGTGTCATAGTAACATGAGTTTAAATGTATTAATTAAAAATAAATAATTCTTTATTTAAATTCATATCCATGTAAATGTAAAATGATATACTTGGTAAACAAAAGAAATTTTGGAAAGTAATATTATCCATTTATATTTATTTATGGTAATTTTAGTTCACTAAATATTTTAAACATATACTCTCATAGCAAATTGTAGAAATTCCCTTTTACTTATTTATGATTTGGTGAAAACAAGTTGATTTTAACAAGTTGATTTTAATTAACTTAATATGATACATACTAAATTACTTGTATGGTAACTAATCATCTGTCTTACAAATTTTTGTTTTGAATGTAGTTTGAATATTAAACTTATTTTATTTATTTATTTTAAACCGACCTTTTGAAAGACTATGTGTCATACGCTACTTATAAAGCTTGGAATTTGTTGCCTTATGTAATGGATGAACTTAGTGAACTAATTATAGAAAGAATGCCACTAATCATTAGTCAAAAATAGAGAGGTTACATTATTGTTGGAAAATTTGTACAATGTGTATTGTTTAATGTTTGATGATCTTAGATGAATACCACAAATTTCTCTTTTGAATTATTGTTTAGTTTAAACTTCCCGGTTTAGCTAATGATAACGAAGAGTTTGATCTTCAAAGAATATCCAAACTATAGTTAAAACCGTAAAGGTAACTAATTGCATTATATCTTATAAACGGTGACACTTTATATATAATCTTGTTGAACGAAATGTCTCATTATATAATTTCGTACATCCTCTCAAAAATTTCATCAATTTATAGGACGACCCTGCAATTTGTGAAAATCCAATAAATATCACTATTAGTTAATAGTTTGCGGTTTTTTAGTTAACTTGTATAATATCATCGCTCGACTATACCACCATGTTACTTGTGAAACAACAACAATAATAGCAGATGTGGAAAATTTTATTGTTGTTATATATGCGATAATGTGCTTCAAATAGAGGAGGCAAACTATATTATTTCGTAAACGAATGAGTCAACCTTGTGTGAAGCTATACAAAGGATAAAGAATACAAAACCTATCCATCAATGATTAAAAACCTATAAGAAAAGAATAATCATTGTTAAAGTGTTAGGGGTGGCAATAGTTTCATTCCATATCTCACAACCCATCAATAATTTCATTCCACCTAATTTCATACCTCATCATACCTCACCATAGTTTTTTTGTGGCAATGGTCATTCCATACCTCACTCATTTTTTTATTTTTTATTTTTAATTCATAAATATATTAAACAATTAAATAAAAACATAATATTTCATTAATAATAAAAAAAAATGCATAATACGTAAAAAAAAAATTACATCACCGTTGAAATAAAAAGAAAATTAAACTAGTCATCGAGGTATGCTAAGTCTAGAGCCGCCAAATGCTCCGTAAGATCAAATCGTAGACGATTATGGATATCTTCGTCTAGTAACTCCTGTAGTGCACTGTCATCGTAAACTGGCGCTACCGGCTGATCCATTATATGAACCGGTGATATTGCCATCCCGTCGTCTTTTAAAATCATATTGCATAGTATAATACACGCATAAACGAGGAGTCGATTCTTTTCGACCGACATAGCCCGTAGAGGACGACTAAGAATCATCCACTTTCCCTTCAGACGCCCAAAAGCTCGTTCGACATCCTTTCTTGCAGACTCTTGTAGCTTTTTGAATCTCTTTTCCTTCGGGTCAGTGGGAAACTTATATGCTTTAACCAACGTTGAATATGTAGGATAGATTTCATCGGTAAGATAATATCCACGTTTGTAAAGTCGTCCATTTACAGTAAATGAACTGTTTGGCGCCGTTCCATTTCGCTCAGTAAGATACAACGGAGATTGATTCAAAACATTGATATCGTTATTCGCACCTGGAAGTCCAAAAAATGAATGCCAAAACCACAAATCATTTGAAGTGACGGCTTCAAGCATGATAGTCGGGTATTGGTGATCACCTCTTTTATATTGGCATCTCAAATGCCTAGGACAATTTCGCCAAACGAAAGATGTACAATCAATGCTACCAAGCATTCCAGGAATGTGATGTTTTTCTTGATGTGCCTCGAATATCCGTGCAACGTCATGGCTTGTCGGCCTACGTAAGTACTCTCAACCGTATAACGCAATTACCGCATGGCAAAAATGATCAAGACAATCTCCTACAAAATATTAAAAAATATATATACGAAAATTAAAAAAAAATACGAATTTATATATATTAAAAAAAATAAGAATCAACTAAAAAAAATACCGGACGTTCTTCGTGACGTGTTTAGATAGTCATCAAATCTATCCGGAGGTTCACCCGTTGCGAGTTGCCGAATGGCCGATGTGCATTTTTGTAACGCCGTGAAATTTTTTTTCTTCCTCGCGTCTCGGCCCTCTTTAAACCATTCAAATGTCGCTTCAACATCGCCAACAATTCTTAAAAACAAGCTTTTGCTCATTCGAAATCTTTCACGAAAAACACGGTGGGGAAACTTTGGTCGTTCGGCGAAATAGTCATTCATTAAAGTTTCTAATGCTTTATCACAAAAGCGGGTCAAAGATTGCCCAGTATTGCTTAAGCTAGCGGTGTCTTGAAGGAATCGCGATAGCGAAATAGGTTTCTAGAGTACTACCGTGGACAAAATGAGTTCGGACGACTCTTCGAAAAATTAATTCGTCATCGGACGAAGAAGAGGATGATGAAGACATTTTTTGAATGTTACATTTGATTTGTGTGTAAAAATAATGTGATTTGGAATGTGTTGTGATGAGTATTATTTACAAAGGAAGGGAATTTCTTTTTTTTTTTTTTTTTTTTTTTTTAATGTTAAATGAATGCAACAGTACAAAAATTCAAAAAAAATCACACGCTCCTCCTTTTCTCCTCCATGCCGCTGCGGTTTGTGAACCCGTTGTGCATGCCGATTTGGCCATACCGCTTTTGTGGCAATGGAATGCCGCACCATGCCTATGCATACCGAATCCATACCTCACAGTGTTGCCACCCCCCTTAAACATCTAAATTATTTGATAAGAAGTGCAATCTTTTTTTTAAAGATTTTTTTTAGTTATTTCAGCATATATATATATTTATTGAGATATGATTTACTCATTTAACTTTTTATTTATACATTTTAATGTACAAACAAGTATTTGTCAATATAGTGAAATATATAATGCATAAATTATAGGGCTAATAACCTATTAAAGCATCATACTTGTCACAAAAAGCAGTTCGACGTAGCAAATAAAAAAAATAGCCTTTTTGGCTATTTGACCCAACTATTTTGTCCTTTATATGCATTTTACCACTTTCACAACCGGTATCCGGTTATCTTTATTATCCTTGTATCCAACTCATCACCCACGCTGGAAACCTCGTACAAACCCATAAGAAAAACACACGCCCACCTCGTTGCTGCACATGTGGAAGAAACCGTACGATGAGGTACGAGGTTTATAATAAACAAGTACAGATATCTCGATTACAAGTACCTCACAAGCAGATTGACTTATCCATTATATGCATTCACACTTTAATTATCTCCAAGATCCCCAAAAAATTGCCGAAACCCTAATTCACAAATAATAATCAATTGCTTGTCTCTTTCCCCAAATTGGGTAGACAAAAGGTATATTCCCTCTTTATATTTAATGTTTTATTACCCGATTTGTGCTAGGTTTTAATAAAAAACTATTTGTTATTTAGGGTTTTTTCAAATTAGGGTTTTGAAATTATTTTTTAACTTATACAGGTTTCATGGAAGTACCACTTGATGTGGTCTTCAAAATACACTATAATGGTGTATTTATGTTTGACCCTTTAAGGTATGATTATGGTAGGGAGATTATAATGGAGGCCTCTTCCAAAGATAGGATTATGTGTAGCCCTCTCTTAGATATCTTAGTTGCAAAGATTAAGAATAATATATGGGCTCTATACATGTGCATTCCTACATTAGACATTGACAGTGGAGGTTTAAAGATAATTGAAAGGGATGCTGATGTTGTGTATTTATATGATCAAGCTAAACAATTTCAGATAGTGGAGTTGTTTGTTGCTCATTCCCCACAAAACTTAGCTCCCTATTACCACAAAAACCTAAGACTAGATAGTTCAGACTCAGAAGTTACATCAAAAAGAAAGAAACATAATAAGTTGAAAAAAGATGCTGGGAATATGTCTTGTGAGGAGTTGGTTGCGTGGGCTGAGGAAAAAGCACAGTCACCTTATTTAAGGTCTCCTCCCGTAAAAGACAGACCACTTAGAAAGGATTTTGACGGTAAGGTTACCTTCACTAGAGTTTGGAATGTGGATGATGACTTTACGTATGATTATCCTATGCTAAGTGAAGAAGAGGTCTATAGGGAGTACAACGTAGTAGTTGATAATGTAGTGGAAAATGTCGGTGTTGAATCTGGTATGGCTTTGGAGAATGAGGGTTGTGATAAGCATATGGACACTAGTATGCCTGTCATTGTTGAGGAGATTGATATGGCTTTGGACACTAATAGGTATCTGTCAATACACGTTGTAAAAATATTGTTCTGTTTTTATTATATATTGTATGCCTACTAATGATTTCTGTTGTTACTCTTTTATCAGGGCTGACGATAATCAAATGGTTGGCCACAATGACATGAATGTGGACAAGGCTATACTTCCGGAGACTGATACAGCTGTTCGTAATGATACAGACGGTTTGCAAATGGATGCTGAGTCAGATGGTAACTTATCAGATGCCGTGCTTGCAAGGCAGAAAAAACTTGATAAGGGTAAGTCTGTCATGACACGCAAAAAAAATAGCAAAGAAGACTAGTGCCAATACCCGTACAACCAAAGGTATAGTCATTAGAGATAACATGAATCAGTCTGCTTCATCAGATTCTGACGGTGACACCGACATTGAGGAATACAATGACACTAACTCAGAAGGTGAAAGTGCAAAAAACAAGGGTAAAGATGCAAAAAACAAGGGTAAAGATGCACATTATTCTTCTGCGTATGAGTCTTACGAGTCGGAGGTGGAATTTGATAAGTCGTACGATTACTTGAGCATTGGAGAGGACGAGGTTATTCAACTAAGAAAGACGCGACAAAATGAGAATAACATTTCTTCGGACGAGCAGAACGACCAAGATGTGGAAGAAGATAACGATGATGATGCTCATGATACATAAGAAGATGTGCTTGGAGATGGCCCAACTGGTTTAGGACCGTTAGTTCGTGAACATGAAAAGTACATGGCACATTTGTTGAAGCACATTAAGGGCAAAGGTGCTGGAATTATAGACCCTTTTGCTGCACTACAGAAATCTAATAAGGAGGACAAGTACCCAATTTACGATTCTGAGACACACTGGAGATTGAAAAAACCTAGTGTAATCCATTTCACTATAACTTTTCAGCTTTACGTTTATCAAATACTAGAATTTCAATATGTTTATGTTGCTTTACTAATTACAATTTATGTTTCTAGCTTGGGCAAAAATTTCCGGATTCTGACAGTTTCAAGGAGTGCCTAACATACTATGCAGTCGCTAATGGTTTCTCTCTTTGATTTGAGAGGAGCACGAAGACAAAGGTTATAGCAAAATGTGGACAACGAAAGGAGACTCTAAGGGATCCGTCAGTAGGCAAGCAGACTTCGTACAACAAGTACCCTTCAGAGAAGGCTGGGAATTGTGACTGCCCGTGGAGGTGTTATGGCAATATGCTCAAATCAGAGAAGACATTTCAGGTTATATCTTTGGTATATAATCACACTTGCGTTCGTAGTTTCCATTACGGTAGGTTGGTTAACTTTAAGTGGATAGGTAGGCAGTTCGGAGATAAGATTAGGATGAATCCAGATATTACAATCACTAACTTACAACAACTGGTCCTAAGAAAATATAAGTGCCACGTTAGCCGTACCCAGTGTCGTAATGCTAGGACATATGCTCTTAATGAGAGGGACGCAACTATCCAGGACCATTATGGTTACTAAGATCATATGCTAAGGCTTTGGTGGACTCAAATGTAGGTAGTACGGTTAAGGTAGGAGTGACCGTAAATCCTGATGAAAAGACATACTTTGACAGGTTTTATGTGTGTTTTAGTGGGTTGAAAAAAGGGTGGAAAATAGGATGTAGAAGGATTTTGGCGTTAGATGGTTGTTTTTTAAAGAAACCAAACACAGGGGAGATACTAACTACGGTGGGTAGGGACGGTAATAACCACATATTCCCCGTTGCTTGGGTTGTGGTAACAGTAGAAAATAAAGACAACTGGAGCTGGTTTTTACAACTGCTGGGTGATGACTTGGATATTCCACTTGGACAAGGGTTAACGCTGATGTCTGACCAACATAAGGTACGTGCTACGTAAAGTTTTACTCATTCAGTTTCATGTTTTGTTATTTGTTGGCTTGCATAGTTATCAAAGTTTTTTTATACTTGGATCAGGGGCTAATTGAAGCGGTGAAGGAGGTCATGCCACTTGCAGAGCATCGACAATATGCCCGCCACATTTACGAAGGGTTTCGAAAACAGTTTCCTGGTTTTGAGTTTCGACAACTATTTTGGGCAGCCTCAAAAGCTTCGTACCCACCTTTACACAACAAGGTGATAGATAAGATCAAAAGAGCAAATCCAAGAGCCCATGATTACTTGTTGAAAAAAGATCCGAAGACATGGTCAAGGGCTTTTTTCAAAGAAGGTGTCTGCTGTGAGGCTGTGGATAATGGTTTTAGCGAGTGCTTCAATGCTGTGTTGGTAAGCATAAGACATAAACCGATTATAACTATGTTGGAGTCCATGAGAGTAATTGTTATGGAGAGGATGCATACTATGCGGCTGCTAATGGATAAATGGAATGGTGATATTTGCCCCAACATTCAGACTATACTTGAACACTCAAAGGATCAACAAAGGTAAAAAAAATCTTTAACAATACCTTTAATATTGATGTCAATAACATTTTCTAGCTGTTGTAATGTTCATAGGTTCTGGCATGTAGTCTCTTGTGGAGGTAACAACTTTGAAGTGAGGAAAGGATATGAAGCCTTCAAGGTTGATGAGCCAAATCGAACATGCTCTTGCAGAATGTGGCAGCTATCAGGTTTGCCCTGCTGCCACGCTATAGCATGTATATTTAAACTCCGTAGGATGGTAGAGGAGTATGTGCCTGAATGTTTTAGGAAGGAAAGATACATGTCTACCTATAGTCAGTATATGAAACCAGTTGGTGGCATAGATTTTTGGCCCGATGTTAGTAATCTTTCAAGGATTTTAGGCCCCATTCCTAAGTCTATGCCTGGTAGGCCTAAGAGAAAGAGGGTTAGGGCTTCCCATGAAAAAAAATCAACAACTAAGATTAGTCGAGCAAGAATTTTTATGACCTGTCAGAACTGTGGTGAAACAGGTCATAATAGAAAGGGTTGCACAAATCAAACAAAAGCACCAGTTAGTAAGGAAAAAGGGAAACCAGGTAGGCCATTCAAGGAAAAGAATGTTGAACCAGAGTTAGTAGATGACCATGACATTCCAAGGTTTGTTAACAATGACATGAATGAGTATGAAATGGGAGCTACAAACATTAGAGGGGTTTTAGGAGATGGTCGACTGTTTTATTTAGGAAAACAAAGGGACAAAAGAGGAGGAAGTTCAAATAGGGGTCACTTGAAGATGAGAGGAGGGAAAACCAGGAGTGGAAGACTAATTCCAGCGCAGAGAGTTGCAAGAATGGGAACTTGGTTGGCTGTCGATACTGCAAGTTCTGATACTATTGAGGATTAACAAAATATGAACTCGGGTATCCCGGGCAGAACTGAAGCAGCTAGTAATCAAGCAAACATACCAGGTACATATTAGTAAACATACACTTTGTAATGGCTTTATTTAGTTAGTAGTGTTGGTTCGACATAAATGTAAGCGTCTTTAGACTAATTTGCTTATGACTGACTGAATTACTCTTTATGTGTATATGTTCATAGCTACACAAGAATCTCAAGTTGGAGGATCAAGTATAATGCCCAGACCTATGTTGACAAGAGCTAGGAGAATAGCACAATCTGAGATAGTGGAAACAAGAAGAATGACAGGAGGTTCAAGGGGTCGAAGAGGATCAAGGGCTGCTAAAGGAGCTTGCTCGGAGGGTGGAGCAACCACTAAGGTTGTTGGAAGACAAACAAGATCTGCTGAGGCTCACCAGTTGGAACAACCACGACAAAAAGGAAAAGCTGCAATGCTACCACCAAGGTTGCCAAGTCAAAGAATCATAGGTAAAGATTAGTTTGCACCAAAGAAAAGGACCGGGTTCAAGTCTGGACAATGAAATAGTCCTAGACTAGAGCCTTCTAAATCCTACAAACTATGAATGTGTATGTATAATTATCTAGCCCTATTTTGTTCACTGAAAGGCCTACTTTTATTAGCAACTGAAACTGATATAGTGCTGCACTTATTGCCACTATATAATTGTGTAAGATAGTTGATGTAGTGCTGCTGTTGATGCCACTACCTAGCCCTATTTTGTGTCTTGAAGGGCATTGTACAGAACTTTGCATGCCAGTGTTCTGGTTGTAACAATGTATGCTACTGTTGCAGAAACATTATGTTATGTTATGAAAGAACACCATTTATGCAGATTCTATTACAGTTTATATACATTGATTGAATAAAGTTAGTTGATTGCACCGGTAAAATTTAAGCAGATTAAGTAAATGTTGTCAAATGATCATTTGGTGCAGAAAGTGAACAACAATGACATATCAGTAAGAAAGAAACAAGCATCATGTCCAAAAACAGTTAACATTAACTAATAGAATATGCCCCATGTCTGTCATTAACAAAGAAACAAGCATCATGTCGAAATACATTTAACATTAACAAAGAAACAAGAATTAACTAATACCATATGCCCAATGTCAGTCATACAAAACAGTTAACATTTGTTCACCATGTCCAAAAGAAAATTACACTAAGCCAATATTTGACAACAACGTTCAGAACCACAACGTTGATGCTAATTCCTAACGGACACAAGAACAATAACAACAACGAAGATGAAAACAACAACCATGAAACAAACACAACCAACCAAATACATGTCGTACACTTTGCCCTTCATCTTTAGGTCCTTCAATTCTTGGTAAATTAGTTCCATTGGAAACTCATCATGATGCTTGTTTGAAACAACCTTTTCAGAATCATGTTGCTGGGTTAAAGCGTCAAGGTTGCACTCCAGCTTCTTGTTGTCCTTATGAAGATTGAACATGAGGTCTTTGTAGTACTTCGATGGCAACTCATCATCAAGGAATCCATATACCTCATATTTCTTGTCTTTATTCTTTACAAATACATAAAGAGTTGTAAATATACACTCATTATACAATACTCAACAAAACAGATTTGTGAATTAGAACTTACACGGGTGGGACACGCTTTGAATCTTCTTCCAGGATTCTCAGGAGTCCATGAAACCTGCTCATAGATTGGGAACTTACAAATACAATGTGTCATACGAGCAATTTCTTCTTTGGAATATCTCCTTCGATTATAATGGGAGGACGAGGACGAGGCCGCCATTTAAGTAACTAATTTAAGGTAAACTCAAAAGGAATACAACTTTGAATTACTAATTTAAGGTCAATTGACATGGGCCATTTTTAGGGTTCTTATGATTTGGGTTTGGGGAAGAATGTGTATTAAACTGGGATTTATGTTTGGTATGCTTGCGTGGAAAGAGAAAAGAACAAAAAAAAATACAAGTATGAAGTGGAAATCAGATGTGGCAAAGAAACCGGATATGTGGCACTAACTGGCTGGGGAAGTTAAATAATGCCCAATACAGGACAAAATAGTCGGGTATAGTAGCCAAATTATATATTTTTTTATTTCTACGTCGAATCGCTTTTTTGTGACAAGTATGATCTTTAATAGGTTATTAAATTTCAAATTATAATGTCTCAATGTGTGCAAATTAATTCTTTTAGTTATTCACACATATGAATAATAAATACATCAATGCACATGATCATATATATATATATATATATATATATATATATATATATATATATATTTTTTTTTTTCGCAATCTATTTAAAGAAACTATAATAAATGACAAATTATTAAATATACCAAAAATCAGAGATGATTGAACCAACTTGTCATTTTCTTAGCTCTATAAGTGTTTAAAATAATCGGTTTGTTATTGGTAGTTAATATTCTAATAGTCTAAAGTATATTTTTATCACAAGATAAAATAATGAAATAAAAAAATAAAAAAAATAAGAGTCATCAAAATTAGGTATAAATTGAATAGTTTACTTTAGTGAGATTAAATTAAATAAAATGGGCGAGTCAAATTATAGAAGCTAAGCCACGGCAACGCGTAGCGATCGTTGGTCATGTGGAATACGGACCAAATTCAGAAAAGTCGTGGTCAAACTTATTGACTCTCTTGCATAATGACGAAAATACCCTTTTGACTTTGTCAATGTTTTCTCTTTCGACAATTTTAATGTGTAGAAGGGCCACTTTCATACTGTATATCATGGTCTTTTTACACATATGACTACCAACCAGGGAAGTGACCTTTATGACACGTCAACTTGACATAGGCCTTCATCATTACAGAGTATTAAACTTTTGTTTTTTTTACACATACGAGACATGAGACATTCGACATTCGACATAAACAAGTATATTTATGCAAAATTGCAAAGGCTTTTAGGTAAACGGTATCATATTTTATACGTAAATCGAAAATCATTCTTTTGCGACCGCTCATAAAACGGGACTCTTACTCTGACAACATCCAAGGTTCGTCGAGCAATGTGATCTCACATTAGTAAGTCTTTTTTGAAGTAGTCCATTTATCTTCAAGTAAGGTATGATTGTGTATATCTCACATTCTTATACCTCGTTTTAACAAAATTGAATATTTTTACTGTTTTAATATACTCTACAAGAAATAGTTTTTTAAAGAAACAAATTACTTAAATAATCTATATAGATAATGAATTACCAATTCAAACTTTTTTCTTATCTTTTACTAAAATGAACAAAATATGTCACTATCATTCTTTTCATTCGCCTACTTTACTCTCGCCCAAATATCACTCGCCTACTGTTATATGTGTTTCACAATATCTGTTGTTGATAATCGCCTCCTTTAATTAACTATATAAAATTGAAGTATATATTAGTGTAGATAGATTGTAGAACCGAGGCTTTTGACCTTTGACTTATAAGCCATATAGAAATTACTAATCACTTTAACTATTGGCTCTTACTAATCATTTTCTTCATACGTTTGGTACATCTCGCCCCATAAAACTTATTTACTTGCCCACTATTCACCCAAACATACATTTTGGTACATCTCGCCTCATAAAACTTGTTTACTCGCCCACCATTCGCCCAAACATACATTTTGGTACATCTCGCCCAGACATTCGCCCCATTACATAAAATGATTAAACTCGCCTAGCACTCGCCCCAGTATCGCCTAACACTCGCCTATCATTTCGCCTATAATCGAAAACAAGCCAAATTTCGTGTTCAAATTCGCCTTGAAGACACGTGTATAGTGAAAAATTAATCTACTAATCAATTTAACGGCTCATATTAAAAAGTTTATTTTGAAAAAAATATGTGCGAAGTCCTAATTGATAAAATACTAGCAAAAACTGTTCATTTAATAAATTTACTCTTTTTTAAACAAGCACGGCAAAACTTTTACCAATGAAAATACTAGTACAATATTAACCACTAGTAAAAAAACAAATTGAATTCTGTTCTTGTGGGACTCCCTTTCCCATTTCAACTCTGTTTTTGAGAGTCAAACCCCCCCACCATTTTCATACTTTCCTCATCCAAATTCCCCTTTAAACAATTCAACTCAACACACAAATCAAACTTTTATCATCCTCACTAACCCATAAAACCCTCCATAACTTTGATCATATTCTTATTCTTATTCTTATTCATATTCATTCCCTTCTCATATCAATAACACAAACTCTAAAAAAGAAAAGAACCACCAAATGGTTTTCAAGTACTTTTTATTTCTTTTGATCTTTTTTTGCTTGTATTCGGGTTTTCGTGCACACAGACACGAAAACCTGAACACAAACAGTACTTCGATTCTCTCCGGAATCGAAATACCCAACCACCCAAGCTTCTCCACTTCTTCCGATGACTGTGATTTCACCTCACCGGAGAAAACAGAGTCCTCACAATCAGTCAAGCTTCATCTTAAGAAAAGACCAGTTTCCGGCGAAACTCCGGTCGCCGGAAAAGACTCGTTATATCAGTCTACAGTCAATGATTTGACCCGAATTCAAACTCTTCATAAAAGAAATCAAAAACCCAGAAAAACCCTTCTCGGAAAAGATGGATTGTCGGAGAAAAAAGTGTCTCCGGCGCCGGCGCCGGTGCCGGAAATGGAGACGTACGCCGGAAAGTTAATGGGTACGTTGAAATCTGGTGTGACGTTGGGTTCCGGGGAGTATTTTATGGATGTGTTTGTGGGGACCCCACCTAAGCAT
This sequence comes from Chrysanthemum lavandulifolium, assembly GCA_022545495.1. Lineage (NCBI taxonomy): Eukaryota > Viridiplantae > Streptophyta > Magnoliopsida > Asterales > Asteraceae > Chrysanthemum > Chrysanthemum lavandulifolium. The sequence goes on from CM040246.1 coordinate 72,220,667, forward strand.
TATTCGCTCATACTTGATACCGGGAGTGATTTGAATTGGATACAGTGTGCCCCGTGTTACGATTGTTTCGAGCAGAGTGGGCCCCACTTTGACCCGAAACAATCGTTGTCTTATAAAAATATTAGTTGTAATGATAAGCGGTGCGGGTTGGTTACTTCACCCGACCCGACCCGGCATTGTAAACCCGAGGAATCGGACTCGTGCCCGTATTTTTATTGGTACGGGGATAGCTCGAATACTACCGGGGATTTCGCTACCGAGACTTTTACGGTTAATTTAACTACTAATGTTGATGGGGTTAAGGAAAGGCATCAAGAGGTTAAGGTTGAGAATGTGATGTTTGGTTGCGGGCATTGGAACCGCGGGTTGTTTCACGGGGCTGCGGGTTTGCTAGGGTTGGGTCGTGGCCCGTTGTCGTTTGCGAGTCAGCTTCAGTCGTTATATGGTCACTCATTTTCGTATTGTCTTGTTGATCGAGATAGTAATGCGAGTGTTAGCAGCAAGTTGATTTTTGGAGAAGATAAAGGGATTTTAAGTCATCCCGAGTTGAACTTCACGAAATTGATCGGTGGGACTGAGGCCCCGCTCGATGTTTTTTATTACGTTCATATTAAATCGGTTATCGTTGATGGAGAAACGCTTGAAATACCAGAGAAAACATGGGATTTATCGAGTGATGGGTTTGGTGGAACTATAATAGATTCAGGTACTACTCTTAGCTACTTTGCAGACCCTGCTTACAATATCATCAAAAGCGCGTTTCTAACGAAGATAAAACGATTCCCGTTGGTTACTGATTTCCCTATACTTGAACCTTGTTACAATGTGTCGGGGGTTGCGGACTATAAGAATTATTTGCCATCGTTTGGGATTTTGTTTAATGATGGCGCGGTGTGGAATTTCCCTGTTGAGAATTACTTTATCAAGCTCGAACCCGAAGAGATTGTGTGTTTGGCCATTTTGGGGACCCCACGATCGGCGCTATCGATAATTGGTAATTATCAACAACAGAATTTCCATGTTATGTACGATATGAAGAAGTCCAGGCTCGGGTTTGCACCAACAAAGTGTGCAGATGTTTAACTTACAATGTAAATCGACAAATTTGTAATCAACGTGCGATGGATGAGGGGGAAGTGTAAACAAAGTAGCGAGCGATGTTTTATTTTTTAAATTATTTTTTTATTTTTCCGGTCTGGAAGTCGAGAATGACCGGGGCATAGAATTAACATTTGATCGACGATACATTTGTTATTGGATACCCATTGACAATATAAAAGTTTTTACATTCATTGTGTGTGTTGATATCCTATTTGATCAGATTGTTGTACATTTGTTGTATCAGCTATGTAGCATCTCAGCTCATGACTGATCATACAAACTTTGCAAACATTATCATTTTCGCTTTATAAATCTTGCATAAAAGTTTGTAGGATGATAGTAAAAAGTTTACACATTATACCTATAGTATACAACCACCAGTTATGTTGGGCTATTGACTATATGGTTCTAAGACTTCAAGTTGGAACAAAGATAACCTTTTGTGTGAACTATTCAATTGAAGTTACATTTTTTTAAGAGAAACACATACTTAAGATCGTTCTGTGAATCTCGATTCTGATTTTAGGATTTTACGATTATACGACACTGCAAAGCAAAAACGATTTGAATCTTACGTAGGATATTTGAAAGCTTAAAATTTTATAGGATCCCGATCTTGACCATACGATCTTAAGATCTAATCCGATCCGATCTTACTTTTTTCGGATTACAAACTAAAAAACTACAAATTTATGGATTATGTTTTGTAGAATTTAAAAAACAACATATTAATCTTTTTATACATTTCATAATCATAATTTAAGACAACAATTTTATAACACATTTATATAATTTTGTGTAGTAATTTATAAATTTGTTTTCTATTACAAAGGCTACTAAAAAAATAATATTGTGGTAGGATCTTAAGATCTCGATCCTGCAAAGGCGAAATCGATCCTAAGTAGGATCCCGATCTTAAAACCTTGGTACATACAAATCACTCCTCGCAAGTAAGGTAAGTTCTTGAAGAAAATAAGCATCCCAACTAAACTTTGAAGTGGTAAAAATCGCACGACGAGCAACACAATAAACTGCTTAATTATTTTCTTGATTAACTAAAGAAGATGATAATTGCATATTATTTTCCCATAAGCGAATGTCATCCACAAAAGCAGCTAAATTCCAAAGTGAGGTTGTTCCAGAAGTTGATAAGGAGATAGCTAGTTGGGAGTCAGATTTCACATTAGCATCAAACTATCCTCGATTAAATGCTAGTGAGCAGGCGTAGTGTACCACAATTATTCGGCATGAAGATGAGATATGGTTTGGCAAAGATTACCGAGTATTTCAAGTTACATACTCCCTATATTTTTTGCAAGTAAAAACTCTTTTACTTTTGTAAAACTATCTTTGTAATTTACTTGCTGTCTATATCTAAATGAACTTATTCTACAAGTTGTAATGAAGTACTCCTTATCATGTTATTATCATTTTGGGGTATACAAAATAATAAAGATAATTGTCACATGTTTTGAACCTTGACTTTAAAATGTCCATCGACATCCTTTTCATATTCACCAACATCTTTATGAATATGTAATGTTTCAACTAAATCGGTCAAATCAAAACTAACTTGGTCTGTTTGGACTAATTGGATGTCCCAAAATCGACCGACTGGTACTAAAAATTTGAAACATGACACTCGTTACTTTATAGTGACCAACCAACCATTTTGGACGAATTGAACCGTATATAATGTATAAGCTAAACAATAGCAAAATTTGATTTTGATTTTGATTTTGATGATGACCTATGAAGTTGAATATTGACATATATAAAGGAAGAAACTATCGTGAACCATGACCAAGTAAAAATATATTAGGTTGAAGATAAAATATAAATAACTTTTTGAAAACTAATCATTCAAGTAAGATACTCTGCATATTTTATGCAAATTAATACAAACATGTTTTACTTTTTTATAATTTATATTTCAAAAATGTTCTTTTTTGTAATTTACTTGTTGTCAATATCTAACTGACTTTGTCAAAAAGCTTTTTTGGTTTTAAAAAAATGTTACATGTCTTGCAATTTGACTTCAAATGTTGATCGACATCCTTTTCATATTCACCAACATCTTTAAGAATGTGTCATGTTCACCTAATAATACTAGTCAATTAAACTAACTTGGTCTGTTTGGTCTAATTCGATATTCCAAAATTGACCAACTTGGTTCTAATATTTCAAAACACGATACTCGTCTAGTTTAGATTTTCGAGCGACCAACGAACCATTTAATTTCGGTCCAAGTGAACCAAAAATATTAACATGATAACTATTACTCCTTTGCTAAGGTGTCGCCAGAAAATTTTGCTTTAGCATTGTTTGTTTTATTTAAAAAAAAAAAAAAAAAAAAAAAAAAAAAAAAAGAAAAGAAGGGAGGATGTTATGTCCTTGAGTTTCTTTGTTTGAAATAAAATTTGACCCAAAATTTCTGACCAAGCCCAATTAGTTGCTTGGGTTGAAGTCATAAACTAACAATACCGAATTATAATATCCATTTATATTTTATAATAATCATCGTCATCTTCAAATATTAACAACCCTTATAATTAATAAATTTTTCAATCAACTTTGTTAGTATTGGCTAGTCCACAAGCAAACCACACAAATTTGACAATATTATTGATTAGATTCATCATGATGATGATGATGTACCTCCGAGTAGCTCAAGGACACCTCCGAGACGTGTCGAGCCCTTCCATACGAAGGCCCAAGTTAGGATTCAAATATCCATAGGCGCAAACCATTCGCTGGTACGAAGGTTACCTAAGGGAATTCGCCACTGAAGCCTTGAGCCCTTCTGGTATGGCCGACGAAGGAACAATGGATAAGGAACCTCCGACTTAGTCAAACCCACGATCTCCTCTCTCTCTGGCTTCCCCGTCAAGTCCGAGAACGTGGTCACTAACCCCTAGCGGTTACCCACAATCATGGGACGCCCCCATGATCTCCGATATTCATGCAAGAGTGCCTCTAACCGTATTTCTTCCACTATAAATGGGTTAGACGGACGATGGTTTATGGTATGCTCATTTCACACTCATCTCTTTACTTTCACACACTTATACAACCATAACTCATACTTACTCTCACGCCGGAGGTGGTTCGCAGGTCCTACCCCGCAATCACTTAACGTAGTGTCTTAGTATTTCTTATTCTCGTGTTACAAAGTAGCCTTGGCCGGAACACACACCCCTCATTACTTTGATCCTCATCAAGCCTCGGTAGTGCAATCTTTGCACAATCAAGGCGCCATCCGTGGGACCACAACTATTAGTCCCAGAATCACCCAAATCTAATACCTTAACCAACTACGCTACTTTTCCCAAGATGGAACCGTGAAGAGAAGATTCACCTCCACCGTGTTTCTACTCGTCCCACTCACCACAACTAACACCGATAACCTCGCCCCATAACAACCTCAACCTTCACCACACGATCTCGCTTGAAACTACTCCCGCATCACGCCTCAACATCCGCTAACCCTATTCCGACATCATCCCGCCTTGTAGAGGCAAACTTTGAGGCCTTAGATTCTTTGCTAAGGGCTCACAAGAGACAAGTTCAGAATACGTAAATGCGAGGGAGTTGGAATACTCCAATGAGGAGTATGACGAGGAGATTGAAGTAGAGGACAGCCTCAACCTATGGGCGGGGACGCCGCCCCACGAATGGTTCCCTTCCGTTAGAAGGTCAAATGGAAGGACGGTGGGTTTGAAGAAGGACCTGAGGAACCGGGTAGAAGGGACAAAATGCATGGTGAAAGGAGGAGCGAGAACTCCAACGGAGGAAGCAACCCAAGAGGAAATGGAGGGTAAACCCGCCTCCTCTTCTAGCAAAGACATTTGGGAAGAGAAGGGCGGGGCTCCAAGACCACCCTCTTATGTTTCGAGTATCGAGATCCATCTCCTACTCCAACATGAACCAATTACTCTCCGGAATGAATCCCTACTTACCTACTCAAACCTACAACACTTACCCTCCAAATGGTTCAATCCCAAACCGAATTACCAGCAGATGCCCTACGGACGATTCCTACACAATCGATGGGAATATACCCTTCGCACTAAACTTCCACCGTGATACCCTACCTATTCACACCCATTTCCTAACCCGTATAACCCTACACTGCTTATCCACCTCCAGACAACCCTTATGGTGCCAAGCCTCGAGCTTGCACACCCTTCGTGAAATGGATCGAGGACTACCCTTTACCCGACGGCGTGAAGATGCCTACTCATATAGGCACCTACGATGGAAAAGGTGATCCCGATAACTTTCTCCACTTATTTGAAGGCGCTATCAAAATGCAAAAGTGGGTCATGCCGGTAGCATGCCATATGTTCACTTACACGCCGAGACTCCGCAAGAATATGGTGGAACGGATGTGTCGGGAAGCATTGTGAGTCTAGATGATCTTAAGGCTAAGTTCCTTACACTTTAGCCGCCAGGTAAGAAGCACACCAAAACTCACTTAACCGCACACCATCAAACAAAGGGACAACGAAGCACGAGGGCCTTCGCTACTGATACACCGATGAAACTTTGCGATTCTGGGTCTACACGAAGATCGAGGATCTCCGGTTTCAGACATGGCCTCCGAACTCAAGCTTGGTGGAATTCTCGCCCACCGATCTTCCCAACACCTACAAGGCCTTGATTGAGAAGGCTTACACCGGATTGAGTCTAAGGAGGTAGCAAGAAACGGGGTCTGATAGAGCCAAGGGAAGCGCCCGACAAATTCTCTGAGGGTCCTCCCGGAAGGATCCAAAACAAGAAGAAGAACAGATCGCTTCACCCCTACAACAAAGGCTCGAACCATGGATTTCTGCAAACTTGGTTAAATCTCCCGAGAAATCCTAGCAACAGAGAAGGCCGCAAAATCCTTCGATCCCCACCCTGATGATAACACGAGGCAAGGCCGAGACATGTCCAGCATCGCCATTTCCATGAAGATCATGGACATGACACGAACAACCGCAGGGAATTAAAGAAGCGATCAAGAGGCGGACGGTCCGGACAGCTAGCACACCGGTCAAAGGCATAAAGAAGGAAAGGACAAATTCTCCGACACTCACCGAGAATGGAAGGGAACAAGAAGGAAACTACGCCCGCAGAAGTTCGATACTAATGGTACACAAACGCGATACCACTTTGAAAAGGAAGGAAGGTAAGAAGAGCTAGGAAGTGTAGGGAAATAACCTTTCCCCACATATTAGGCGCGTACACCTTCGACCGATCCCGTGATCATCAAGGTACACATATCCAACAGGAAGTGAACCGAGCGATATGGATTGCGGAAGCTCCTCGCGAAATCATCTACGAGCATTGTTTCCTAAAGCTCAAGTCATCTATACGCCACAGAGGGTCGACTCAAGGCACCGCTAGTAGGGTTCTCTCGTGAACACTCATGGCCTCCGGGAGAAGTACCGCTGAAGTCACCATAGGCGAAGGCCCCTTATCCCGCACGGAGACACTCATTTTCGCCATCGTAAGGTCGATTCTCCTTATAATTTATTAATAGGAGAACAACTATGCAAAAATGGGAATTGTTGTTTCTACTATACATGTCGCTATTAAGTTCCAAACCCCTTGGAGTAGGAACTGCTCATTCTAGTTATGGAGCGGATAAGGGTGTATATGGTGTCAAAAGATCGAGAGGAATCGGAGGAGCCTCCGATGGCAATTTTAGTTGTACAGATGCAGAGGAGCGAGTTGTCGAAACCCTAGCTATCCCGAATGACAAAGGGTAGTAGGAAGCAACTCCCGCGAATTTCAAGGCGAAGCTCACGTAATCATATGCACTAACCTTGATGTTTTTGCTTGGAAATATTCTCGACATGACAGTGTTCCAAGAACATTGTCGATAGATGGACAATTCTTCGAACGGAGCATAAACTCAATGAGTACAAGCACATTGAGCCCATAAAGCGTAAAAGGAGAAGCCTTGCCCCGAGAGAAACGCCGCAGCCTTGCAAAGAAGTTGATGAACTTACACAAGGTGCATCCCGAGGGAGGTTAAATACCAAACTTGGGTGGCCAACCCGGCCGGTAAAAAGAGCGACGGAGGGTGGCGATGTGCGTGATTTCACCGACATCAACAAAGCATGCCCTAAGGATTGCTACCCCACCCGAAATCGACCGAAGGTAGAATCCTTGGCGTGTTTCCTGTTAAAATGCTTCTTAGATGCCTACAAAGGGTACCATCGATCCAGATGGCCAAGGAGGACGAGGAAAAGACAACCTTCTACACAAGTAAAGGTGTTCATCGTTACGTAAAGATGCCCTTCGGTTTGAAGAACGCAGGGCTACTTACCAACGCCTCGTAGATAAAGCCTTCAACAAACAGATAGGCGTGAATCTCAAGCCTACGTTGATGACATGGTTATCAAGAGCAAGACCGAGGAGGACCTACTCCTTGATGTACAGAAACATTCGATCGCCCGGCAATCAACATGAAGTCAACCCTAAGAAATGCTCCTTCGTGTCGAGGAAGGACAATTTTAGGACATTTGATCACTGCTGTGGATACGAGCTAATCCTCTAAGGTCAAAGCCATCTCCGATCTCCAAGCCCCTAAGTGTCTAAAAGATGCGCAGAGCCCGAATGGGAAGTTGGCACTTAAGTCGATTTTTGTCGAAAGGAGTCGATGTGTCCCTACCCTTCTTCAAGACACTCAAAGGATGCGCGGACAAGAAAACTTTCCAATGGAGCCGTGATCAAGTAGCCTTTCGTAAGATGAAGGAGTTCATTGAATACTTCCAACACTTACAACCCCAATCAAAGGCGAAGTGTTGTTTATGTACTTGGCATCCTCAAGCAGAAAGTATTAGCGCAATCCTTATGGCGTAGAGAGAAAAGCGATGATCCCAATTTACTTTGTTAGCGGTGGTCCTACAAGGAGCGGAGGTCAACTACCCAACCTTGGAGAAGTTAATGCTCGCTTTAATTTACGCAGCAAGGAGGCTCCGACGCTATTTCCGTGCCCACCCAATTACGCCTTAACCGATAAGCCACCAAGGCATCTTGTCTAAACCTCGAAAAGTCCGGGAGGGTGGCTAAATGGGCTATTGAACTCGGAGAACATGAAATCGAGTTTAAAGGACGAGTTCTATCAAAGGGCAAATTCTTGCACTTCTTGGCGTAAACACCTTCCGACCCGATGAAGAAAAGGAAAAGCCCAAAGCTAATCTTTCTCAAGTGCAGTTGAATGGAAGCTTTACACGATGGAGCATCCAGCCCGATGGCTCCGAGCAGTCTAATGTTAGTCACCCCGGGGAAGGAGCATACATATGCTCTTCGGTTTGAGTTCAAGCCACAAACAACGGCGGAATACGGCGCTACTAGCAGGACTCGACTAGCCAAAGATATGGAGGTCAAAGCTCACTTGCCTTCAGAGATTCCCAATTGGTGGCAAACCAAGTGATGTGTTCCTACGAAGCAAGGCAACCCGTCATCAAACAAGACTTGAAAAGACAAAAGAGATGCTCGAAAACTTCAACTCCTACACCATCCAACATGTTCGAGGAACCGTAACAAAAGGCGACGACTAAGCAAGCTAGCTTCCATGGCTTTCGCCATCTCACTAAGGAGGTTCTCGTGGAAGTCCTTCCCGAAAGATCCATCGCTCTCAAAGAGGTTGCCGATGTGATTCACGAAGAAGGAGAGACATGGATGACTCCCATAAGGGAATATTTGATAAGTGGTCTTCCCCAAGATCCCAAGCTTGCAAGAAAGATTCGGGTTAAGTCCCCGCAGACGGCTAATAGGGAAACCCTATATAGAGGTCGCTTTTGTCACCTTGGTTACGATGCGTAGGCCCCAAGCAAGCTTCGAGCATCATAGCCAAGTCCATGAAGGATCTTGCGGTCTCCATGCAGACCTCGCCATTGTCTCAAGATAATGAAGTTGGGCTACTATTGGCCCTCGATGCATGTGGACGCAACCAAAATCATCCTCAAGTGTGAAGCTTGTCGATACACTCAAACGCTCCAAAATGCCAAGCAAGATATGACAAGTGTGACATCCGCGCGCCCTTCTCCCAGCTGGGCATCGATATTGTAGGCCTATGCCTATAGCTCCCGGAGGAGTCAAGTTCTTGCTAGTAGCGATCGACTACTTCACCAAGTGGGTGGAAGCAAAACCCTAGCCTCGTGATGTGAAGATGATCGAGAAGTTTGTATGGGAACACATTGTGTGCAGATTCGAGTGCCCCACATCATCATATCTCGACAACGGAAACAGCTTGTCAAAGGAGTCTTCTATGACTTCGCCAAGGGCTCAACATAAAGCAATCCCGACATCCGCTCATCACCCACAAGGTAATGGACAAGTGGAGGTTACAAACAGAGAAATCGCCAAAGGGATCGAGAAAAGGCTAGGTCGAACTCATCATGGATGGGTGGACGAGCCCTCAAGTCTTATGGGCTCACCGGACACATCCTAAGTCAAGCAACGGAGAAACCCCTTCACCTAACATACGGAATGTAAGCGGTCATCCTTCGAACTAATTGTACACACGGAGCGTGTGGCAACGATGATGCCTCCCAAAATGATGATAGGATCGGGAAAACCTTGATCTCCTAGAAGAAAGAAGAGAAATAGCCTCCATCCGAGAAGCAATACACAAACATAAGATCAAGGCTACTATAACAAAAGGGTCGACCTTCCACTTTCAAGCCCGGAGAATATGTATCGCGCCAACAACAAAGGCAAGCAAAGCAGTAGTATCGTGGAAAACTGGGACCAACTTGGGAAGGACCCTACATGGTAGCCGAGGCTCACGGCAATGGAGCATACAACCGCCACTCTTCTCGGAGAACCCATCGACAGACATGGAATGGTACGAACCTTCGAAAGTTCTATGTTTAAGAAGTACTTTAACTTTTTCTTGTAATCAAAAGCTTCTCAAGGAAAGCACACATTATTGGTAGTTGTCTTAGTTTTCATTTCAAGAATGATGTAATCCTCCCTACCAATTCAATGATAAATAAGACATTTCCCACAAATCTCTTGCTTCGCTTTCTTAAACACAAAGATTTGTTCAACCAAGTCGTTAATGAGTTTCAATGTCGAATGGCTTGAGGTGTAACATATGCCTTATTATTCAAAGCCAACTTAAACATTCACATTAACTCTCCTAGTAGATTTTGGCGCTTGTAAAAAATTTTTTTAACAAAGCCATGCTATGTAAAGGATTTGAGATAGAGTGGTCGCGACCTCCGTCAATGGTCAAGTTGGCCATTATATTCTTGGTGTTGTAATTTACACACAATGAGGTTGTTGAACCTTAGGTTGTAAAATTTAAGCGCCGCAAAATGGCGTAAGAGAAGTTTACATAACAAACTTAAGCTAAGTATGTAGAGGTATGTCCTCTACACTATTGCATTCAAAATATGGGCTACGCCTTATACCGCATGAGGAGCCTAGACTCAACAATTGTTCTTGGCCCATGGCCATACATCACAAGCATTTAAATTGTTTGGGAAACAAGACACACATTGTCACATAAAATAAATTGTCTTATGGTACATGCCACCCTTTGAACCAAATTATCGCTAACAGAGCAGCCTTCATTCTTGTTTCTTCGGAGAGGGAGTGGAGGAGGGTTGCACCGAGACCGGCTTAGTAGACATGGTCTTCTTGGTTGGAGTGGTAGGCTTCAGCTTCGAGGTTTCTTAGACAGAGATCTTCGAGGGTGCCATTGATCTTTGGTTGCCTCAAGAAGGAAGGAGTACTGCAGCTTGCAAATGCATTTCCGCCTCATCATATTCAGCCTTCAAGTGGGACGGTAGCATTCAATCTTGGAGAGGTCCACAGCTTACCTGCTTTGGCGGCCTCCTCCGAGCCAAACACCGCCCATGAAATAGGGTCGACTTGATGACCTTCCACATCCGAGCTCCCACTCACACTATGGTAGAGTTCCATGGCTATGTAAGGCACCACCTTCAAACAACTTCGCACGATCTTTCTCGCAAAGATCTTATACCTCATTTGCAGCCATCGATCTCCTCCTCAACTTTACCTCTACCTCTCCAAGCCTAACCTTCTCACTTTCCAACCCAACACTTAGCCTCGAGAGCAAGATTCGACCAAAGAGAGTAATAACCTTGGCTTCTTCCAGCTTGAGATTGCCACGCTCCACGGTCAATCGAGCTATCTTTTCTCAAGGTCTTGGACGACGGGTTCTTCTCAACGCCCCTCAATCTCGCCACACTTTGCTTCCACCTTGGCCACGGTTCTCGAGCAACCCCGGTCTTGGCATTCAAGTGATTATCCATCACCGCCCTCGCAACCCCATTATCATGCATGTCACGTAACTTCTCAATGGACATGTTCTCTAGCATACTCTTCCACCGTGAGGGTCACATGGTCAACAATCCGATGACAAAGCTAAGGCATTTGGAAGCTCCTTCGCTCGAAGACCTACGAGCAACAAAATATACACAGTTAGCATAATGCTTATATTTTTACCTTCACAATGTCTCATAAGACAAAATACTTACCATGAACCTCAACGGATTCATCGGCAATTCAAGGCGCACTTGATAAGCTTTCGCCCTCGGTACTTTTATGCTTCACAACTCTACTCCCGTGAGGTAGGCGGGGATTCTTCCTTTGTTGGTGGATTTCACGCCTTGGCCGTTGTCCCTTTCCTACTCTTTAGCCTATCGCCTATTCCTGTTGAACCAACGACGGGACATCCTCATCCGCAGGATCGTCCGAGTCAAGAATGTTCTCCACCGCTGATGTGCCTCCACAACAGATTGTGGGGTGCCGATGAAATAGGCTCGCTTCGAATGCTTACCTCATTGTTATTCACAGATGTTGAAGGGAGCCAACGCCATAAGACTCCTCGCCTTTCTCCGCAGCATGAAACTTAAATCTTCATCAAATTCTTGGAACATGAAGTTTCGAACGACATCTCTCGCAAAATAGAAGCAAAAAGAAATAAATATCGCTACATTGGTCCTATTTAAATAAAAGTGGATAAACATACTTTGTCCTTGGTATATGATCATAGGCTTTTGGGAGACCCTCCCAACTCGAGCAATCCCACCATGTATAAGATGGCTTCAGGAATACTTGCACATCCATGTGGTACTTTGCCAAACGCAGTAACAAGGATCACTCCGAACCTCGTAGGGGGGGGGTCATTATACCGCTTAGCATTATACCTATTCTCCTTGTTCAAGAGCCTGAATATGTAGGGGAACAATAGTGTCTTGCACGAGAAAAGCTACCCTTCCAACCCGATATGTTTGTGTACACTTTCTCAAACAGATTGGGTACATCCGCTCAGTCTTTTGCTAGTGTCAACCAATTGCCCCGGGTACAAGTTCAAGAATCCTCTTAAAACTGCAAGGTTGGTTCATATCCGTAGGCTTTGCACATCACTATGAATGTAGTCAATTTGGCAAACCCAAAAGGATTGAATCTAGAGATATGAACTTTATAGTACCGCATAAATTCCAAAATCAATGGGTGCAGCTGGAATCCTAAGGTTTGAGTGACTAAATGCATGGGTATACAACCCACGAACCTCGAGGGCATCAAAGATACCCCGAGCGGGTTTGGGTAACATCACTTTATGTTCTATTGAATAGGATAATCGGCTAAATGATCATGCAAATCTTTAATGCATAAAGTGCACTTTTGTTGTTTTATAATAAACTTAGAATCCATGTTCCTATTTTTGAAACAATCTACAAGAGGAGAAAAGTGTTTACCTTGGTTTTCAAGATGGGCGCTTGAAAGTTTATCACAGTAAATGAAGACGGAGAGAGTAAAAGTATTTTAGGTTTCATCATATTCCCTTAAATACCCCTTTTACCGCCTCCTAATTCACACACGTGTCCATCTAGATTACTCTTATCCAAGCCAAGCCACTTTTTAAATTTTAAATAAAGACTTTTGGTCTCCGGTTACATGGGATAAGTGATCACCGAAGGGCAAATGGATGATTTAATTAGCATTGAATGCGCTTGGTTAGTTGCGTAGTTATCTCCCAACCAGCATATTTAGCAAAGATGATGGTGTTTTTCGAGCATGAAGTCGAAAGCAATGCCTCCTCGCTCATATGCATCACTTTCGACCGGGGCTTGATGATGTACCTCCGAGTAGCTCAAGGACACCTCCGAGACGTGTCGAAGCCCTTCCATACGAAGGCCCAAGTTAGGATTCAAATATCCATAGGCGCCAAACCATTCGCTGGTACGAAGGTTACCTAAGGGAATTCGCCACTGAAGCCTTGAGCCCTTCTGGTATGGCCGACGAAGGAACAATGGATAAGGAACCTCCGACTTAGTCAAACCCACGATCTCCTCTCTCTCTGGCTTCCCGTCAAGTCCGAGAACGTGGTCACTAACCCCTAGCGGTTACCCACAATCATGGGACGCCCCATGATCTCCGATATTCATGCAAGAGTGCCTCTAACCGTATTTCTTCCACTATAAATGGGTTAGACGGACGATGGTTTATGGTATGCTCATTTCACACTCATCTCTTTACTTTCACACACTTATACAACCATAACTCATACTTACTCTCACGCCGAGGTGGTTCGCAGGTCCTACCCCGCAATCACTTAACGTAGTGTCTTAGTATTTTTATTCTCGTGTTACAAAGTAGCCTTGGCCGGAACACACACCCTCATTACTTTGATCCTCATCAAGCCTCGGTAGTGCAATCTTTGCACAATCAGATGTGTCCGGACGTCCTGATGTCCGGAAGACTCATTGTCCGGACGGCATGCTCCGTCGTTCGGAATCCGCCCATCAGAGACTCGACCATGTCAGCAGATTTTACGGGATTTCCTTACCACGTGGCCCTACTAGGTAGGGTGGCTATAGGCCTACAGGCAGGTAATATAGGTCTGCTAAAACAGTAGCTAAACAGTAACGCAAGTATAAGGTTGAGGTAGTATAAATACCCTAACACATTTAATGTTTTGCATTGAATTTTTCACCTACATATACTTTTACATTTATTACCACATTCATTACCCCCCACTTATCCTCACGCTGGAGCTTGGTCCTGGGATAACACCCGGGGCGAGGCTGACGCGTGTTTGTGCATTGTGCAGGAAGGATCTTACCTCTTCCTTCGGAACGATCAACAGAAGCTAGAACCTCCGGACTAAACCGGGTAGCAGGAATTTGCTTCAACAAACTGGCGCCATTGGTGGGACCCCTATTCATTCTACCGGAGAATTGAATGACAAGTCCGGAAGAAACGCCACCACCCGGACCCCTTCCTCCACCGGAACAAGTAGGTGGAAGTGGGTCACAAATAACCCACCACCCGGAATACCAGAACTGATACAAGCCCATGTGGTTTCGTTAGAAGCTCTTATCAAGAAGTATAACGCTACAGGGGCCAGTGCCATAAAACCCATCCGGTTGTCGTTCGGGGATGATGAAGATGAGCGGGGAAAAGATGCTGAGCTAGACCCTAAAGATGATCTCAGTAAACCCCATAAAGAGGTGGCTAGGTCACCCTTCACGAGAAGGATAGTGGAGTTTGCCGGCCCCAAATACACCATGCCTACTAACCTAAAGTTATATGATGGATCAGCTGGTCCGGATGATCATATTAACCGTTTTGTGGGGGCAGCAAATCAAGGGGAATGGCCAATGCCGTTATGGTGTCGAATGTTCCAGCAGACTATGGACGGAGCCGCACAGGGTTGGTTCAGTAACCTAGAGCCAGGGAGTATTAATAGTTGGGATGACCTAAGGGAACAGTTTACTACAAGGTTTGCCCTACGACAGAAAAACATGAAAGACCCCACGGAAATCACCAGAATCATCAGGAAGGCGAGCAAGGCACTGCCAGATTTTTAGGAACGTTGGACCGATGAGGCCAGTAGGATACGAGGAGTTCCGAAACTCATGAAGATATCGGCATTCATGAGTGCCCATCGGTGCCCTAACTTGGCTAAGAAGTTTTCTGATCAAGTCCCAAAGATCGTTAAGGAAATGATGACTCGGGTTGATGATTATGTCCGGGCGGAAGAAGCATATAAGAACACAGAATTGCCGAAAGGAGAAGCACACGAGTCATTACGAAGGGGAAATCCTCCAGTAGCAAGAGACCGGAGCTCTAGAGGGGGATTTTGGGATAGAAGAAGGAATGACCGACGACCTTGGGAGAGAAATGATTTTAGGCAGAGGGAGGCTTATTCCCCATATGTTGCTCCGAAAGTAGATGCTCGCCCCCGTAATAAGTTTCGGCGCAATGATTTCAACAAGCCCGATAATCACCGGGTCATGCTCTCCGTCCTGTCCAAGCAACCCAAAGAAATATTGGCTACCGAGCACCACTTAAACTTGCCTCCACCGCCCCCCTTACAAGGAAAGCCAAGCAAAGAAAACGATGACTGGTTTTGTGAATATCATGGAGAGAAGGGTCATCTAACCAACGAATGTTACCATTTGAAGAAGCAGTTAGAAATGGCCCTTGAATCTGTAAAGTTGGATCACTTGGTGAAGAACGTACAACAGAGGGGAAGAGAAAGACCGAGGGGTCATAATGGGAAGGGGAAAGTGATCAACATGGTCAATCATTACGTAGAAGACCAGAAGAGGAAGGCCAGGTTCTACGACAAAGACTGGATGAACGTTCCCATATCGTTTCCCCGGATAGCCACGGACGACTTGTCCAAAGAACCACTGATTTTGGAAGCGGAAATAGAGGGTTACTTGGTCCGGAGGGTGTTTGTGGATGAAGGCGCTTCCGTCCAAGTAATGTACGAACACTGCTTCAGTAACCTGTGTCCGTCCATTCAATCCAGGCTGCAAAAAACTAGCTCGCCGTTGGTTGGGTTTGCCGGAGAAGTCATCCAGCCCTTGGGGAAGACAGAGTTAGAGGTGCGTTTTGGAGATCATGGCTTATTTAGAATGGTCATGATGGAATTTACGGTCGTAAGGTCACCCTCACCTTACAATGTGATATTGGGAAGGTCAGTTCTAAGGGAATTAAGAGCTATACCCTCAACCATCCACGCTATGATGAAGTCCCCCACGCCCGGAGAAATAGCTACCTTCGTCACTAAAAGGGCGGTAGTTATGGAATGTAGGAGGTTGGAAGAGAGGCAAGACCCCAGGGAAAGCTATCCTCAGGAAAGAAAAGCAGAGGTAGTAGACCGAGAGACTCAGGTGGAGCTAAGACTAACGGAAGATATATTGGTTAATGCAGCATACCCCGAGCAGCGGGTGACCATAGGAACTAGCTTCTCCCGGGAGTGTCGAAAGCAATTCATCGAGCTCTTAAGGAAAAACAAATAGGTATTCGCTTGGGAGCCGACGGATATGACCGGGGTACCTAGACGTCTCATTCAACATTCTCTCAATGTAAACGTTTCGGACACGCCGGTTGCTCAGAAAAGAAGAACGTTCTAGCGAGAGAAAAACCAGGTGGTCACAAGGGAAGTAGAGGAATGGGTTAAGGCCGGAATAGTTCACCCGGTAAGGTACCCGACGTGGATATCTAATCCCGTGTTGGTGAAGAAATGTGATGGAAGTTGGAGGATGTGTATTGATTTCAAAAACCTAAACTCCTCATGTCCGAAAGATTATTATCCCTTGCCGGAGATTGATTGGAAGATCGAATCCGTCATGGGATACAAGTACAAATGCTTCCTGGATGCTTACAAGGGTTACCACCAGATTCAGATGGATAAGTACGATGAGGAGAAGACGGCCTTTTATACAGAACAAGGGACATATTGTTACACCAAAATACTGTTTGGCTTAAAGAATGCTGGGGCAACATACCAGCGGTTGATAGACTATGCATTCCAATCACATATAGGCATAAATCTGGAAGCGTATGTGGACGATATGGTTATAAACAGCTGGACGGAGCGAGAGATGATAGCGGACATAGCGGAGACCTTCGACAACCTCCGGAGAGTGAACATGTAGTTGAATCCGCGGAAGTGTTCATTTGGAGTGGAGGAAGGTAAATTCCTTGGTTACATGGTGACATCGGAAGGCATAAGAGCAAACCCCCGGAAGACAAAAGCAATCATGGAGATGAAGTCCCCGGAGACGTTGAAAGAAATGCAAAGTTTGAGTGGAAAACTGGCAGCCCTGAATAGATTTTTGTCCAAGTCAGCGGAAAGATCTCTGCCCTTTTTTGACACATTAAAGAATATCACCAAGGAAAACAAGGACGAATACCACCGATGTAAGAGGTCAAATGGCCTTCGTGAGATGAAAAGTTGATATCGAATTGCCTTCTTTGTCCACCCCCAAGCCGAAGGAACAACTATTCATATACCTAGCGGCATCAAAGGGAGCAGTAAGTGCGGTGTTGGTGGTGGAAAGGGAAGGAAGACAATTGCCGGTGCATTATGTCAGTCGGACCTTGCACGACGCTGAGAGAAATTATGCTCCAATAGAAAAATTAGCCTTATGTCTCTTGCACGCGTCCAGACGGTTACGGAGATATTTCCATGCTCACCCTATCCGGGTCATCACTGATCAACCCGTTAAGCAGATATTGAATAAACCGGAGGTCTCAGGAAAATTGGCCAAGTATGCCATGGAATTAGGAGCCTGCAACATTACCTATGTTCCTAGAAACGCGGTTAAAGGACAGGTGCTAGCGGTTTTCCTTACAGAAATACCCGTGGAATCCGGATGCCAGGAAAGTAAGGGAAGAGGCAAGGGTGTGATGGAAGTAGGAGGTGAGGGAGAATGGTTACTATACACGGTCGGAGAGTCAAATAAGAAGGGTTTCGGCGCACAATTGGTCCTCATCAGTCTGGCGAAGGAAGAATTGACCTACGCTTTGCGGCTCAACTTTCCCAGCACCAATAATAAAGCCGAATACAAGGCTTTGCTGGCCGGTCTCCGGATTGCAAAAAAGCTCAAAATAAAGACTTTGAACGTGCGGGTAGATTCTAAACTAGTGGCAAGCCAGATCAATGGGGAATTCACAGCCACTAAGGAAAGCATGCAGAAGTACTTGGTCCGGGCAAAAGAATATATCGCTGGGTTCCAGAGCTTCAAGATTTGTAACATTCCGAGAGCTCAAAATCAAAAGCAGACATATTGAGTAAGCTGGCGTCGGTTGCTTTTGATCATCTCACCAAAAAGGTGCTGGTAGAGGTCTTGGAAAAACCTTCAGGAGAAGAAGAAATGGTGAATACCATAGTAGAAGAGGAAGGAGACAATTAGATGACACCAATCATCAAGTGTCTACAGGAAGGAATCTGGCCGGAGGACCCCAACAAAGCTAGGAATCTCCGAATGAAAATTCCACATTACGTGATGCAGGAGGGAGTCCTCTTTAAAAAAGGCTACTTGGTACCAATGCTAAGGTGTGTGGGACCGCTGCAGGCGAATTACATAATTCACGAAGTACATGAGGGATGTTGTGTAATGCATTCCGAACCGAGAACCGTGGTGGCTAAACTTATGAGGCAAGGGTATTATTGGCCTACTATGCATCGGGACGCAAGGGAGGAAATTAGGAAGTGCGACTCTTGTCAGATACATGCTCCGGTACCGAAGCTCCCTAAAACATTGTTAACCTCCATCATGGCACCGTGGCCTTTTTACCTATGGGGAATGGATGTGTTGGGGCCTTTTCTGGAAGCACCAGGAAGAGTCAAATATGTCATAGTGGCTATTGATTATTTCACGAAGTGGATAGAGGCAAAACCACTGGTAAAGACGACAGGGAAGGATGTCATAAAGTTCGTATGGAAGAACGCTGTATGTAGATACGGTTTGCCGGGAGTCATAGTCACTGATAATGGAACCAACTTTGTCAATGATCCGTTCAAAAGCTGGTGCGAACAGTTGAAAATTAAGCAGATGAATACAGCCGTGGCACACCCGCAAGACAACGGATTGGTGGAGCGAGCTAACAAGAGTTTGATGGAAGGAATAAAAACAAGGTTGGGACGGGAGAGAAGCGGATGGGTTGATGAGCTGCCTAACGTCTTATGGGCCCACTGGACAACTCTAAAAACAAGAAATGGAGAAACCCCGTTCAGTCTGACGTACGGAAGTGAAGCTGTGATTCCAGCAGAAATAGGAATGCCTACACACCGGACGATGATGTTCCGGGAAGACCAGAATGAGGAGGAACAACGCTTGAACCTGGACCTCTTGCAAGAGAGAAGGGAAAATGCTGCCATTCAGGAGGCCAAATACAAAACACAGGTGGAACAATATTACAATCGGAGAGTCAGACCGATGAACTTCAAGGTGGGAGATTTTGTTTACCGGAGGAACGAGGCGAGCCGTGTAGAAAACCAAGGAAAGTTGGGGCCCAACTGGGAAGGGCCCTATAGGGTGGTAGGAGTATATCAGAATGGCTCTTATAAGTTACAAACGATGGAGGAGAAGGAGGTCCCTCGGACCTGGCATGCGATAAACCTCAAGAATTGTTTCTTATAATCGTTATTGTGGCAAGAATCCTACACTTATTATGTAACTTAAATTAATCATGTCTATTTGTTTAATGATGAAAGTTTTCCTGCAGTAGGGAGACAATTTTCCACGATAACTTGTGTTTGTGTATAACAATTCCGAAGGCTGGCCCCCGTCGAGTATAACTAATGAAAACATGCCCGGGTATATGTGTTGGATGCTTGAAAACACTATTCGGATGCCCGAAATACAAATGCCCAAGTGAAAAAACAAACACTTTGGACGCCTGGTGGAATGACCACGCAGATGCCCGAGCGCGTACGCCGGATGCCAAAAAATGGATGCCCTTTAACCCCTTAAGGATGCCCGAAACCCGGATGCACGGCCTACGTGGCAGGATGCCCTTAGAATAACCTAAGGAGGCATTTCAATATGAAATACGAATGCAAAAAAAAAAAAGCAAAGTAAAAGAAACATTTATACACAAATAAAAGTAAGCCTGCTGATATTATCCGGGCACAAAGACGTGCCAAAATGACAAACCACCAAGAGTAAATTGTTAGTTATTACAAGAACCAAATTGTATGATTAATTGTTTACAAATACAAATCATGAAGAGAACCGGAGCCTAAGCGTTTGCCTCCGGAGTGTTAATAACAGGGACATCAACAATCGATGTGCCCGTGGCAGGAGGACAGGTGGATGGTCCGGCAGGGTCCCTGGTAGGAGGAGCGGCTGGCTCCATGTTCAACAAATCTCCCAAGGGTAGGCGATAAGAGTCAGCCAACTTCTGAATAAAAGGATACTCGGCCTGGAAAACCTTGTTATATTCAGCCTTTCATAAGCCCGGAGCGTCCCTGTTGACCCTAGAAATACCCTTGAGAGCCCCATCCATTTCCGCCTCGGTTCTGTTCACACTAGCCTCCGTCATAAACCCCGCCTGATAGGTCAAGTTGTACACTTTGGCCATACTCTTCTTGTACTCAACACTGTTAAATAGCCGGCGAACAGCCGAAGGAAGAAGGCAACGAACAACATTTTGCTTTACGACCTCAGCTTGAGCGACCTCGGCGACCAGTTTCCCCTTCTCCACCTGCAAAGCTGCCAAGGACTGATTCTTCTCACCAAGTTCGCTCTCCAACTTCCTTATCTTTTCGGCTTGGGTGGAAGAAGTCTCTCGCCGTTCGTCCCTATCCTGGCTCAACCTATCTACCTCATCCTCCAGACTTTTCTCCTTGTTCACCCTGGCCTCATGATCAGTCTCCAACTTCTTCAGATCCTCCAGGAATCTCTCCTTCTCTTCCTCGGCACCAGTCAACCTTTCAGATGTCCCTTGGCAAGCATTATGGGCCTGAGCTAGCTGCCAATACTCCGTGTTAAGAGTTTTGAACCGCCTTAAGAGCTCCCCTTGGGTCACCACACTGAGGCCGAACTCCTCATAGGCTCGGCGAGTGAGCTGCACGTTAATCAACTCGTCAAGGGCCGTCGTTCTGCAGGGGTGGCCAGGTTATCAATAAACTCCCTACAAGAACGGAAGCCATCAATCCGAACGTCATCCCGAAGAGACCAGTTGGGCATAAAGACATTCGCGGCCTCATTTTTAAAAAAAAAGAGAAGAGAAAGAAAGAAAAAAAAGAAAGATCAGATATGTGCATACACACCAAAGGCATAAACAATACCGGAGGACAAAAACTTACCTGAATCCAAATTAATATTCTTTAGGCGACGGGAGTGGTTGGAATGATGGGCTGAGTGACCTGAAGAGACATAAGAATGAATTACAAGGGGTAGACAAAAATCATAAAGGTTCGAGTAAACTTAACGCACACTTACCTTCAGACTCATGAGGAAGAGAATCCCTCGGCTGAGAGTGGCCACCCTCATCTTGATGGTGAGAGGGTTCTGTCTCTAAATTCCTTTCGGAATTATCTCCCATCCCCTCATCGGCAAGAATCTCCCCACCACCTCCACCAGCGGCAACCTCTCGATTTTCTTGGCCCATCCCTTGGTCACCCTCCGGCATAGCTTGATTTAAGGGCTCAACATTTTGCACAGGTGAGCCAGACGAAAAATTCTCAACAAAACCCGTTTTTCTCTTCTTCTTCTTCTTCTTCTTCTTGTTTTGGACCCTAGATGTCCCTCCCCCTCTTTTTCGCCGCTTGGCGGGCAACATCCTATTTCTCTTTCCTCTCTCTGGCTGCCACCACCTCCGGGTCTGCCTCTTCGGCCCTTTTGGCTAAAGCGTCCTTGGCGGGAATAGCCGTCCCGACTGGCAGAGGATCGGTGGTCCTCTTGGGCTTATATTGGTTCGGATCGACGAGGGGACCTTTACTTACAACGGTCCCCTCCCACTCTGGGAGCTCGAGATATTCGGACATATCAACAACTACAAAAAGGAATTTTTTTTAAGGGAAACATAAAGCAACAATAATAAAAAATATACGACAAATCCTATTGTGACCGGATAGATAATTACCATGACCCTCGATATCCTTTAGTAGGGGCTCGAACTCCGGATTCCTGAAAACCGAGGAAAGATGACACATCCACAACAAAATGACGGTATGCTTCCTCAATAGAATGGGCACCCGACTGAGCTTCTCGGTATCCTCCGCTGAGAAACCGGTGGGAAAAGGATCGGTAATTTTCGAGTCCTTATGCCTCCAAGCCATGGCATAAGGAATCGCCCTCCGGTCAATCAGGAAAAACTTTTCTTTCCAGTGTTTAAGGCCAGTGAGTACTTCCTTAAAACATTTATAGGCTTTTTTACCTGTCCTAATCTCAAACGAAAACCAATGCCCCTGCTTGCACAACCGATAAAACGCTCGAAACAAGGATACTCTAGGTTGTATGTTTAAACTATAACACCTGATATCAAAGAGGGAAAACGGTTCAGGCCTAGAGGAACTAACTGGGAGATGTGAACTCTAAAATGCTTTATCACATTCAACAAAAACAAAGAGAAGGGAATCCTGACCCCTCCGATATCTAACTGTTGGGGATAGATCCCAATCTTATCAGCTGGTAGTTGGTCCATAGACATGTCATCCGGGGGGAGATGGGGACGAAGGTCAGTAGGAATACCATACTCAACGATTATATTGTCCAACTCAGATTGTGTCAAATTATAAGTATAAATGTGCATATCAAACTTTGGTACCACCAAAGGTTGCACAGGTTCCTCGGCGGTGTCCTCCGTCGGACGGACGGTCTCAAGCTCTGTAAAGGGAGTGCTTTGTTCCTCGGTTCCGTGTTCGGCCATTACTAAAAAATGCTGGGAGGAAATATACAAATAATTACAAGGAAGGACAAGACAAACCTTAAGAAGGATGGAGAGGACGTCCGGCAAGTGGAAACGGTTTCTATGTGTGTGAAATGCATGAAAAACAAATGGGGTGAAAGGTGAATGTATATACTGTAAAAACCCTAGAAGACTGTCAAAACGTCCCATCAGTCAATAAAAAGGTGACGTGGGTCAATCTTGGTCGTCCACGTTGGTCTGGGGAGAAAAAGAGGTACAAGCAAAGCCCAAAAGGTAACCAGGCCCATCAGACCGGCCCAAAACCCACAGGTCCAACTATCAAGATTCATGGACCGCCGGCAAGGTGGACCTTCTTGACGAAACAATAATTGTAAGCATTGCATCACCGGTCTTCATCCGGTAATACAATACTGGGGGGGACATGTTGGCGTATGTGTCCGGACGTCCTGATGTCCGGAAGGCTCATTGTCCGGACGGCATGCTCCGTCGTTCGGAATCCGCCCAGCAGAGACTCGACCATGTCAGCAGATTTTACGGGATTTCTTTACCACATGGCCTACTAGGTAGGGTGGCTATAGGCCTACATGCTGGTTATATAGGTATGCTAAAACAGTAGCTAAACAATAACGCATGTACAAGGTTGGGGTAGTATATATACCCCAACGCATTTAATGTTTTGCATTGAATTTTTCACCTACATATACTTTTACATTTATTACCACATTCATTACCCCCACTTATCCTCACGCCGGAGCTTGGTCCTAGGATAACACCCGCGGCGAGGCTGACGCGTGTTTGTGCAGTGTGCAGGAAGGATCTTACCTCTCCTTCGGAACGATCAACAGAAGCTAGAACCTCCGGACTAAGCCGGGTAGCAGGAATTTGCTTCAACATTGAACGTATTGAAAAACCGATAGCCAAACCTCCTAGCAAACTAAAGTACCAAACGGCAGTATTGACAATGATTTCCGACATCAAACCATTTGCCATTCCCCAATGTAATTAAGACCATACCAAGCGCGATTCATGGCAATAAACCAAACGCACCTGAAAATAATCCTACAATACTGAAGTTGCTATGGAACATGGTCATGAAAACATACATACTAAAACAATTTAAACTGTGTTGCATAATTTTCCAATGATGTTAGGTTCTAGTATAACTTTTCTGGTTGTTCTTTCTTGAATTAAAAGTAGCATAGTTTTATAATAAAAGACCTTATTGTAATAGTTGAAACACGTTAACAGATTTTTTTTAGAAAGACAACAATTTTATAAATACCGAAAAGAACAAAATACAACAAGAAGGTATCCCACCTCAAATAATCAAGTTAATTAAAAGAGGATGGGACCCAAAGTACAAATACATTCACAAGAACTACAGACACACTATATCCCAAAATTACCATACACTAGAAGACTTGAAAGTTGAAACATGGTACCACAATATTGTAGACATGGTTCCAACCAAACACAAGTGAATGTACATTGACTAATTAAACTTTGACAGCCCAGGCCCACAAGACTAAAACAAAGACCTCATATACCTGAGCCACCAAAGATTCATTTCCAGCCAATGCAAACACAAGACAATCACAACTAAAATGATTTTGCAGACCTGAACTTGCAATACAGTCACAATTCTTTTACTCACTCTTGAGACTGCCACTTGTATTTCCTTTTTTTCCTTGACTCTAACACATGCAACCAACATTCTTGACATCGATCTTGTAGACTAAATGTAACCAAGATTGCAGACTCACCAATAATAGAGGAACAGAACACCAAAGATAACACACAAAATCACAATATGAGTGTGCAAATACTCATCATTTTTGTACTATCTAGATCGCAAAACATCCGAAAACACTTAGAAATGCATCAAATGATGAAAATATCACAAATCGTTGTTTTATGTGTTTTAAATGCAAAATATCAAAATCGATGAAAACGATCAAGTTTGCAAAATTGGCGCTTTAGTCCCCAAGTTTCAAAAGTTGTCAAAAAGCAGTCCACGGTATATCAAAATAAAGAAAAATATCATTCAAGGTCCCGAAATATTTTAAATTGTCAAAATGGTCCTTGAATGAATCTTTGGTCAAATGGCGAAAAAGGTCCTTAAAGTTTCAAAAATGACAAGTTTGGTCCTTGGAATATTGGAGATTGTCAAGTTTGGCCCTTGGATTATAATTTGAATGTACATGATTGGTCCTGGAAAATCGAATTGGCGACCTTGGTCCTTGGTCTTCGAAATTGCAAAAGGTCCCTATGTATTAAATTGAGCCATGACCATGAACCCCACTGAACCCCTTTGCTTGAGCTTGACCTCCATGCTTGACCCTTGAACCCCTATATTATTAACCCCGGTCAACACCCCTAACAACCCATTACCCTTTCCTCCAAAAGTCTTTCTCCTCCACCGCCACCAAATCACTCAACCCCATCCTCCAAATCACTCTCTTCAACCCCCTTGTCCCCTCCACCTCAACAACACTCCAAAGAACATTTAATGCATCCTTTCCATCTCACTCAACCCTCCCAGTTGATAAAACCATTTTGGCGCCAAAAACAATCAAACGGCCATTATCACCTCAACTCATCCAATGGCTAAAAAGTGTGGTGGGATTTACTCAGAAGTCAAGTGGGAGCCAAATTGGTGTATAAAAAGGAAGAAAGAGAAGAGAGGAAGAACCAACTAGTGTAATTTAGTTTTAGCTTATGTCGTTTTTAAGTTTTTAAATTCTCCAGTGTTTATTTAAGCTTTCAATCCTAGTATTAAGTAATCATGTGTGATATAAACCTATTTTAATAATCAATTTCAAGCTTTCTTTTCATTTCAGGTTTATATAAATTTTCAAGATCAAGAAAATTTCATGTTAAGTTGAATGTTGTTATAATTTGTTGTTAAGCATTCAAAAGCTCATAAAAGCTTTCTAAAGCTCTTACAAGCTATTAGATATTTTCAAAATCGCTTTAGAGCCTAAATTCAAAAAATCACAAAAATACTAAAAAATAGCTTAAAAATAAAAATTCCATGGAGAAGGTACAAGGAGTCAAGCATGGTGGTAACTTGGATTGATTATGGTTTAGAGCTTCTTGGGAAGCAATAGGGTGTGAACTCGGACCTTGATTCTGTTTTGAGCTTGGACTCATTTTGTAAGCCATTTCCTTGAATTTTGTGTTTCTTAGTTCAAGTGTTTAAATAGTGATAATTCTAGTTCAAATCTGTTTAATTATAGCTAATTTAAGATATGAAACAGTTACTTGGTCTATAAGCTTGTTTTAGTATTATAAGCTTCAAAACAACCTTATAAAGGGGTGTTTGGGCCGCTTAGTTATTCAAGTTAAAGTGCATTTGTGTCATTGTTATTAGTTGTTTCATGTTACATTAGCTCTAGATAGTTCATTTCAAGCATAAAATCAGGTCCTCTTTAGTTAAAAGTCAAAATCATATTAATTACATCCTAGTTCATAATCATTAAAATTTTAGATTGCAAAACTCATCAAATTTGCTTAAAACTTGTTAAAATAGCTTAAACTCACCTTAGTATAGCTTATTATAACATAATCGATCATTAAAATCAATTTCAAGTTCATAAAAGTCAAACTAGTTCATTTTATAAAAGTCAAAATTTCTAAATACCCGTTTGAATAAACTTTAGAATTTTATTGTGTACTTAATATTAAGATTTAGCTTAAATCCTTTTGGGATATTAAAGTTTAGTGCTTAACAAAATTAGAAAATATAAGTTTACTTCTAACTAGCTTATTAAGTGCTTATTCATCGACTTACTTTAGGTCCTTTTCTGAAAGCATGTCCTGTGCAAACAGTTAAAGTAATTGCTTATTCTGGCTTGTTTAGTGCTTATTTATAAGTCACTTTGCTTTTTCAGTTGTTAATATAGCTTATTATCATTTACTTAGCTTATTCTCAGTTAGCCTTTTGCTTATTTCTAGCTTTTTAGCCATTTTAGCTTAAATCCTTGTGCTTGTTCATTTTTTTGTTAACTGTTGGAATCATAAGCTAATTCTGAGCTTATTAGTGGAATTTGTAAAAAGTTGTAGCTATAAAAAGTGCTTATTTAAGTGTGCTTAACAAGTTTCAAAAAGAAAAATCAAAAAGAAAAAAATAAAGACCAAAAAGGAGGTGCACAGATTCGAACCTGTGACCTCCTGCACACCCAGCCACGCACACATCAGACTCCCCTCAACCAACTGCCCTTGGGACTTCTTTTGTTCAAGTCTTGCACAATTAAATCCTTAAGGGCATTTGGCGCTTTATTTTTAAAGCCCTTTTCTAGCTTATTTCGTGGCTTATTTCCAAAACAACCACCTAGTTTCTTATTTTTCTTAGATCAAGCATAAGTCAAAGTAGTTTCGTGAATTTTCATATTTTTCTAAAACTTTTAGTATTTTTAATAATTAATTTAGTTAAATTTAGTTTTTAAATCATAATAAATAATTTAAAAGTCGAAAAATACCCGCTTTTTTCTAAAATTTTCTTTTGTCATATATTAAGTAAGAAAATTGGTTTTACACTTGTAGGATTTTATTTCATAAATTTTACGTTTTTGCTTATGACTCGCGTAATTTTTATAAATAACGTCGTTCTCATTTTAAATCAAGTTTTAGATAATTTAAGTTTACGTTTTAGTTAAAATAGTTTATTTAAGTTATTTTATTTTATAAAATCACAAAACATCATTGTAAAAATAGTGATAGCGTTTATTTAATATATTTTAGCTTTTAATTTTCTTTAATTTGCATTTAAGTCATTGTAATTTATTAATTTTTCTTTAGGTATAGTTATTCATCCTAATCCTTGCGATCACTATCATTAGTGATCATTCTATCATCGATCAAGTGTTTACACACCATTGAGTCTCCGTGGGACATAACGACCGGGAATTCATTGTATTCTCCAGACTTCATTGTATTTGTGTTTTAAGCGGTTTAAGCTTCTTACGGTTGGCCATTCACAAGTGGCCACTTGTGAGAGTAGCTTTTTGTTTTCGATGAATCACCGCCACAATCGAGTCTTCGACTTGATTGCATCACGAAAACACACGAATCGAGCATAACCTATTCATCAGAGGTGACATTTCATAGGATCAAACAACCATTGCTGCCAATCTATCACTTTGTATTTATTCGATCTTCTCACAATCCACTCGTAGCTTTTTAATTGAATGTCTTGAACAATTTTATTAGTAGTCGACACTTTCTTTCCAAACACACGTGCATTTCTTTCTTTCCAAATGAAGTAGTCGGATGTCCAAATAACCGCTTGCCAAACACGAGAAATATTGGTAGGGACATTAACGTTTCCTTATGATGAAAAAAATTCATCAATAGAGAAAGCATTAACGATCCCCACCTTCCACCAACTAAAAATCTTGAACCACACACTCATAGCAAGATCACAGGTGACCGAACTATGAGCACATGTTTCAACAACATTATTACAACTTGGGCAAAGAACCGAATCCAAGTCCACACCTCTTCTATCGAGCTCCACACGCACCGGAAGTCTACCCTTTAAAGCTCTCCACACGAATATGTTTACTTTTTTCGGCACCAACTTATTCCAAATCGTTTCTTTACCACCACTTTCCACAATTAGAATCTTTTCCTCGACTAATCTTGATAATTCTTTGACCTTGAACTCCTCGTCTTCGGATAACACCCACCTCCATCTATCCCTACAATTATTAGAAACAACAACGTTTTGCAATACGCACATTAGATCATCTAACTCCTTACAAACTCTACCCCTAATACTTCTCCCACAATCCCACTCCCATCGCCACACCCCGTTTACCCAAGTACCCATATCCATCACACTACCCTCCTTTCCCCTATCTAAATGGAAAATCCTAGAGAATCTATCACAAAGTCTATGATTATCCACCCATTTATCCGTCCAAAACCTAATTTCCCTCCCGTCCCCCAACACCCCCACGAAAGACGACATAAATTCCACCCCCAAACCCTCGATCTCCTCGCCTATTCTCACAATATCCCGCCAAACCCCACCCCCATTGACCCCCACCCATTACCCTATTCCCGACTAGATCACCTCCATCCCCATGAATGCTTTTAAGTACCCTAACCCAAAGACTCCCCCCTTCCCTCTTAAACCTCCACCACCATTTCCCTAATAAAGCCATGTTTTTTTGCCCGCAATGACCCAATATTTAAACCCCCCCCCCTCCCCATGTGATGCTAGTAACGTATCCCATTTAACCCACGAAAGTTTTTTCCTTTCCCCCGCCCCACCCCAAAAGAAGGTTTTTCTAATTCTCTCGAGTTGCTTTATGACACTCAAAGGCACACGGAACATCAGAAAATAATACAATGGCAAGCTACCTAGAACCGATTTGACCAGTGTTAGACGGCCCCCGAACGACATCATTTTAGCCTTCCAATCCGCCAAACGGCTTTTAAATTTCTCCACCACGGGATTCCATGCACTTATACGCCTCATGTTTTCACCAATCGGTAGACCCAAGTAAGTAAAAGGAAATTCTCCGACACCACACCCCATCCAAACCGCCATATCCATTAATTCCATCTCGTTAACCCTGATACCGTAAAGCTTGCTTTTGTTGTAGTTTACCGAAACACGTTAACAGATTGTTGTTCGCCTTTTTAGTTTGCAGCATAATTATCATAAATTTATAACTTACCATTAAGGATTTAATAGTAATGTCAAATAAAAAACGAAAGTACGAAACACACCTAAATCAAAGGTAGGAAAATATTTTTAGCTACAGTGAGTTAACATTGCAATTTTCATTTAAAATGATTAAGTTAACTGAAAACTACGTTTACTTTTCAGTTATTACGGGACTAACTAAACAGAAAGTAGAAACATAATGCATTGGTACCTGGAACATTTTAGAAAATTCAGGTTTTTTTAATTAAAATGAGTACTACGAAACAAAATCGTATCACGGTCCCATGACACAGCAAGACCCCTTTCGTTCATGAAAATCGCCTAAACCAAACCATATACTCCATCACTCTACTTCGAGTAACCATTTCCACCAAAACGACTTCAATGGGATCGAAGATAATATCTTGAAACATACATATGAATTACAAGAAAACCATTGAGAAGAAACATCAGTATACGACCATTTAGTACTCCTATATCTTAATCTTAGCCAATAAACATCACATTTGAAAACAAAGTAAAACTAGAAAACAAGTTATATTGGTACAACTTGTGTACATATAGGTTAATTATACGCCGTTGAATGCTTGCTGTAGACATCCTCTTTAACTAGTCTTTGTTGCGAAAAAACCTACAACATAAACCTTTCTTTCTTACGTTAAAAAGGCTAGCGGCGCAACTTGTTGCTCGCTTGTCTTCCACCTCTATATAACTCCAAATTGATTATGTCTTCCACCTCTATATAAATCCAAATTGATTATATAAAGAAGCTTATAATTGTAGAATAAAAAAGTAAAAAATGTCTATTGCTTTCCTATATCCCATTTCAGCATACTGTGAATCTGTGAATGTTCCATCCTTCGTCTATAGTGTGTCTTTTTACCCAAGGTTACAAATTTCCTTACTCCATAAACTGAAGTCTTCTTTGGCGGCTATTCGGACAATGCGTATAATGTAATACTATGATTAGGGAACTTTAAATTAACGCAAAGCCACATTCTATGATCTTCAGCTTTCGTGATCTTACCTATGCCCTTTTCTTTTCTTCGAAAAGAAACAAAACTCCCGTCTACTTTGGAAAAGAACAACAAATAACAATAACACTCTAGCCGTCTACTCGACGTACCTGAACACAAGGCTGGGCCATGAATTACTGTTGGTTTTATGGATATAAATTAGTAGACGTGAGTTAGGATCGAACTCGAGACTATGGGATTGCACACTTTACGTATGAGAATTTAAAGTTAATAATTAAATATAAACGTTATATTTATTTATTTATTAAGCGAAATAACTAACGGACGTTAAGTAATTAATGTAATGGACTAACGGCGTTAAAGGTATTTGAAAAGGACTTAATTGCAAAGTTTGGAAGATTCCGGAACCCTTGTTGAGGTATAGAACCGATCGGCATAGGGATAAGAAACAATCCACAACTTGTTCACCAAGTTCTTGGGTATATAAACAATTTAGGGTCTTGTTTTGCACCTCTTGTATTCATTAGCTAAACCTAAAATTGTTTTGTGTGTGTGTTTTGCTAAAACCGATCGGCCACACCTTTGTGGGTGTCGATCCTTAAACTTTTCCACATCAAGTTATTCGTTTACTAAAACTAGCATTACTTTAATTCGGTTTAAGATGCGTGTGTACAAGAACATAGTAATAACACATTATTGTTATTATCTTGGATTGAATTACAAAGCAGTGAGGGTAATTCATATAATCCTAACTAAATCAAATTAGGGTTCATCCGTTGCTAGTTTGTGGATTTGATTATTGTTCGGCTAGAATCAACAAAGGTACGCATATTCCTTATGTTAATTAATTATTCGTTAATACATCCTATACGCTTCCGCAATATTATTTTGATGTTTTGTGATTATTTATTTGAATGTCTTGATATATAATTCCAACAGTGGCATCACGAGTCATTAGTTTTAATGAGTAATTAATTACATAAACGTGTAACAAAACAAATACTTGTATGTTGTTTACTATGTTAATCTAGGGTTTATGTTTAATTTATGTTTTGGTCGATTTTTTTTTTTAAATTGGGGCGTACCATTTTTTTAAAGTCGACATATACATATTTTTTTTTATGGTTTTGAAAATTGTTTGCTAACCTTATTAAAACCTAGAATTAATATTGATTACGTGATTAATTCATGAATAATTTGTTATGTGTCATGGAATTTTTATATGCGATCTTGTGACTTACTTGTATAAATTGTTATGATATCCATGATTATACATGCATGTTAGTCATGGATAAGTTGCTTTAATATATTGTTTAATTGTTGAGACATATTTATTTATGATAAATCTTGAATTGGGAAGACTCAATTAATATATTAATGAATCAATTATGTGCAATTTGGTATAAATTAATTAAGGGTTTACGCAATCGATTCATCGATGTATGTGCTCACTTTCTATTCTTTGAGTGAAAACCCTAAATTAATATATACATTAATTTAACCTAGATATTGATTATTAATAGGGTTTTATCGAATAAGTTGCATGTGGCTACTTGTTTACACGTATAAATTGTTTATTATGTGCGCATTGTTTTTAGTAGTTTATTTTTATTTGTTACTTGTTTGTTTATTATGTTAGGCAGGTTTTAAGCAAAGGGTAATTTTGAATAGAAAATAATACGGACTAAACAATGGCGAAATTTAATTGTTTTGGAAGAGTTAAGTTGTCAAAATAGTTTAATTGATTGGTGACTTTGGTACAATGACCGAGCGGCTCACCCATTCGAATGAACTAATAAAAGGGGTTTAAAGAAGTGCGCATAGTCACATTTGAATGGATGTCTTAGGTTGTGCGTTAGCGCACCGGTCCTCCCCTGTAAGTTCGGTGGAGCTACTTAGTAAGCCATATAAATGTACAAGCTCATCTTAAGGCGAATTAGTTTTAATTCCATGCGCCACTTGGTGGTAATTATCCGAAACACTAAGTGTTTACACTTATGCAAAAGTGCGGTATAATGGATGATAATTAATACTAAATTCCTTGATTGGTGAACCCAATACCTCAATCAAAACTTTGATAATTTGATCTTTATGAATTGGTAATAAAAGTTTTTATTAAATTTATGCTACAAGATGAATGCATGACATCTTTGTACATATTTGATTTGACCACATAAAATCAAAACTAGTACCCTTTTAAAATTAAGAATATGCCATCTAATTAAAAGGAACACTTGAAGTTGCAATTTACGTCATGACAAGACTTGGCGAGATTGTGATGGAGAGGTAAATCTCTATGTAAAGTCGGACCTTACATGGACATATTTGCGCTCTTTAAGTTAGACACTTAAGTTGAGTAGGAAGTGAGACACGGACTCAATGGAATAAGATGGGATGAAACATGTTTATATTTGCGATGGCGTTGGAAAATATAAATCCCATAATGATCTAGGAGTTGGAAATTGTTTGCCAATTAATGTTCGACGATTACCTTATTATATGCGTTTGTTGCTAGCGGATCAAGCGATGTAATGAACCTATGATAATTTGGATCCTAGTTTTCGAGAAAATTATATGGTTATATGTTTATATTACCGTTGGGTATAATTTATTTTCTTGAAAAGTGTATTATCGAAAATACTAATACTTGAACTTTTTACGTAGAAATGGCTCAAAACACCGATAACACTAACATCGCTCTAAATTCTGCGTTCAAAAGTTTTTTGATCGAGAAAAGTTATTGCTCTAAGAATTTCAATGATTAGCACCGCTCTTTGAGAATTGTCTGTAGAGTTGCCGACCGTATGAAATATCTTTATGAACCTTGCCTCACGAACCAACCGGTCTGAAGCTACTCAAGCTCAAAAGGACAGTGGAAGCTGGAGTATAAGCGTCATAATGATGTGGCTTGTCTTATGTTGGGAACAATGGAATCGCTCTTCAAAAGTAGTTCGAACATTATTTCCCATATAATATGCTCAATGAACTTGAACTATGTTTGAGAAACCAAATTGCGTCGATTTATGACTTGACCGACGCATTACACAAATAGGCGGGGAGAGGGTTGATGAGTGTCTAAATACTCATCATTTTGTACCAATTAAAATGCAAAAGCATCCGAAAACACTCGAAATGCATCAAAATGATAAAAATATCACAAATAAGTGTTTTATGTGTTTTAAATGCAAAATATCAAAATCGGTGAAAACGATCAAGTTTGCATAATTGGCGCTTTAGTCCCCAAGTTTCAAAAGTTGTCAAAACAGGTCCACTGGTAAAACAAAATAAAGAAAAATGTTATTCAAGGTCCACGAAATATTCTAAGTTGTCAAAATAGTCCTTGAATAAATCTTTTGTCAAATGGCGAAAAGGTCCCTCAAGTTTTGAAATTGTCACAAATAGTCCTTGGAAAATTGAAAATGTCAAAACTGGTCCTTGTACTATTAAAGTTTGTCAGTTTTAGTCCTTGTGTGAACTTTGATAGATTGGCAGAGATGGTCCTTCAAAAATCAGAATTACAAGTTTAGTCCTTGTATTATAAACCTACCAAGCCTTGTCAAAACTATTTTTGACCCCTGCCACTTATACCTTTGACCCCTGTCATTGCCTCATTTTGAACCTTTGGTCAAAGTCAGTCAAACGATACCCAATTACCCGCCCCCACTGTTTATCTCTCCCACAAGTTGCCTGCAACTCTCAGGCCCCTCTCCCATCACCTTTCCCTCCCCCCATCATCACCTCTACCCACCTTTCCCACCACAATAAATGCCACCCCCCTAGTTGCTAAATCAGAGCCTACAGGTCAATACAGTCTTTCCCGCCAAAATGATCAAACAGCTATTATCACTCAAAACTCATCCATTGGCCAAG
Organism: Chrysanthemum lavandulifolium; assembly: GCA_022545495.1. Taxonomy (NCBI): domain Eukaryota; kingdom Viridiplantae; phylum Streptophyta; class Magnoliopsida; order Asterales; family Asteraceae; genus Chrysanthemum; species Chrysanthemum lavandulifolium. Next base: position 72,254,948 of record CM040246.1, read on the forward strand.
CTTAGAGGTGGGATTTGCTCAGAAGGACACGTGGAAGCTTTTTGATGCATAAAAGAGGAAGAGAGGAAAGAGAAGAAGTAGTTAGTTAGTTTTTAAAATTTAATGTATGTCGTTTTTATTAAACTGTCTTAATTAGTTTATGATTTTGTAATTTTAAGCTCTACTGTACTAAAACTAAGTGGTTTGATAATTATAACTCAGTTTCAAGTCTTAATTCAAGGGTTCATTTATATTTCAAGTTTGTAGTTTACTGTTTCAAATTTTAGATTCAAGTTCTTAAATTCAAGCTTCCAACGACTTATTTTTAAGTTCGAAAAGCTTATTCAAGCTTAATATAGCTTTTGTAAGCTTGTTGTTCATTTCAAGCATAATGGGTTGATGGTCAACAAAAGTCAACAGAGAAGAAATTTTGGTTCAAGCAGGTTGGAATTGGATAGTGGGTGTTGCAGAGATGAATTTGGGGTGGAATTAGCTTAGTATAGTGTAGTAATGGTTCTGTTTAAGCTGCACTAACAGGCTGGACATTTGTAAGCTTATTATCTCATTTTCATTTTTCTATGCAGTTTTCATATTGTGCTCACATTTAAACCTGTGATCATTAAATGGCTTAAATATGTTTAATTAGTAGTAATTAGGTTCACTAAACTTAGTTTAAGTGGTAAAATTAGATAACTTAGTAATTAGCTTAGTTTAAATTAGTAAAACAGTCTCAAAAGTTGTGTTTGGATTAGTAATTTACAAGAGCTTAAGCTCTTGTCTGTGCTTGATAACTGTCTATGCAGTCTTAATATTGTCCACTTAAGTCATTTTGATCAGTTATTTGTCACTACATTAGCTCAAAAGTCAAAAGTACCATTTAACTGTCCTAATTTCTTGTCTGATGAGATTTTGTGAAATCAAAAACATGTTTTGTGTTTATAATACATAGAACTAGCTTGCATTAGGTTTAATTCACTTTAATACATCAACACCAGTCCAATAAATTGGATCAAGGTTCATAAAAGTCAAATTCACAAAACTGTCAAAAGTCAAAAATAAGTGAAAACTCAGTTTTCTCCAAACTAGAGTGATTTTTCATTGACTCAGTTTTGGGTCAATTCAAGTGAGACTTTTTGTTTTTAAAACTTCAACTGGTCAAGTTACTTTTCATGATTTTTATTGATTTTTAGAAATTTTCTAAAGGCTTCAAATAAGCTTGTCAAACAAGGCTTATATGCCCTGTTCACAAAACTCAGTCAAAGTTGAGTTTTCTCAGCTTATTGCAGGGTTTGTCAAAAGCTCCTCAGAGCTTCTCTAGGTCTGGTTTTTGGTTTGAAGATAGCTAGCCAGGTCTATTTTAGATTCTAACCTTTTGTTTTCTGTTACAGCTTATTATTAAGCAGTTGCTTAAGCTGCAAGTAGTAGCCTCAAAACTGATTTTTAGCTTAAACTCAAAACAACCAAATCTGTGCATCTTGTATTTCAGAGGTTAATAGTAGTTGAAAATTGTTGCTTTAGAGTACTTATAGCTTATTAGAGCTTACATAATGATTTGGTACCGTTTGGTACCTTGTGCTTATTCAAGTGCTTATTACATAAGCACTTACAATTCTGATTGCATTTTCCTTCACACAAGCCCATGTTTTTCTATTTTTCTTAGATTCACATATTAAATTAGATTTTCCTGAATTTTTCATATTTTTCCATAACAGTTTGCTATTTTCTTAATTAAAAGCAGTTTTAGGTAATTTTAATTAGCTTTTGATACAATTAAATCGAGAAAAGTTCAAAAATAATTTTTCATTTTTCTGAGGTTAAGATAAATATAAAAAGTAAAAATTATTTTTCCAGATTTTTCATAGTTAAATTTGTAATTTTAGTAATTTAATTAGTTTTAAATAGTTTAAAATTCATAGAAAATAGGAAAATAATCAGAAAAATATAAAAATAGTTTTGAAAATTCTCTTTGTTATTTTAGATTTTTCCAAGTCATAATTATATTTTTCTAGCTTTATTTCATATTTTCTTGTATTTTAGGTTATTATTAATTAGTTAAAAATAGTTTTAATTAATAATAATTAGATAAATAGTTATAAAATAATTTTCTTTTTCTTAAAATTTTCTTTTATCATTAGGTTTGTAAAAATATCATTTCATATTTTTAGGATTAATCTTGCTTGGTTTCACATTTTCTTGTGTGCGTCGCGTAGTTTTTAATTTAAATTCGTAAAAGAAAAAATCAAAAACATCAATTTAAAAATAGTGATAGCGTTTATTTAATATAGTTTATCTTTTAATTTCCTTTAATTTGCATTTAAGCCCCTGTAATTTACAAAACTTTTCTTTAGGTATAAATAACTCAAAATCCTTACTGATCACTATCCTTAGTGATTATTCGACATCTGATTGTGTTAAATACCATTCATCCTCCGTGGGACTTAACGACCCGGGAATCCACTGTATTCTCCTGATCTAAATTGCATTTGGTGTTTGAACTGTTTTAAGTTCCTTACGGTTGGTCATTCACAAGTGGCTAGCTTGCGTGAGAAAACTTGACGGTTTTGCACCAATCAAGGGTAAACCCGTAAGTGCTCATGTGCTGGAAATGAATGGTTACATGGACCAGCTAAAAGCACTTGGCAAAACTTATGAAGATGACATGGCTGTGAATCTGATTAATAGATCCCTTAACAAGGATTTTAATGGTTTTGTCGGAAATTTCAATATGCACCGCGTGGGAAGGCGATTCTTGACCTACACGCATTGCTCATTGATTATGAAAGGGTTGCCTCAAAAGGTTCCTACCGCCCGGTACTTGCTATTCGGGGTGGAATAATTAATAAGCCAAAACCGCAGTGCGAACAACAAGAAGGGAAGGGTAAGGAAAGGTTGACAAAGGCAAACGGTGATGGCCTATCAACCTCAACCCAAGAAGAACCCTACTCCTAGGAAGGATAATCCTAAAAGGATCAAGCATGCCACCACCGTAAGGCGTTGGGCATTGGAAGAGAAACTGTGCTCTCTATCTTGATGAATTGCGGGCAAATAAGATGAAGTATGAAGGGTCTCATGGCCGTACTTGTGTAATTTATTTGTCATTGAATTATTTACTCTAAATCATAATCATTCACGGTATATGATACGGTGTGGTATTCACATTTGTAACACACTGCGGGGGTTTAGAGTGGAAAGGAAGCTTGCCTATGGGGAGCAATATCTGCGCGTGGAAATGGCGCATATTTGTTGAAGCCATAGGAACGTTTAGTTTAGTATTGCCTTGGCTTAGTACTTGTTATTGAACAATTGTCATTACGCACCTTCTATAATTAGAGGTGTTGTTTCCTTTCGCTTTTGTTGGATGATGGTTTTACTCATACTATTTCACGTAATGGAATTGATGTTTCTTTAAATGGTGTATTTTATTTTAAAGCAATTCTTGTGAATGGTGTGTTTGAAATTGATGTGATTGAAATGAATCTAACAATAATAATAATTCAATGTTTAGCATTAACAAGAAGATAAAGTTAGACTTGAATTCTTCTTATCTTTGGCATTGTAGACTTGCTCATATAGGCAAGGCTCGCATGCATAAGTGCAACTAGAAGGGCTTTTGCAAAATATCAATGATGAATCATTCGATAAATGTGAGTCATGCATATCCGGGAAGATGACTAAGAAACCTTTTCATAGCAATATGGAGAGGGCTTCGATCTACTTGGTCTTATTCATCTTGATGTGTGTGGACCACTTAGACATGTGTCAAAGAGAGGTGCTAACTACTTTTAACCTTTACCGATGATTTCACCGTTATGGTTATGTTTATTTACTTAAGCATAAACATGAGGTGTTTGAAACATTTAAGGTTTTCAAAGTCAAGTAGAACGCAATTGGGAAAGAAGATTAAAGCTCTTCGATCCGATAGAGGAGGCGAGTATCTAAGCCAAGAGTTTAAAGATTACTTAGTGAGAATGGAATTGTCCAGATCTCACTTCTCCATATACTCCACAACAAAATGGTGTATCGAGAGAAGAAATCGTACATTGTTGGACATGATACGATCTATGTTTAATCTTACCACTCTACCTTTATCCTTTTGGGATTATGCTTTAGAATCATTGTTCAGATTCTAAATATGGTTCCCACAAAGAAGGTTGATAAGACACCATATGAAATATGGCATGGTAAAGCTCTAACTTTGTCTTATTTAAAGGTGCAGGGTTGCGAGGCGTATGTTAGACGTGACTCGCAGATAAACTCCAACAAAGATCTCGTAAAGTGTATCTTCGTAGGATACCCTAAGGAAACTATGGGTTACTACTTTTACTATCCAACCGAAAATAAAGTAATTGTTGCTAGGTATGGAGATTTTCTTGAAAGAGATCTCGTATCTCAAGAATTCGATGGGAGAGTTTATGATCCGGAAGATGATCAAGAAGATGCATTACCTTCTAAAACACTAACGCATTCGGTGAGAACACGATAGTCCGGGTCCTCCACCGAAGTTGAAGTGATTCCGTTCAGAGATCCGTAAGGAATATACGTGCACCGAACGTCTATGTCTTAACGTGAGGTTGAGGAAACTATGTTAGGAGATCTTGGAGAGCCTACTAGTTATAAAGTCGCCATGGCAAGTCCCGACAAGGCTAAATGGCGAGTTGCAATGAATGGGAAATGCAATCCATGAGAGAAAATGAAGTCTGGTAGAGGTTGACTTACCTCCAAACGCCTCGGTGGTTGGGAGTAAGTGGATCTATAAGATTAAGACCGACATGGATGGCAATGTACACGTCTATAAAGCTCGTCTAGTTGCGCAAGGTTTTACTCAAACTTATGGCATTGATTACGAGGAGACCTTTTCTCCTGTGGCGGACATTAGAGCTATTAGAATTCTCATAGCTATAGCGACATACTATGACTATGAGATATGGCAAATGGATGTCAAAACCGCTTTCTTAAATGGTCGCTTACATGAAGACATCTATATGAAGCAACTCGAGGGGTTCGTGAATCCACAATTTCCAAACCGTGTATGCAAACTTCAAAGGTCCATTTATGGATTGAAGCAAGCATCAAGGCAATGGAATAAAAGATTTGATGAAGAAATCAAAAGGTATGGATTTATTCAAAATCTTGATGAGCCATGTGTATATCACAAAGTTAGTGGGAGTGATGTGATTTTCCTAATTCTTTATGTCGATGACATATTAATTATGGGAAAAGACATTCCAAGCATGCAAAATGTTAAGGCATATCTTGGGAAGTGTTTTTCCATGAAAGATTTAGGAGAAGTCATACATTCTGGGAATTAAGATCTACCGAGATAGGTCAAAGCGCTTAATTGGTTTAAGTCAAAGCGCTTACATTGATAAAATATTGAAGAGATTCAATATGCAAAATTCCAAGAAAGGATATTTGCCGATGGAAGTAAAGCATGGCTTATGTAGCGATATGTGTGGTTCAACACTGCTTGAGGTGGCACGCATGCGAAAGTTCCTTATGCTTTGGTCAGAGGATCTATTATGTATGTTTGTGAGATGCACAAGGCCGATGTGGCGTCGCTCAAAACATGACCAATCGATATCAACGAATCGGGTGAACTTCATCGATTGTTTATTAAGCATATTCTCAAGTATCTCGTAAATACTAAAGATATGTTTTTAGTGTATGGTGGAAATCCGGACACGAGCTTGGTTTACTGAGTTCTTGTGATGCGTCTGGCGGTGTGATAAAGATGATACGAAGTCTCGAGACGGGTTATGTCTTTGTCATCAATGGAGGAGCAGTTGATTGGAAGAGCAAGAAGCGATACGATGCGATGTCTCTGATGAAGCCGAATACATAGCCGCCGGAAGCGCAATGGAGGTCTGTTTGGATTAGGAAATTCATTTCGTGGCTTGGTGTTATGCCTTCAATTGAATCGCCTATTGATATGTATTGTGACAATTCTGCGCAATCATATTTGCCAATGAACACGAGTCATGAAGGGCACCGACATTTTCTACTAAGTATCACTATGTTCGGGAACAAGTCCGGAAGGTGAAATAAATCTCATCGAAAGTTCACATGATGATAACTTAGTGACCCGTTCACTAAGGCTTTAGCTAAAGACAAGCTTGTAGGACTTGCCAATGGAATTGGACTTCGTTTAGCTAATAGTTTCATGCATAAGCGTGATTAGTATTTGGATAAAGGATATTGTAAAACATTTATTATTTTGATGAAATAAAGTTTGGATTATGTTTATTTTCATTTATAATATTGTTGTCCTATATTTGCATGTTTAATCCGTGAATAACTAAGTTATTCTAAATGTCCGTTGTCGATTAATGATATGGGAGTATCATTAAACTAAGACAAATCGAGAGATGTGGTAGAATATACTTGAAAGTATATTGATGAGAATGCATACCAATTTCGGATGATATTCAATGAATTGAATATATGACTTATCCTAACTACATAATTTACTTTGTGGATATTGTTATAAGTAAATTATGAATAGTTATCCTCGACTTGAGATACCGGATAAATGTCATGAATGTAGTGCATTTCGTGGAGCAACTTAACGCTATACGTGGCGGTAGTCATAAGGGTTGTTTTCGAAATGTTACAAAGTTTGTGGGTTATTCTTGTAGTCAAGATAGAATTTGTTCCTTCAAATTTATTTGGAGTTTAATCTTCTTGGGCCCTCGTAGGGTTGACAAGATGTTTGTGCGGCCGCACCCAAATCTCCCTAAATATGTTTAGATGATTCGGTAATCTTGGTCAATCACTTACAAACGAGAAATGTAATAGTTATATAAAGAATGACTTAATTCCATATCTTTATTTAACGTGGTATTAGAAACAAAAGGATAATAATAATGAGAAATCATTAAAAGGTTTTCGGGAGCCTTGCTCGAGTTGTACTAGAGGCATCGAAGTGTTGCTAGACGCTAACCGAATGTGATCACTCTATTAAGATATATCCAAGTGGGGCTGTTGGTTTTATGGATATAAATTAGTAGGCGTGAGTTAGGATCGAACTCGAGACTATGGGATTGCACACTTTATGTATGAGAATTTAAAGTTAATAATTAAATATAAACGTTATATTTATTTATTTATTAAACGAAATAACTAACGGACGTTAAGTAATTAATGTAATGGACTAACAGGCGTTAAAGGTATTTGGAAAAGGACTTAATTGCAAAGTTTGGAAGATTCCGGAACCCTTGTTGAGGTATAGAACCGATCGGCATAGGGATAAGGAAACAATCCACAACTTGTTCACCAAGTTTGCTTGGGTATATAAACAAGGCTAGGGGTCTTGTTTTGCACCTCTTGTATTCATTAGCTAAACCTAAAATTGTTTTGTGTGTGTTTTTGCTAAAACCGATCGGCCAAACCTTTGTGGGTGTCGATCCTTAAACTTTCCACATCAAGTTATTCGTTTACTAAAACTAGCATTACTTTAATTTGGTTTAGTGCGTGTGTACAAGAACATAGTAATAACACATTATTGTTATTATCTTGGATTGAATTACAAAGCAGTGAGGGTAATTCATATAATCCTAACTAAATCAAATTAGGGTTCATCCGTTGCTAGTTTGTGGATTTGATTCTTGTTCGGCTAGAATCAACAAAGGTACGCATATTCCTTATGTTAATTAATTATTCGTTAATACATCCTATACGCTTCCGCAATATTACTTTGATGTTTTGTGATTATTTATTTGAATGTCTTGATATATAATTCCAACAATTACTTGACCCATTCAAACACTCAAAAAACTAGCATTATACCCGTACAATTTTATATCTTAGAGTATGATTTAAGATTTACAAACATAAACACGTTTAAACTGAAAAACTTTATTGTCCAACATCTTTAAAACATAAATACCGTATGAAATTATTCTTTGAACAAAAAACTAAAAAAGTAAACAAGCATGAAAAACCATAGGATTTATACAAGAATTATAGTGACGATAACAATCAATCGAAAAAGGAAAATGACTTAAGAAGAAGAGTGAGGAGTCAAGGGTAGATTGGTATAGTATCCCGAGAAGTGATATCCAAGTTGTTCGTGACTGTGATTGTCCTTAGGAAATGATTGGTTGATGATGATACTTTGTTTAAAATTGACGAACGATGGAATAGAGATTCAATATCTGTGCAGTGAGAAAGAACATCACACTGTTTGTTTGTTTTAAAAAGAAAAGTCATGTACTCAAGTTTAGGGATGATACCAATGATCCATGAAAGTTCGAGCATCTTTTCTTTATATGATCAAGTTATCACCTCTAAAACTCAAGAACCAGGCTAAGTAGTTTAGATATGAACTAGAAGAGTTGAAGGCGGTTTCTTTAACTTAACGTGTATATATATAATAACACTAAAAAAATCAACATTTTGGCACGACAATCTCATGCCAAAATTACAAATGAGGTCAACCCAAAAGCCAAATAGCAATGCATTAGGGCCGTCTCGTAGATTTTAGTGGCCCCGTGCCAATACCACAAAAAGGCCCTTAAACACACACATAATATACATATGTATAAGTAGTGCATGAATTAGTTAAGCTCAAGCCTCATATTGTGTTCATATATATAATAGAAGTGCATGAAATTTGGTGGCCTTCGTCAAGCGATGGCCCTATGCAATCGCACCTCTTGCACTCCCCTAAAGCCGGCCCTGCAAGGCATGTCGTGCCAAATTGGCACAACAATCCTTTGTATGTTTGGGACGACAGATTGGTGGGCCCCACAAGAAAATCAACGAGAAAAAAAAAGTGGGACAACATAGTATTTGCAAAAAAGGGACAATACAATCGTCCCAAGTTTTGTTTTTTTTTTTTGTTTTTTTTTAAACTTTCTTTACTCTTTTTAAAATAAATAAGAAAATTTATTTTAAAACCCTTTGGGATGACACATGTATTTATTATGGGACGATATTATCGTCCCAAAGTAATTTCCACATAAGCGAAGCTGCAGTTTGGGACGATCCACGTGGTATGCTTACAAAATGGGACGACTTGTTTCTTTGTACTTTAGGGACGACATTGTCGTCCCTAATAATTCTGGGAGGCCAAAAAAATGCAGCAAAACTGCAGTTTTCCTGATTTTTTTCGTATTTTTTTCGGGAAAAAATCTACCAAAACAAATACAACCTGTAGTCAATCACAATCCACAATACCAATTCGACAATATCATACTATACCAAATTACTAAACGGATCGAATAACATTCCACAATTTCACGATACCATTCGACAAATACGATACAAATTAAACTACTCTTAAACTATACAAGTCACAAATTTCCTAATTAACATGTCTCAAACTAACAAGTCACAAGCTTATGAAGCTAACATGTCTTAAAGTTATAAAGTTAACATAAATCCACGATACCATTCGACAAATTCAATACTATTCCATAAAATTAACATGTCTAAAAGTCACAAACTTCCCGCCTACTCCTCATAGTACTCGTCGCCCGACTCGTCGCCCGCCTCATTATTATGATCATTATTATCCAAATCATTATTATCAATATGATCAACTTGTCTCAAATGAGGATTATTTTGTGAGTCGTATTGGTTAAGGTATGGTGGCGGCATTGCATAGTTAGAACTAGAACCCGGGCACGGAGAAGAGTTGGGAAAGGTGGGACGATAACAACCGGCAAATGTATTATTGGGGTCGAAAATGGGAGGTTGGAAACCATAAAGGCCGGGAATGGGAGGTTGGAAACCATAAGGGCCGGGAATGGGAGGTTGGAAAGCAACAGGGTCGGGAATGGAAGGTTGGAAACCAACAGAGCCGGGAATGGGAAAAGGGCCAGGAAAGGGTGCACGGGGAAAGGGAACACAAAATGCGTTACCTTGTTGGTTGTAATGGATGAAAAACTGCTCAAGGTATGATCAGAACGCCCCAACTGTAGAATAAGCCGCGGTAGCTTGTTCCTTAGCCACGCGAGCCTCTTGCTCAGCCACGCGAGCTCGTTCTTGCGCCTCCTCAGTTTGCTTCTCCGCTCAGCTCAACACCTCTGTCATATGCTGCCTAGTAATGTAATCTTGACCAACAGACCCACGTGTGGACCTGTGAGAGGTTGAGCCACCACCTAGTAACCTCCTGCCCCTGCCTGTCATGTATTGGCGGTTGTCACTCGGAACTATACGAGCCAATATTTCTAAGCTGCTCATGTACGGGATGACACCGCCTCTGACTTGCTCTTGAAGGGCCTTCATCGCATTCTGTGTAATTTCAATATATATATAAAAAATGTATGTTAAAAACAAGTAAGTTAGGAAAAAGTAAATAAATAAGAAGTAACTTAATATTAATGACGCATGTTAAGATATAAATTACTTACGTAAGCCGTCTCGTTCTCTCTGGTCTTAAATGTGTCATCTTTTCTTGAATGGCCCTTCCTCCAAGTTTCAATAAGGTCTTCATTTTGATTGTCATGGGTGACCCTCTATACATACAATATAAAATAAATTAATAACGAGGTAAACACTAGAACAAAAAGTGGATTTGGCCACACCGAATATGTGTGACGATATACATATAGTCACACATGATTTTTCGGCCGTGTGTGACTAAAGGTGCCGCGACCATAGGTACTCTATGGTCACGTGTTTGACTTTTTTTTAGTCTCTATTGCAAAAGAGTAACCAAAACCGTAACATGTGTGACTAATTAGGTACAAATTTTGTTGGATTAATCCGTATTAGTAACCATAAACACTGTATAGTCACACAAAGCATGTTTCTTTTGGGTATTTAGTCACATACAATTGAGCATAAAGTGGCCAAAAGTGTTAATAAGTGTGACCATATGTTGTTTAAGGTGAAGAAATATGTCTTTTGTGTGACTATTGATCATCCAATGGCCACTTGAATTTTATTTTTATGTGGCCTTTTGTAACATTTAGTCACACAAAGCATGTTTGTTTTGTGTATTTAGTCACATACAATTAATCATAAAGTGGCCAAACGTGTTAATAAGTGTGACCATATGGTGTTTAAAGTGAAGAAACGTGTATTTTGTGTGACTATTGATCATCCAATGGCCACATGAAATTTATGTTTGTGTGGCCTTTTCTAACATTTAGTCACACAAATCATGTTTGTTTTGGGTATTTAGTCACATACAATTAACCATAAAGTGGCTAAAAGTGTTAATAAGTGTGACCATATGGTGTTTAAAGTGAAGAAATGTGTGTTTTGTGTGACTATTGATCATCCAATGGCCACTTGAATTTTATGTTAGTGTGGCCTTTTCTAACATTTAGTCACACAAAGCACGTTTCTTTTGGGTATTTAGTCACATACAATTAATCATAAAGTGGCCAAAAGTGTTAATACGTGTGACCATATGGTGTTTTAAGTGAAGAAATGTGTGTTTTGTGAGACTATTGCTCATTCAATGGCCACATTAATTTTATGTTTGTGTGGCCTTTTCTAACATTTAGTCACACAAAGCATGTTTGTTTTGGGTATTTAGTCACATGCAATTAACCATAAAGTGGCTAAAAGTGTTAATAAGTTGTGACCATATGGTGTTTAAAGTGAAGAAATGTGTGTTTTGTGTGACTATTGATCATCCAATGGCCACTTGAATTTTATGTTTGTGTGGCCTTTTCTAACATTTAGTCACACAAAGCATGTTTGTTTTGGGTATTTAGTCACATACAATTAATCATAAAGTGGCCAAAAGTGTTAATAAGTGTGACCATATGGTGTTTTAAGTGAAGAAATGTGTGTTTTGTGTGACTATTGATCATCCAATGGCCACATGAATTTTATGTTTGTGTGGCCTTTTCTAACATTTAGTCACACAAAGCTTGTTTCTTCAGTCACATACAATTAAGCATAAAGTGACCAAAAGTGTTAATAAGTGTGACCATATGGTGTTTAAGGTGAATAAATATGTTTTTTGTGTGACTATTGATCATCCAATGGCCACTTGAATTTTCTTTTGTGTGGCCTTTTGTAATATTTAGTCACACAAACCATGTTTGTTTTGGTTATTTAGTCACATACAATTAAGCATAAAGTGGCCAAAAGTGTTAATAAGTGTGACCATATGCTGTTTAAAGTTAAGAAACGTGTACTTTGTGTGACTATTGATCATCCAATAGTCACATGAATTTTATTTTATGTGGCTTTTTGTAATATTTAGTCACACAATAAATTAAGCAAACAGTGACCAAAAGTGTTAATATGTGTGACTATATATATCTTTTAGTCACATTTAAGAAATCAATATATATATAAAAACAAATTCAAATATATATCAAAACAAATTCAAATACAATAAAATTAGAATGTATATAACTGAACCAAATATAAAACTCGTATATAACTCTATACCCTAGGACCTCCTTTTATACCCTAAGGAGTCCTAGTCGGCTTACAATACTTTCCTAAATATCTATAATGTTTTCCACAAACCACTAATACATATCATATAAGCAGCACTAACTATATGAACCAGCAGTACTAACTTATAACTAACAATTGTAACTAATACACTAGCAATATTAACTTCAAGGAGTCTTAATCTCTGCGTAGTCTTAACTTTGTACTAGTATTCGGTACATCCTTGCAGAATTTCACACCTGGTGCTAACCCAGGACCTCTAATTGCAACCGGTACCTGATTCCATTATAAACACATATCCAATGTTCCTACTAGCAATCAAATACACATGAAACAGGTAAGCGGCTTACGGGCTGCAGAGTGTGCGAGGTTAGGATCTGAACTTTGCCATCCTTATCAACAAGGGCTCTCCTCCTTGTTTCTCTTCACCATGTCCTCTGCATTACCATGATCTGCAATACCACATATATTCCATCTACTTCCTTTATTGCATCAAGGATCATCTGTCACCACAAACCATCTCATAAATATATACAACATAAAGGTTGGCTCAAAGTTGAAGGAGCACACATCGATTTTCTTAAAATAAAGAGGACAAAGTGACTAGGACTCTCGTATATTTACACAATTAAACTTCACAAATATTCCAAGGAAATTTTCTATAAACAAAATTCTACTTTTTCACATAAGTGAAAATAGCGAGTTTAGTTAATGTCCTCAATGTACACCGTGCACGAAACACCATGTGCCGACTATACTTAATGATGACCATCCATATTCTCTCATTAATAGATTTTGGATGAAACATACAATAAAACATGGAAACAATGGATCATGAATCGAGACTATATAATGCAGTTCATGGAAGAGGGCTCGGATTAGTTACCATGGTTGTTTCCTTGAACCTACTTATGGACTTTCTTGCAAAATTCTCTTTTTCCTGCACCTTAACCACTTGCATCCTTTTAGAATCACTAGAATACTCAGCAAGGAAATCCATCGTATTTATCTCCTGAACAAACCAAAAACAGAACCAACTATCAGCAAATTATTCGAGAACAGTTCTGCATACTTCCTCATATTTAGGACCAGATTCTTTTCTTCTTTTTTTTAATTAAACTAAGTTGCCCTTTGCATTTTAGAACTAACCTGTTCATCGTTGGAGCGTTTAGCACCTCTTCTAGCCTGCAGTTCCAGTTCTTTCAGCTCATTTCTTATTAGTTCAAATCGTTAGATTTCAGTTGCTTCAGGTGGTGTATTGTCCTGCACGCATGCGAATACCATTCTAATAAAATATATGAAATGTTGTGAAACATAAAATCTTCATACAAGTATAAATTTTAAGACCATAACAACATATAACTAAAATATAGTTTTACAACGACAACATTTCTGGTGAAGAAGCAACAACTGGGTGATTATCGGATCATTTATAATAACGTATTTATACATAGCAAGTAACACAATGAACAAGAGCCAAGGATTCAGAGTTAACAAGAGACTGGTTTCAAAAGAAGAAATTGCATGAATATGATAACTTTCTCTTCTAAAAGGAGTCATTACATTCGATAAAAGCATGTATTCTGAAACTATTTTGGATCTCTAACTGTGCCTTTCTATACGCCTAGGATATAATCATATATCAGAATATCAGATCATAGTGATTTCCGAAGTACACTTTTAGGGGCAGTTTCTGAATGGAGGTCTAGGGGTGGGCTTAGACGGCGTACAAAAATGCTCCATAAGCCACCATACTTACTAATGAAACATAATTACATAAATAAAGAAATAAAATAAATGAGAATGCCAAAGAAATAGACATATCAGATACTAATATCATGCCAAAGCGATCCATAACTATCCGCTAATGGATTATACGCGCTGGACCTATCTCAATATTTGAATTCCCACGGTTCATGCCTCTATTACTAGCAGATTTCCTCTTATCACTAACAGAAATCATCCCCTAATATCATATACAATTAATTCGATATTAATTATAATCAAATACTGCATTCTTTCTACCACAGGACTATCATTGGTACAATTTCCACTACCCGGATGCAGAGAGTCACCTGCCGAAGCGAATCTGCCTTTGCTCTAAAAGAGACCTCCAAAAATTCAGCCTCTTTGTTGAGTTTCCTTATTTTCTTGAGGTCAGAACAAGCAGCTTTCAGATGCTCCTTCCCAGGATTAAAGCTTGATACATCACGTTCTTGCAGTAATTCCTCCAGCCTTAGAAGAGCTTCGTCAACACTCTCCAACGCCTAAAAGATTGTAGCCGTAAGTTCCATCATTACCAATTATATAAACACTTCTACCCGAATAGTTTAAAGTTGGCATAATACATAAGTAAGGAATTATATGTCTAACCAGTGTGCAAAATGACAAACGAGTTGACATTTTTCTTGAAACCAAGCCGCTTCCGACAAATACAGAGCATCCAAAAGGCCTTGACAATTGAACACACCATCACGAGAACTCGCCACCGCACCACGCTTGACTTAGTGTTAAAAGATGTCAAAAAATTTGTCGTGATAATTCTTATAGGAATCAGATCATTCCGCTAAGATCACGGTTTGTAACAATTTAACCTCTTCTATAGTTCGATTTATTGTAAAGTTGAATAGATTACTAAAATCGCTTTTTGTTTCTACATGTTACTAATTGTGATCAGAGAAAGACTAGTTTGCTGACTAAAAAGAATCAAGTTAATGTACCAAAGGTCAAAGCTCAAAAAGTTTCTGCAGAGCCTTCTGAAAAGGAACCCGATGTAAATGCTATTCAGATTGACAGAATAGTAGTTTCACAGTTGCAAAGCTTTTCAAAGAAAGGTTTGTTTTAAATAAAAAAAAAATTATCAAATTCCAATCTTATATGTGAAAGTGAAATTATATTAATGTTTGCATACATGCGATACAGGGGAAAGTGAGATTAATGAGAAGCTCATGGTATCTAGCAAGCCAAACTTTACTGATATAGACTATGACCACAAAGATCCTCAAATGTGCAGCATCTATGCACATGAGATATATGCAGATTGAGCCGCCTAATTGTGTCAGTGCCATTATATGATAGTACTGAGCCAACACCACTACGGGTGGTTTTCTCTTGAATCTGAGACAACCAAACACCCCTTGTGGGTCGTCTCTGTTGGACCTAAAACAACCAAACACACCCTATTGTTCTCTTTTTAATCCCAGATTAACAAACAAAATAAATAAGCTTATATAAGCAAGTAATAAACAAATCCAAACACAAACCTCGTAAATCACGGGTTTTGACCTGAATCCAAATCGGGTTTACCCTCTGACCAAAGACCAAATTGATCAAACAAACACCTCTTATAACTCATTTTACCACCACATAAAACTTTGTCAAATCGTTTTTAATCCATCTTTAATCCACGAAAAAAATAAAAATTAAATAATAATCGGTTTTATAAGAAATAACAAGATAGGTGGTGTTTTGGCATACCAAATTGAGAGGAAAGAGAGGAGGGACCGATGGAGACGATGATGGCGGCGTAGGAGTGACGGCAAGGGTGGTTGGTGGCGAGGCAGTGCGGGGTGTCGGCTGGAAAAAAGGAGGGACAGTGATAATGGCTTTGGGGGAGATGTGAGATATATTTTAGGGGGAGATGAAGATGATGAAGATGCAAGAGGATGTGATTTTTGTTTGGGGGAAAGAGATAAGTGTGACTGAATAAATGAAAAAAATGGAGGGATAATAAAGTTTGTGATTTTGATTTTGGGGAAAAGTAAGGCGAGATATGATGAAAATAAATGGTGGGAATACTAATTTTGGGGAAAATTTTATGAAACAAAGTATAAATTTTGAAAATTATTTCAGTTTTGCACATATCCCGTCTATCAAATGAACTCGAAATGTTTAATGAGTTGAGCTCAACCTTATATAAGTTCGACTCGAGTTATTGTTGATTTTTCGAGCTTGTAAATGATATAGCATATATATGTTTTTTATATATTTTGTATGTAAAATACTTATTTATGAATGTATTTCGAGCTTAATTCGAACCGAATTCGATTCTTAAGTTATATTTCAATTTTAATTTGTGTAAGAAAACACATCTTGACATATAAATCAAGCTTTTCGAGTCAAGCTCAAGCCGATTTCAAACTTTCTCGATCCCGGATAACATGATCGGGAGGTCTCTGGATACTTGCTTCTTAGTGTCTGTGACAAACAGTATACACCTACCAAGCCGGTGAAACCCATGCATAACCGCTTTTAATAACTTCAAATACAATTCATATAACCTTCACACTATAACTATACACCTACCAAGTCGGTGCAACCAATACATGACCGGTGATGATGGCTAATTCACATGGGTCATAGGTCATGTGCATTAGGTTATCACTTTTCACATTCATTATAATGGGTATTTGACATCATACGGGTCATATGCATCGGGTCATAGTTGCTTAGAGTGTCATGTTACGACACATCCATGACCGTTGACAATAAGTAATTAACATGGGTAATGGGTCATGTGCATTGGGTTGCAGTGGCTTATAGTGTCATATTATCGACCGATGTTGCAAAAATCGGTCAACTCGGCCGATTAATTGCCGATTAATCGTTAATCGGCCGAGTACCTTGTCGATTTTTGAAAATCGGTCGAAAAATCGGACTAGGAAAAAAATCAACACTAAGCAGTCAAAAAATCGGCTGAATCGGCCGATTAATCGGCCGAATCGGTCAAAAATCGGCCAAATCGGTCATTTTAAAAAAAAATCATAATTTAGGCATTCTACTTAATTTGGGGATCGTATATTTCATTTATAACGCACAATGGGCATCATAATCAGAATTTGAGCCTTTTATTGAGGTTTGGAAACATAGCAGGCTTAGAATCGGTTAAGATTTTTAGTTTGGTCTCTAGAAATACCATAAAATTGCAGGAAATACCAATCCGATTAATCACCGATTAATCCCGACTTGACCGATTACTCGCTTCAGGGTGGTCGACCGCCCGACTACCGATTCACGATTTTTGCAACATTGTTATCGACCAATACATGACTGGTGATGAACAATGGGTAATTGACAATTGTCATGGGTCATGTGCATTAGGTTTTGTAAACTAAGACAAATACTATACAACAATAAAGCAAATTACAGTTAAGCCCTAAACAATTAAGCCCTGATCTAATCTAAACTAAAAACGCGAAATTACCAGGAACTTAACGAGCCCAAAAACCTAAACTACCAAATTTTAACCCTACAAATGCAAATTTATTTCTTTAAGGTCCTAAATGGTTAAAAATAATTTTAGGAAAAATATTTGTATTTTTCTGATTTTTATTTTATTTATTATGGATTAAAAATACTTTTTATCTTAAAATATTATTAAAAATATTAAACGAAATAGGAAAAATCTGAATTTTTTTGTAAGAGTACTTAAAATTAATTAAAACCTAGGAAAATTAAAAAAGACAATCAGCTTATAGGAATAAGCTACAAAAAAAGATGGAAATGAAATAAGCTAAAACTTCACAATGTGGTTAAATATTAAATTTTGCAAGAAATACATGTAAGTCCTTAGGGCGCTTGTGGTAGTGGAGTGTGGTGTTAAGTGTGGTTGAGACTTGAGACTAGTGGAGGTCTTGGGTTCGAGCCTTGGGGCTCACCCTTGACTTCCTAGTTTCCCACATTTTTGTTTTTCAATTTTCTTTTTGCAAACTTTTTAATCAGCTGAAAATATGAACTTTTTGTAAAATCAAAATTTTTAAAACTTACAAATAAGCTGGAAAATGAGCTAATAAGCTCAACATAATACTTAAGCCAAGTGTTTTATTGTTAAGCACAAGTAAGCATTAAGTAGACACACATATTAACTTACGTGACCATATGTATCGAATTGTGACCACACTTAAATAATGTGTGACAAAATATGACTCAATGATTTAGACACCTAAATAAATACTTCATATGACCATATATATCATCTTTAATTTATTACCTTTTCGTACATTTTTGTATATTTTTTTGTTTTCATACGTCCTTCTCCTTTTTTTCTTTGTTTTGCTACGTTGTGTTCGCTTTCGTACATTTTATACGCCTTGATACGCTTTTTTTATGAAAACGTTAGAAAATGGACAAAAACGGTCCCAGATGTACAAAAACGTTCGAAATCAAGAAATAAATGAACGAAAATGGTTTAAACCGTTATGATATTTTACCTTTTAAATCAAATAAGCTACAGCTTATTTAGTTTTGCTAAAATCGAAATTTAAAAGTGAAACAAGTTAAAAATAGGCGTGGGGAGAAAAAGCAACGGTTTAATAAGTAGCTTCTATAAGCACTCTTTAAGCTACTAGCCAATACAATGAAGCTTAAACTTCTATATTAAAAAGGAAATGCATTACATTAACGAATAGGTTACTTTGGCAAGATGGTAACACGCTTGACTTCCGTAAGGTAGGTAGCGGGTTCGATTCTCGCTGGGGTGTAACATCCTTTTTTATTTTCTTGTTATTTTTTATTAACATAATTTAGTCACACATTTGTGTTATGTTGCGATTATTGTAAAGACATATAGTCACATGATTGTTCTAGAAGAAAATGTGACTATACACATTAGTTTTTGGCAAGCTAACACAAACTAAACCATAAACACACATATTAAGTTACGTGACCAAAAGTGTTAATAAGTGTGACCATATGGTGTTTAAAGTGAAGAAATATGTATTTTGTGTGACTTATGATCATCCAATGGCTACATGAATTTTATGTTTGTGTGGCCTTTTCTAACATTTTGTCACACAAATCATGTTTGTTTTGGGTACTTGGTCACATAAAATTAATTATAACGTGGCTAAAAGTGTTAATTAGTGTGACCATATGGTGTTTAAGTGAAGAAACGTGTATTTTGTGTGACTATTGATCATTCAATGGCCACATGAATTTTGTGTTTGTGTGGCTATTTCTAACATTTAGTCACACAAAGCATGTTTGTTTTGGGTATTTAGTCACATACAATTAATCAAAAAGTTTAGTTTAGTGGTTAAGGTGCCGAGACAAAGTTAAGTCCGTAGGTTAGTTTTAGTGGTTAAGGCTGCCAAGACAAAGTTAAGTCCGCGCACCTAAGTTAAGTCTGTTTAGTATTCCTAGTCAGTTCTGTTTATAAAAAACATAATAGTTTTTTGTGTGACTATTGATCATCCAATGGCCACATGAATTTTATTTTTGTGTGGCATTTTCTAACATTTAGTCACACAAAGCATGTTTCTTTTGGGTATTTAGTCACATACAATTAATCATAAAGTGGCCAAAAGTGTTAATAAGTGTGATCATACGGTGTTTAAAGTGAAGAAATGTGTATTTTGTGTGACTATTGATCATCCAATGGCCACATGAATTTTATATTTGTGTGGTCTTTTCTAACATTTAGTCACACAAAGCATGTTTGTTTTGGGTATTTAGTCACGTACAAATAATCATAAAGTGGCTAAAAGTGTTAATAAGTGTGACCATATAGTGTCTAAAGTGAAAAAAATGTGTATTTTGTGTGACTATTGATCATCCAATGGCCACATATTAAGTTACGTGACCATATGTACTGGATTTTGGCTACACTTAAATAATATGTGTGACAAAACGTTTAGTGTGACCATATATGGCATTTGGTCACAGTGTTAGTAGTAAATGTGACTTTATAGATTAGCTTTTGGCAAGCTAACACAAACTAAACTTTAAACACACATATTAACTTACGTGAACATATGTACTGGATTTCGGCTACACTTAACGAATGTGTGACAAAACATTTAGTGTGACCATATATGGCTTTTGGTCACAGTGTTCAAGTGTGTGACATATATTTGTCATTTGTTTATATGTATATCGTGACTAATGCTTCAACCTTACTTTTCATTTGTCACTCGTTCCAATTTCATATGTGGCTAAAGAGTTGGCAAAACATATCACCACCCTTAAATAATGTGTGACAAAACTTGACTCTATGATTTAGACACACAAAAATTACTTCATATGACTAACGATCAAGGTTACTTGTATTTGTCACGCGTTCCAAATTCATATGTGGCTAAATGATCGAAACAAAATCACCAGATACCTTTAGCCACACAATGTTCAATTGTGTGATGATATGATTGTAATGGTCACACAATCAAAATTTTCATGTGTGACTAATTAGTAAATGTTGTGAATTTTCGTACCTTCAGCCACACAAATATGCGAATGTGTGGCCGTTCCATTTCGACCATGCGTGACCAAATCCCGTTTTTGTACTAGTGAAATATAAACAATATAAAAACCTTTAAAAATCACAAAAATTATAACGAGTCTTACATAATTGTTTCTTCCTTGAACGAATGATTGTCGACCTTGGTGAGTTAGTATCTTGTTTTCAGCTCGATTTTCTGCATTTTTGGCAGATCTTGCCATCTGTTTCGGTTCGGACCACCAGTCGACCAACATTTCCCATTGCTCTTGGGTTCATTAAGCGGTCTTTACGGGCGGCGGATGTTCCTTGCCACCAGGCGCCTCGTGGTATCAAAGTATTTAGCCTTGAGCCTGTTTTTATATTTTCGGTATATCATCCTCATCTCTAGGTATAGCCCAAGTCCTACCCTTTCCCCCACCGTATATACATTACTTCCAACTTGGAATATGTTCTCGTTATTTAACCAAGGCGCCAAGTTGAAATAGGTCTGCAAATAAATATACGCATTTAAACAAACACACAATTTAAATATAACACGCATATCTAAACGGTCAATAACAATAAGAATAGAAATATAATAAACAATAAATATAACATGTAGTGCCTGAATTATATGCGCCTTAAAAGGATCAGGAATTTCTTCCCAATCGCAATCAAGGGGAAGTGGAATCACTTGTTCCCCAATAAGACTAGCCAACTGCGGTGCATAAGTGCCTATCGGTGAGAAGGTGCCTTGATCATCGGAATCAAAGGCTATAGGCAAAGGGCCATTATTCTCCTTAAAAGCCCTCTTTAAGGTCCGATTTGCCGTCTCACCAATGATCATTGAACCTACAAATATAAGTTATTGAGTTGTGAAAATACATGTAAAAAATTGAGTTTTATCAATAAAAATAAAAAATAAAATAATAAAAATAAAAAAATCACAATTTATTACCTGCGCAATAGCCCGGCATAGTAAATGAGGGCGGTCTGGTTGGATCACCGCCAGCATCCCCGCTGTGTGATCTAGGCTGTACACACGCCATCGGTAAAAGTACAAGTACAAGAACACACAATTTCGTGGACCAATTAATACTAATATACACATTCATATAAATATACACATTCATATAAACATATAGTAACAATTTCATTCAAATTACAATTTAAGAACAATTTTCATAATCAAATTACAATTTAAGAACAATTGTCATAATCAGAATCATCACTAAATAAAACTTCTTCAACAACAATAGTGGGGTTCACTTCATCATCATCAAACACGTCAACATCATCATCATCAAGGACATGAGCAAACACATTATCTTCATTATTAATAAAATCAGCATCTTCTTCAGCACCATCTGGTGGGGCGTCCCCTTCTGCTGATTCATCATTTACACTCAAATTCGCATACTCAAAATCAGTCAAACCAATAGACAATGCAACGTCAGATGAACTACTTCCATGTATAACATCCTGATCAGAATCTACCACATCCCGATGCCAGATCTTCCAATGATGAACATCTTCAAATACCTTCCAATGAGGTGGTCGTCTAGCAGGGTCTTCAAGGTAGAAGACTTGTGTTGCTTGTGTGGCAATAATGTATTGTTGATTTCTATAAGCATCCCGTTCATTCAAAATATGATGTATGCCATGTTCAATGTAATAACGTCAAGAGCGTGGCGTAGGGTTAGTAGGGTTACGGGTGTCGAACCATATACATCAGAACAACACAACCTTACGGTTGCCCATATAAGTGAGCTCCAGAATTTCTTCCAGTTGACCATAATACATAGCTCCATCAGGCCCGGGTATTGAAACTCCACTGCTTTGAGTGGTATGAAGTTTATCGCGCTCATGCACCAAGAACTTCACACCGTTCACTATGCAAGCGGGGTATGTACTTGCACTAGATGAAGGTCCACATGCCAAAGAGAGTAACTCGAGACTACAACTTGGGTCTTTTGCCACGCTCTTTTCACGAATCTACGAAAGAGATACAAACAGATTTAGATGAGCAATAACTCTGGACTACAAGGTAATATATCTAATGTGTTTACCTTGTGATTGAACTAGGGAGGAAAACTTGTTTCCACGGTATTGTTAGGAAATTCACTGCACAAAGTTAATGAATAAGTCATCGAAAACAAATAACTTAAGAAAAAAAAGGGTTCTTCAAAATATAAAAAAGAAGAAACATACTCTTTGTACGCCAGGATGTCTGCGTCTATTTCAGGACTGTTGTTAAGTATAAACCATACAACTGCCTGCATAACATCTGTATTCAACCGAGTCGAGACTTCTCTACCCACCGGTTTGCATACGGACTGGAACACCTGGAATTTATCTGGTTGTTCAGGAAAACCGTCATCATTTATGTCTGGACGATTAAATCTCGTCTCGACATCCTTAAGATAACGCGATGTGACAATCCGTACTTTCAGGTCATTTCTCGACACCGTTCATGTCTCATTATTTCAACATTTTAGTAAACTTGGTTTACTTGTTTCAAATTCGCGTAACCTTGGAGGTTTAGCGGCGAATTCATGACCATGACATCATGTACATTTCATATGGACTATGATTAGTCTACATTTCATTGACATCATGTGCATCTCATTAGTACATGCACGACATTCCATTTTCACTTGCAATGCGTAATTTTTATGTTTAATAATTTTTATCGCGTGAGTTTTTATTTTGATTATTTAACCCGTTACTTTCAAAAATGATCCCGAAGTATTTTTAAACTTACATTTGGTTTATAAAAACTATATTTTTAGTTTTCCTAGTGTTTCACATTTATTTGGTATTTTAATCGTTAAAATTTAATTATTACGTCGTTTTTCTTAAAAATCTTACGATAATTATTTTAGCACTCAATTTTCACAAGGAAAATATTTTTACAATTTTTATCACCTCAATACATTCTAGTTTGATTTATTAAAAAGTTACTTGTACCAAAAACTTCCCTTCACCTTAATTTAACTTTGTTTTACTTACATTTTGTATCAAATAATACACAAATAATACAAGTATATGTTTTAAAAAAAAAAAATAATTTGAGAGACAACCCTCCCCCAAAAAACCGGCCAAGGGGAGGGTGTCACATAAATGAAGTATGGTTTATGTCTTGCAAATAATTCACACTAGCTACTAAAGTCTTACTTGACAAAATTCACACACATTTCATTATCTTCAAGGTGTTAAAAATTTTCTTCTCTCTTTTCTTGGGTCTCCATAACCGCCACTATACAAGCTCACAAGGGATCAAAGTTTTGCAAAATCAAGTGTGTTTAACAACCTAGATCATATCCTTTTTATGGTTTTGAAATAAAAACCAAGGATATTTAAGTTAATCCTTGTTACTTACACCTCTTCATTTTCACTAGTAAGCATATTCTTATCATTTTCAAGTTTCCTTATCATTTTCATGAGTTTCTTTTCATTTTTGAAGCTTATATGCATGTTATGTGATTTATACCATTTATTTCATGATTTTTAAGTTATATATACAATATGGTCATCCTATAATTACTCCCATGATATTCTTTGGTCTTGATGGTGATTAGGAACCCATGACACCCTAAGAAGGTGTATGGTAGGATTAGATTAGCTTTGGAGTTGATTTGAAGGGATTAGAATAGGTTTTGTCCGAGAAAAACTATTTTCGTAAACTATATTTTGTGATCTGTCCTTAAATCGAATTTCTGGAAAACCTACTGTTGGTACGACATTTTGGCCTTGATATTTAGAAAATATACTTTAAAACGAATCCGTGGCCTTTTGAACGGATAAAACGGAGTTATATAAGCCGTGGTGAATTTTTAAAGTTTGACGACGAAACGATATTTTTTCTGAAAAACAGCATGCAGTTTTACATATTTCGGGTCAAAACGAGCCTTAAGCTTCACAAATTATTTCGACTTGTCAAAATATATTAGTTTACTTCGATACGGCTAAGGACATATATTTAGAGAAACGGATTTGAAACGACAAATATATGCACGTTTTTATAAAGTTGCCGTAACTATTATTTTCTGAAAAACTATATTATTTTAC
Organism: Chrysanthemum lavandulifolium; assembly: GCA_022545495.1. NCBI lineage: Eukaryota > Viridiplantae > Streptophyta > Magnoliopsida > Asterales > Asteraceae > Chrysanthemum > Chrysanthemum lavandulifolium. The sequence goes on from CM040246.1 coordinate 72,279,561, forward strand.
GTCACAAGTATTTTATTAGCCGTAAGGGCTATGTTTGCGGCAGTTTTTAACAAGGTTGTAGAACTTTTTATAACGAAATGTCTTCTAGTAAAATCAAGTTCATCGGCCATATTTTTCAAAACAAAAAGCCGTTTGTCAAGCGGAGTTATAGTGATTTAATTACGGATGTTCAAACATTGGCCGAAACTTATTTTCTGCACACAATTAACAAAAATCACCAACTTTAACCTTTAATATCTTTATGATCGAGACCTTTTGAACGAAAACTCCTGAACTGAAACTTTTAGATATCGATACAAACTTTCCAAAACCGTCGAGTTCGTTCTCTAACGATCGACGTACACTATTTTACGACTGCTTTTCCGGAGCCATTTTTGTTGATTTAATGATTTTTCCGACGACATTGTTTTGCGACGAAAAATGGTAATTTCACCAAAAATCATTATAAAACCATTGTAGGATGATATTTTGACGTAAAAACATGTAAAGTCATTTTTGAAGGGTCAAGACGTCAAGAGAGTATTTTTCGACGACGAGTAATATTTTCAAAACCCATAAATGGTATAAATAACATACGAAGTGCATGCATAGCATTACATTGCAACTCATGACATATCATATCATTGATAATAGGTCTCGGTTGACGCATTACATTATAAACCTCAGTGTACTCACTTTTGCCGTTATTCCAGTTTATCCAAGTGAGTTTTCATAGCCCGCTTACATGCTTTCGATTATTTTCAAACCCACGGGAGAATACATTGCACTACATTTTTTTGTACGATACCAAGTATGTTAAATTCATTACATTGCTTAAGTTACCACATATGCCAATTTGAAAGTCCCCATTACTTGAACATGAACCGTTAATCTTTGAAGCGAGGATGAGTGGATAGATCTATCGAGGTGACGCCCCATCCGGTTGGTGAATCCCAACCAAGTGAACGGATGCATTTCATTTGATTACATTACGGAGTTGTCCGGCAAACACTCTGGGGGCATACATTATTGAACAGTCTAGTTTCGGGGTCATGGGCTTAGAGCAATTGTAACATTATTTTTACGTGACTGGATTGTCATGCATGGTCTATACTTGTGTAGTCGTATAAAACATTTACATAAACCTATGATTTCTCACCAACATTATTGTTGACGTTTTTAGCAATGTATTTTCAGGTAACTGAGGCACGTTCATCATGACATGGTTTAGGGACCTATATTTTGAGTCACGGCGTCGACTTACATTATGTACATTATGGCTCTGTATTTCAAAAACATCGTTTGGATTGTAACATATTTGTATTTCCTTAAACTTGTTAAACCTTTTGGGACCGATGTTGTACTCTGATTATGTTTTTATGAAATATCCAACGATGTGTTTTTAAAACGACACTTTAGGTCGTTCAATATAACTGTGATGTGGTGCTATGACAATCAATGCCCCTGTGAATTCCATTCACGCAAAACAGTAAATTGGGGTGTGATGATTGGTACCGAGCTTGATTATAGAGAACTAGGTTGCATCTTTGACCCTAGACTATAGCTACATTATCATAGCATCTCATCATTTCATCATAAGTGCATATTCACTTTACATACGGTTTTTACGTACATTTTCGAGTTATTTACATTCATTTCATATCGATTGTCACATGGATGCCTTTAAATGCCCATTCCATTATTCTTTCTTCATACTCTAATGTGGAGAATTCCTTGTCAGTCCCTATCACAATTTCCACATCAATCGACTCATCACCGATAACGTCGAATGCCGAGATGAACCTTTATATATGGCGAAGTCACGTTCACTCTTTTGTTTCACCACTAACATGTCGAGTTACACTTTATTCACACATTAAGTCACTAAACCCTTATACACTTGAAGCACTTACGACACCTCATAACCCATCTTTTTGGAACCCGTCGATCATTTCAAAAAAAAAAAAAAAATAACCTCAAACTTATCATTCTTATCACATTTCTTTGGGAGCGTTTATTATTAACATCGGATTTTGCTACGTCTCACATTTTCTCTTGTTTTGAAGAAGATATGGCACCGAAGAAAGCTACATCTGAAATGACTCAAGCGGCTATTCAAAGGTTGGTAAGGGATAGTGTAGCGAGGCATTAAGGATTGAAAAGAACGAGCGACAAGAGTCGCTATTACCGAGGCCGCAATCGCTGAAATCTGCGAGACTTGCTTACATCAAAAGGTTTCAAGAGTTGACCGTTCTTTGTCCAACTATGATTTCGGACAAGGAGAAACTATTGAAAATTTCATTGGAGGACTTTCACAAAATATCCAAGGAGACGTAACTTCTTTCGATCCACAAACAATTGAAGAATCTACCAGACACTCAAATACTCATGGCTCAAGTTGCGAAAAGGGAAAACATTATCAACAATAACCACCACAACAATAACAACAATCATACCATCAACAACAATAATAACCGCACCAACGACAACAATCAAACCAACAACAACAAAAGGAAATGGGAAAATGACCAAGGAGGTTACCACAACAACAACCAAAGCCGTAGCATTAACCATCACCAACAATGTAATAGAAGACAAGAAGCCGCTGTGGTTTATGTTGCCGCACCAACAAAGGAAAGAACTTATATCGAAACTTACCACGATGTCATCAATGCACGCTACATCATGATGGTCCATGTGGTATATGCTTTATCTGTCAAAAGTGGGACACCTTGCTAAGGACCCAAAGGAAAAGGATATGCGGAACACACCCACTATGTACTAGATGTAACTTTCATCACTCGTGTCTTTGCCACGCCAAGTGCCGCCAATGCAAAAATTAGGACACCTCGCCAGGGATTGTAGAGGTAAAACTATAATGACATGTTTCAATGTGGGAGCAAGGACACTATCGAGCCAATGTCCCCAAAACCAAGGTCAACAAGTTGAAGGTGCTCATGGGAATGCATACATGTTAGGAGGAGGAGAAGCTCGTCAAGGTATCAATTACGCGGAAGACTGAAGAAGTTCGGAAACTAACAGTCTTGTTTTTCTTTATGTACCATGTTGTACTAAGTTTATGTTTTCCATCGTATTCGAATCTTTATAACCTAAGATGTACTACTTTTGTTAAACTACTCGTTGTAAAATATTCTCATCTATCGTACTTTATTTTCTTTCCGATTTGTTATCATTTACGAGGATTTTAATTCTTTTTACTTTAACTATCATTTTAACGACACTTCTCCATGTTTTCTCTCCTCGATGTTCATCACAATTTTAACATCAGTTGACTCAACACCAAACAACATATGAGTCGATTAGTCCAAGCATTGCATAGTTACTCCTAAATTATACATAGCCCGATCACCTATGTCTAATTCAGAAGAATCATGCAATGAAGGGAGTAGTAGTCTTATATGAGTAAGCAATTCCGTAATCGAGCCGAATTTTCAAAAGATTTTCTTCAAATCACTTGTTTCCAATTTGATCCGCGTGATGCGCTCTTGTTTGATGAGTTGCAAAGATCAAACTAGAAACAAGTTGTTACCTAAACCGATTTAGCCTAATCTCATGACAGTTCTTGTTTGATGAGTTGTGAGATTAAGTAAAATCGGTTACCAAAAAGTCTTTGAGGGTTTTGCTCGGGAATGGGAAAGTTTGCTACATCAAACCCTAAACCCGTTAGACCTAATAACGATCAATTCGTGGACCGAATTCCTTTTGATGGGCGAATGTGACAATCCGTACTTTCGTGTCATTTCTCGACACCGCTCATGTCTCATTATTTCAACATTTTAGTAAACTTGGTTTACTTGTTTCAAATTCGCAGAACCTTGGAGGTTTAGCGGCGAATTCATGACCATGACATCATGTACATTTCATATGGACTATGATTAGTCTACATTTCATTGACATCATGTGCATCTCATTAGTACATGCACGACATTCCATTTTCACTTGCAATGCGTAATTTTTATGTTTAATAATTTTTATCGCGTGAGTTTTTATTTTGATTATTTAACCCGTTACTTTCAAAAATGATCCCGAAGTATTTTTAAACTTACATTTGGTTTATAAAAACTATATTTTTAGTTTTCCTAGTGTTTCACATTTATTTGGTATTTTAATCGTTAAAATTTAATTATTACGTTTTTCTTAAAAATCTTACGATAATTATTTTAGCACTCAATTTTCACAAGGAAAATATTTTTACAATTTTTATCACCTCAATACATTCTAGTTTGATTTATTAAAAAGTTACTTGTACCAAAAACTTCCCTTCACCTTAATTTAACTTTGTTTTACTTACATTTTGTATCAAATAATACACAAATAATACAAGTATATGTTTTAAAAAAAAAAAAATAATTTGAGAGACAACCCTCCCCCAAAAAACCGGCCAAGGGGAGGGTGTCACATAAATGAAGTATGGTTTATGTCTTGCAAATAATTCACACTAGCTACTAAAGTCTTACTTGACAAAATTCACACACATTTCATTATCTTCAAGGTGTTAAAAAAATTTTCTTCTCTCCTTTCTTGGGTCTCCATAACCGGCCACTATACAAGCTCACAAGGGATCAAAGTTTTTGCAAAAATCAAGTGTGTTTAACAACCTAGATCATATCCTTTTTATGGTTTTGAAATAAAAACCAAGGATATTTAAGTTAATCCTTGTTACTTACACCTCTTCATTTTCACTAGTAAGCATATTCTTATCATTTTCAAGTTTCCTTATCATTTTCATGAGTTTCTTTTCATTTTTGAAGCTTATATGCATGTTATGTGATTTATACCATTTATTTCATGATTTTTAAGTTATATATACAATATGGTCATCCTATAATTACTCCCATGATATTCTTTGGTCTTGATGGTGATTAGGAACCCATGACACCCTAAGAAGGTGTATGGTAGGATTAGATTAGCTTTGGAGTTGATTTGAAGGGATTAGAATAGGTTTTGTCCGAGAAAAACTATTTTCGTAAACTATATTTTGTGATCTGTCCTTAAATCGAATTTCTGGAAAACCTACTGTTGGTACGACATTTTGGCCTTGATATTTAGAAAATATACTTTAAAACGAATCCGTGGCCTTTTGAACGGATAAAACGGAGTTATAACGAAGCCGTGGTGAATTTTTAAAGTTTGACGATTTAAACGATATTTTTCTGAAAACAGCATGCAGTTTTACATATTTCGGGTCAAAACGAGCCTTAAGCTTCACAAATTATTTCGACTTGTCAAAATATATTAGTTTACTTGATACGGGTTAAGGACATATATTTCGAGAAAACGGATTTGAAACGACAAATATATGCACGTTTTATAAAGTTGCCGTAACTATTATTTTCTAAAACTATATTATTTTACGTCACAAGTATTTTATTAGCCGTAAGGGCTATGTTTGCGGCAGTTTTTAACAAGGTTGTAGAACTTTTTATAACGAAATGTCTTCTAGTAAAATCAAGTTCATCGGCCATATTTTTCAAAACAAAAAGCCGTTTGTCAAGCGGAGTTATAGTGATTTAATTACGGATGTTCAAACATTGGCCGAAACTTATTTTCTGCACACAATTAACAAAAATCACCAACTTTAACCTTTAATATCTTTATGATCGAGACCTTTTGAACGAAAACTCCCGAACTGAAACTTTTAGATATCGATACAAACTTTCCAAAACCGTCGAGTTCGTTCTCTAACGATCGACGACACTATTTTACGACTACTTTTCCGGAGCCATTTTGTTGATTTAATGATTTTCCGACGACATTGTTTTGCGACGAAAAATGGTAATTTCACCAAAATCATTATAAAACCATTGTAGGATGATATTTTGACGTAAAACATGTAAAGTCATTTTGAAGGGTCAAGACGTCAAGAGAGTATTTTTCGACGACGAGTAATATTTTCAAAACCCATAAATGGTATAAATAACATACGGTGCATGCATAGCATTACATTGCAACTCATGACATATCATATCATTGATAATAGGTCTCGGTTGACGATTACATTATAAACCTCGTGTACTCACTTTTGCCGTTATTCCGCTTTATCCAAGTGAGTTTTCATAGCCCCGCTTTACATGCTTTCGATTATTTTCAAACCCACGGGGAGAATACATTGCACTACATTTTTTTTTGTACGATACCAAGTATGTTAAATTCATTACATTGCTTAAGTTACCACATATGCCAATTTGAAAGTCCCCATTACTTGAACATGAACCGTTAATCTTTGAAGCGAGGATGAGTGGATAGATCTATCGAGGGTGACGCCCATCCGGGTTGGTGAATCCCAACCAAGTGAACGGATGCATTTCATTTGATTACATTACGGAGTTGTCCGCAAACACTCTGCAGGGCATACATTATTGAACAGTCTAGTTTCGGGTCATGGGCTTAGAGCAATTGTAACATTATTTTTACGTGATCGATTGTCATGCATGGTCTATACTTGTGTAGTCGTATAAAACATTTACATAAACCTATGATTTCTCACCAACATTATTGTTGACGTTTTTAGCAATGTATTTTCGTGTAATCGAGGCACGCTCATCATGACATGGTTTAGGGACCTATATTTTGAGTCATGGCGTCGACTTACATTATGTACATTATGGCTCGTATTTCAAAACATCGTTTGGATTGTAACATATTTGTATTTCCTTAAACTTGTTAAACCTTTTGGGACCGATGTTGTACTCGATTATGTTTTATGAAATATCCAACGATGTGTTTTAAAACGACACTTTAGGTCGCTCAATATAATCAGAATGTGGTGCTATGACAATCAATGCCCCGTGAATTCCATTCACGCAAAATGTAAATTGGGGTGTGACACGCGAATGTAAAGTTAATGCTTCTTCCGCAACATAACCCTCTCGCTATAGAACCTTCAGAGCTTGGCTTTATTTCAGACATAATTTATTAGTTTTTTCATGTATCTTTCAAATGGATACATCCACCTGTAGTAAAGAGGGCCACCTAGAATAGCCTCTTCGGGTAAATGTATAACCAAATGAATCATTATGTCAAAAAAAACAGGAGGAAATATTTGCTCTAAATTAATTATAACATCGATCATTTGTTTTTTAGCTTTCTCCATGTCCTACTGCATCAAATTTCGAGCACAAATCTGCTTAAAGAATAAGTAGAGCTCGATTAATGGGGTTGAAATGTCTTTGCATAAGTATCGCTGAAATCCATAAGGAAGTAACAGTTGCATCAGTATATGACAGTCATGAGATTTTAGTCCTGTTATGTTGTTATCATCAGCGGTCACTTTTTTCTTGAAGTTGGATCCAAACCCATCAGGTAGTCTAACTCCTTTGATGAATTTACAAAAAAAAATTATGTTTTCTAGTGTGAAAGAGTACGTTGGATGAGGCTTATCGAACTTCTCGTTTCCTTTATCAACGAGCCACAACTCCTTTCGAACTCCCAAAATTTTCATGTCTTGCCTTGCCTTTAGCGTGTCTTTGGATTTGTCGTTCATTAACAAGGTATTCAGCACACTCTCAAGCACGTTCTTTTCGATGTGCATGACATCAAGATTGTGTATTAGTAGAAGAACGGCTCAATACTCCAGTTCGTAGAAGATAGAATGCTTACTCCAATTCAATTCGATTTCTCGATTAGGTTTAGGGTTATTTTTTAAAGTATTTGGATGCTTTATAAGACACGTTTAAAGACTTTACTAATTTGAATCATGATTTCCTCATTGGTAAAGCTTATAGGAGGATGTTTCTTTTCAGGTTTACCATGGAATTCCTTATGTTTATTCCTCAGTGAATGCCTTACGCGTAAGAATCTTCTATACCCAACTTAAGCGATTTTATGCTTCATAGGAAGCGATGGAGTGTCCTGATTACATGTGGGGCATGCATAGTAGCCTTGTCCACTCCACCCAGACAAACTACTTCGAGCTGGAAAGTCATTGATGGTCCATAAAACCGCCGCTTTCATTTTGAAATGAGTACCCGTAGCAGCGTATAAAGTCCACTCTCCTATCCATAACTCTTTGAGTTCTTTGATCAAAGGCTGCAAGAAAACATCAATGTCCTTTGCAGCTGATTTAGGGATGGGAATTAACATCATCAACATTAAAGAAGTCTCTTTCATACACATCCACAGGGGTGTGTTGTATGTTGTCAATATGACCGGCCACATGCTGTAAGTTTGACTCATGTAGCCAAATGGATTGAAACCATAAACATCCAACCCTAATTGGACGTTTCTAGGGTCACAAGAAAACTCAGGTTTCATTATGTCAAAATTTTCCCATGCTTGACCATCACACGGGTGATTCATCTTACCATTTTCCTTAGACTGTCCAGTAGCATGCCAAGGCATCCACTTTGCGATGTGTTTTGTGTTGAACATACGTTGTAGTCTAGGTTTTAACGGAAAGTAACGCAACACCTTGTTGGCAACTTTCTTCCCCTTTGTCTTTTGATTTTTACATCTACTCGCGTTGCAGATTGGACAATTATTGAGACTTTTGTTCTCATCTGATCCCCAAAATAAAAAACAATCATTTATACAAGCATGAATCGATTCGTATCCTAACCCGATATCTTTGTATGTCTTCTTGATTTCATAGTATGACGGTGGGAAATTGAATCCTTTACTAGGGGGACATGCCTTTTGCAAAAGAGCTAGAATCTTGTTAAACTCGACATCAGTTATTTTATATAAGACCTTGATGTGCGAAAGCTCGGACGTAAAGTTCAATGTAGTCATATCACAACTTGGGTACAACTTTTGGGTGGAGCTAGCAAGTAACTCTTCGTACTTGCTATTAATGCTAGGATCATTGGTTTGAGCTGTTTGAGGACCTGTTGTTTGATCTGGTTGAGAACCTGTTGTTTGAGATGATGGAGTTGGGACACTATCTGCAGAAATATCTTGGAAGAATGCATCCATGTCAACGTGTTCAGGTGAAGGTGGTTGTGGTGTGTTGTGTACTACGGGTGGAGGAAGCGGTTCACCGTGATATTTCCAAGTGGTATAATGTGTGTCAAACCCGTATTTAGATATGTGTGACTCAAGAGTTTTGAGCGTACCAAATTTATTTGGAGTATTACCACAACGAATACATGGGCAATGAATCATTTTTGAGACGAGGTTTAACAATGGCTCATAATGCGCGACGAATGCAAAAAGACCATCTAAACATTTTGGGGAATTACGGTTGGATATAGTGGTCGAACTCTTATCAATTGTCATGATTTCGTTGTAAAAACATATTCAAATAAATGATATATATATATATATATATATATATATATATATATATATATATATATATATATATATATATATATATATATATATGTAGTTAGGATCAAATAAGAATATTACTCAAAATAAGAAGGAATAAGAAGAACTATAACCGCAAACCGAGATGCACCGACCTAAATTAGATGCATCCCTATAATCTTAGATGCATTATAACGCACCATAGTGTGTTTTTAGCTTTAATCGATGCATATACGTATATTAGATGCATTTCATGATTTCTCTTGTTTTTGTTCCTCTGCACGTGCGAAATCATGAAAATCAATTTGCACCATTTATACATCAAATTAACCTTGAAACTCAAGATGTTGCATCTATATGAATAGAAATGCATCTAATGCAAGTCGTTGCATCTAAAATGCGTAGTTTTGGTCACTTCTCACCACTTCTTATTTTAATTTACTTCTCATCGATCCCTACTCTATATAAATATATATATATATATATATATATATATATATATATATATATATATATATATATATGGGACTACATGACACGTCACTAATGCTTACATGGCATTATAATAGTGACATGGAACATCTATGATAACATGGAAATGCTTACATGGCATAACTCCCGACTACATATTTAAAAAAAAATTGTTACTTGCAAGGTTCGAACATGGGTCTAGACATCCACATAAATTTGCTCAACCAGTGGAGCAATCCACAAGCTGTGACATAAAGTGCATTCCAAAGTTGATATACCAACAAAAACACTACCATCTTCCATCAATCCATCTTATCAAAAAACAATAACAGAATCCTCACTCATTCCGCTCCTAAATTAATTTATGCTTCAATGCCAGTCAAAACAATAATCACTCTCCCCAATTCACTGCTCTTTCCTAAACAAACTCACCCAAAATTCAAAATGCATACCATAAGTCAAATACAGATTTTTACATTGCTATCAATTTTTTTTTTATTCTTTGTTGGAAAAATTTTGTGTTTCTTTACCCCATCATCTTCATTTATTCAAGAAAATTTCGATTATTTTGGTCATGTTTTTGATATTTTTGTAGGTAGAATCTGATTGAGGAAGATTAACCGAGCCGGAAATTAATGATGATACAACAACGGTACGACTTTTGGATCTATTGAATCTTAATAATTTTTTTTTGTATGTTCATGTATTAGGTTTCTTTTCAACTCAAATTGGGGAGATATTGAAGGTTAGTAGTTCATCGATTATAAAAAAGTATGATTTTTTATTGATGATTAATGGTTTAATTTGAAAAAAATGAAGTCGTATTGTGATTTAAGTTGTTTTTTGGAAGCTATGCTTTGAACACCAAGTGTTTGATTAAATGCCTAAAATGTTATTAGAATCTCAAGTGATATGTAATAATGTGTTTGCTTCTTGGTTCATTGCGTCCCAGCCGGTTATTTAGAATTGTAAAAAGGTGACGAATGCACTTCTAAGTTACGAACACTAAAGCTAAAAGTCTTCGAATCAAATTAACCATTCGATTTCTCAGTATGTTTGTGTTTTTGTTTTGTGTTTACTTTAGGTTGTTTAATCATGAATCCCATGTCTGAGCTTCATCACAATCGATTTTTGAGGTTTGTTTATATATTATTGATTCATATATTAATTGGATTCTGAATTGCGAAATCCTATTTTTCGTTTCAAGCTTAATAAATATATTTACGAATATGTTTTTCTTTTAAAATGATAGTTAGACTTTGTAGGTACCGGCCATTTTGGGCAACGGGAAGCCAAGATTCTAATCCACTCCAGAGATTATTGCATTTTGCACAAAATGGCCGGTACCTACAAATCATATTTGGTTGTTCTCAACAATTGTTCTCAACAAGGTAACTTCATTTTTGCACGTCTCTTTCATTCGAAACATGTCTCACTTTTGGCCAATCTTGGTATAAGACACAAAATCATGGAGCATTTGGAATGGCAGAATGCATGCGTAATTGAAATCTGGTATGTTTCTAGAATCAATTTTGCTTCATATACTTGACGAACATGCATAAATTAATTTTACAGGGACATAAAAAAATGAAATATAGAAGGGAGACATATAAGTATAAACTGCTTGAGACTAATGTTGATGCGATTAATATGTGCTATAATATGGTAAACATGTGTCTCAGTGTCTAATGTTGTGATTATGATTACACTATCAAATAGATTAGAAGTTCAATTTGTTTTGTTCATTTGCAAGTAAGATAATAATTATTCAGGGAAAATACAACCTTATTGTTTATATTACATATTTGCATGAGGACTTGATGTTACTTAATTCAAGACATTCGAAAAACTTAAGGTGTGAAATATAACTTTAAACTTAATATCATCTTTGTTCATGCTAATAGATGATCCTAAATTTGGTTTTAAATTCAGATGTTTCCCATCTTGAATCTGTTAATGTTGGCTTGGACCAGGTTGTTAAAAAGCAAGCTTTCAAATAAGATTTCTATGAAGGGAGAAATGAGTTCCTTAGAAACCAGTGATTCTTCGTAGTAGAATTAGCTACATATGTAACTGATACTTTATCACATGAAACTTTTGCAAGTAAATACCCGATAGTTAAAGCTGCTAAAGCTGTCATTGATGCCAATATTAGCTGCTGTATGCGATGTGGTCTTAAGCAACCTTTCTCCCAATATGGCGAGATTGTTTCATTGAAAATTCCTATCGGCAAAGGATGCGGATTTGCTCAATTTGCCAACAGGTGCACCTTTTTCTCTTTGATATTGTTTGTTCTTTAAAAGATCCTTTGAGCAACCAACCTTGCAAGCATAATGATGCTTAAAATGGTTTTATAGCTTTTTTTTCATTGCTATTCTAACATATGATGGTAGAAAGGATGGTCTTTGAAACACTGCTTTGCTTATCAAAACTTAAAAAATTTTGAAAAATGGTTTACTATTTTATCTCTAATTAATAATACAAGCACTGTGCAGGTTCTCGAGACGAAGGATTACATCCATGTGGATTGTAAAACAGGTGGATTCCTATGAAAACATTAATGTATTTCCGCGAGCAAAGCTTTTGAAATCGGACTTTCATGTAATTTGTAAGATAATATTTATTTCTTGGTTTTCTATTGCTAATGTTCTTAAACATAATACTTGAAATGTTTATCTCATTTGTCTATTACAGGTAGCATGACTGGTCATATAATTGTGATTCCAATAACGAGGTTAGATCATTCGGAAACATTACCACTCAAGGTTAATAGTAACTCTTTCCGGTTGACGCAAGCTTTATGGTACCAATTATCAAGAGTAAAGGTCAATCTTTTGCACCCTTTAGTTTGCTTTTGACTCATCCAGTTTTTAACCATGAATTATATGTCAACATGTCTACATTAAAAACCCAAAACTATATATGAAGACAACTTTATTTCGTAAAGTTGTATATCACCATTTTCTACATAAAAATCAGAGTATTAGTAAGTGATGCATGTGTGGTCCTAAAAACGTTTGGGTATGTGAAGCAACTTTTAAACATAAATTCAGGTGATATGATTCCTAGAACCATTCGCACACTATGAGTGGTATCTTGCAACAATTTACAAACTGAAGTAATGCTTATCATGGTAGATGCATAAGATACGCGCATACTGTAAAATTTTAACTTGTAAAACACATACATAATGTTTAGTTTTATTCATCCTCTCATGTAGTTTTTGACCATGATATGGTACCAGATTTCAAGATATGCACATAACTATTACCCAATTAATTCATATTATATGTTTTTAATCAAGATTAAACATGCATCTATATTTTACAAATAATATAATGAAAAGCAAAGGATTGTTTCTACAACGGCCGGTCTTTTCCCGCATACATTTCTGTTTCGTCGTTTCACCGGTCAAAAAGCTTAAAAGGATTAAAGATTCTATGTTGCGACAAACTTAGCTGCTTTCATATTGTAGTTTTATTATGTTATTCCTATCATTTTACGACTGCTTTACATACATTTACACTAAAAAATTTGTTACTTATAGTTTGTATGTTTGAAGGTTCTTTCTTTAGACAAAGACGGCGAATACATAGAGTATACAACAATCTTTGTATACAAAGAAGTTTTATTTTTTCTATGAATAAGTACCATGTAATTTACATTTTCTCATACTTTTCATTATTCTTTTTACATACATATAAATATTTATTTACGTCCATCTAAACTTCGTCAAGTAATCTTAGAGTTAGCCACCATCCCATGGCTATGGTTAGTATATATATATATATATATATATATATATATATATATATATATATATATATATATATATATATATATATATATATATATATATATATATATATATATATATATATATATATATATATATATATATATATATATATATATATATATATATATATATATATATATATATATATATATATATATATATATATATATATATATATACACACACATATATATATATATATATATATATATATATATATATATATATATATATATATATATATATATATATATATATATATATATATATATATATATATATATATATATTGTTAGCCTTAATAGTAATTAATAGAATATTCAGTGATGGTCATTCACGTTTAGGAACTTTATAACGTGTGTTAGATATTGTAATAGAATAGTCAACGGGCTCGTGGATTGGGCTAAGCTAAATGGTTAGAAGTTATGTTAAGCTAGCCTTATATAAGTTTATGTAATCCAATCCAACCCAATCCCTAGTCCAATATAACAAATCGCCCATGGCCAAGCCCATTAGGGCATGTTACTTGTACTATAAATACCCTCAAATGACACATTTGAGGTGTGTGCTAGTGTGTAAGTGTGTGTTTTCTTTAAGCAATACAAGTCCTCTTTTCATCTTTCTTCTCTCAACACATCGACATATATATCATTCAAGTCACCATATTTGCTTTCTTGTGCTTCATCTTTAATTTACGTGTTTATGTTTACGTGTGTGGTAAGCTTGTGGTATCGTGATAAGGTTGATAAAAACAAGGTCCTACAATTGGTATCAATCGCCTAACAATGGTTTAGGAGTGTTTGTGTTGCGTTTTTGTTAAAACTTTACAAAAAGTTGCGTTTTCATATTGAAAGCGTGAGCTTTTGGCTTAAAGTTTGATTTGTACGTGTTTTTAAGGTTAAAGTTGTAGTTTTTATTGATCCTTAAGTGTTTTAGAAGAAGTTTGTGCAAAATAAATTATTTGGAATCGTGTTTTTGGGTGAAAATTCTTATTTTTGCAAAAATCTGGGTTGTTTACGCGTAAGGATTTCAAGTACAAAAAGTCAAAACCCTAGTTTTACGCATAAGAAAAGTCAAAACCCTTTTCTTACGCTTAAGATTTACGCGTAAGAAGTGAAGTTTACGCCTAAGGTTTACGCTTAAGCATTTGGTGAAGAATCTTCGTGCAACAACGGTTACTTAGTACTTCCCTCACTTGGATAAGTTTGTGGAATACTTCGACTTGTGAAATCTCGCTAGCTTGGACAAGTTAGTGAGATACGATTCTTTCTTACGCGTAAGACAAGTTTTCTGCCTAAGACTTCAATCTTACGCCTAAGGCGGTGGTTTACGAATAAGAGTTAAACCTTACGAGTAAAATATTTTTACGCCTAAGAGTAAAATCTTACACGTAAGGATATTGTTTACGCATAAGAGTTAATTGTTACGCGTAAGGACGGTTTTACGCATAAGATTCAAATCTTACGCCTAAGGACCAAGTTTACGCCTAAGAACCCAAATCGCCTAAGAACAAGTTTCTGAGTAAGATTTTCAAATGAAACTTCAAGCGGCCATAACTTTTGAACCGTAACTCCGTTTTCGTTTCTACCCATCAAAACGACCGTGAGCGAGGAGAATGACATCTTGAGTAAACTAAAGTTGATTCGGTCAACCTTGAGTCCTAAAATGCTCGAGCGAAGTTATTGAGGTTTTAAGTTTTCGGACCAATTTTCACTACAACAACCGAGCTTAATCTTCATCAAACACAACTCCTTTATCGTTGAATCGATCCTACATCAACTTTATCATAAATACCTTCATCAATGGCAACTCAACAAGACATTCATGCAGCGGTGCTAAAACCGTCCTCTATCTTTGGAAAAAGGTGGATATCTTCAATGGACAAGTCGTATGCTCCGCTACATCAAAACCAAACCTAATGGAAAACTCATGATTCAATCCATTACAAATGGACCCTTCAAGCCACGACAAGTCCAAGACCATAGAATTCCTGATGCAACACCTCCCGTCCACCCATCTTTCGTGATCAAGATGAATCAGAATACACTGAAGAGGATAAGAAGCAGATCGAAGCAGATGACATGGCAATACACATCGTACAACTGGGTTTACCAAGAGACATCTTTGTTCTTTGTGAGAAGTGTGAAACTGCTTACGATATGTGGGAGCGTGTTAGACGGCTATGTTATGGAACAGAAATTGGTAAACAAGACATGGAGAACAAGTCGCTAACTGAATGGGAGAAGTTTACATCAACTCGGGAGAATCCATTGAATCCTACTATGGAAGGTTTTGCACTTTGATGAATGAGCTTATCGAAACAAGTTGACACCCAAGACTATCGTGAGTAACATCAAATTCCTTAACAATCTTCAAGAAGAATGGGGCGCTATGTCACTATTGTCAATCAAACAAAGGACTTACATCATGTGAACTTTGATCAACTCTACGATTTTACGAAACAAAACCAAGTCAAGTCAATGAAGTAAGGAAAGAAAGATTGGCAAAGAATCATGATCCCTTGGCACTAATTGCAAAGACTCAAACTCCGGTGAACACACAACAACAACCTTCATCATCTTCCACTAACAACAACTTGCGACAATACATTCCACAACCACAAGTTGTTATCCTCAACAACAATTCTATCCACGAACAACAAGTCATTCAACAACAACAATATCCACAATACCGAGAACAAGGAATCACCGACCTTGAAGTGAACAAGCAGAGGCTTTGTCAAATGCATTTGCTTATTTGACTAAAGTATTCAAAGGACGCTATTCCACACCAACTAACAACAACCAAAGTTTCATCAAACACTATAGCAGCAAATTGCACGACCGGGTTTGAATATGGGTCAACAAGGACAAATGGTTGGAGTTATTGGGAATCAACAGGATATGCTCTTGGATTTCACATGGGTAATCAGCGGTTCCGTATCATGGTAATCAGTTGGGTCGAATGTTGGAAATCGGATGGGTCGAATGTTGGGAATAGAGCGATGGGTAATCGAAATGGGAATGTTGCGACTCAGATCGTTGGGAATTATGGAAATGTGAATCGGGCTAATCGGGTTACGTGTTACAAGCTGTCAAGGAGTGGGTCACATTGCAAGGAATTGTCCTACTAAGCCAAAAAGAAGGATTCAGTGTATCTTGAAAGCATTGTTGTTGGTACAAAAGTCGAGCGGGGATGCGGTTGAGTCTTGAGGAACATGACTTTATAGCTATTATGGATGAAATGGAAGACCGAGAAGATATCAATGCAAACGCATCTTCATGGCAAATCTTGAGGAGGCTAAGTCGACATCGATTCGACACACCTCCTGTTTATGATGCCAATGCGATCTCGAGGTACCAATCATTGATCCATGCTATAACAATGTCATATTTGATGTGTTTACTCATGACGAACAACATTACGTGACGCCACACCTACTTATGATACATACGGACAATCCGGTAGTAGCAATATTAACTCGAAACTCCAGATGTGGATCCTAGTGGAGGCTCGTGGCACAAAATCTTGAGGCGATGAGGAAACACGTGCCTTATTTGAATCATTGATTAATAATTGTGGCATTGAAATTGAGAAAGTGAAAAGGTCAATCGCGATGTTAAGGCGCGAATGATAAATTGACCGTTGAGCTTGAGAGGTACAAGGAGAATGCAAAAGCTTTTGAATTTCACAAAAACAAAGAGTCAGTAATTAGAAATTGGTTATCGAAATTCCGTTTTAAGAGAAAAACAATTGCAAATCAAGTATAACACACTTGATGTTAATTTGAGCTTAAAAATAAAATCTTTAAACGAGGAAATTTCTGATCTTAAAAACCAACTTTCTAAACAAAAAGCAACTTATTCTGATCTTGAAAAAGAGAAGAAACAGTTGATTGTTGATTTTTCAAAACGAGAAGATTCTCTTCTTGATGAAATTCTTGATAAAAATGAAAAAATCAAAAAATTGGAAAATTTGCTTGTTACAACGGGTCATTCGGCTAAAACAACAAATATGCTAATTAATCAAACAAATCCGTATTATCATACAACACAAAAAATGGCTCTTGGTAACAAACCTCCTTGTGCACTCAAGAAAGCTCAGAAAAGAACATATGTTTTGAATAATGGAAAAGCTTTGTTAGATAAACATGAACCCATAATTGTTCGTGATTCTCTTGAAACGTTAGAACTAACTGATGAGAGTAGATAAAAAATGAAACAAAAGAACACAGATCTAAAACCAATTGATTACGACAAACTTCACAAAATTTATGGAATTAAGTTTGTTCCTCAAAATGAAAAGTCAAAGTTTTCCATAACACCCAGTGTTTCAAACAAAGAATCAAAACCAGTTTCAAAACCCGTAGTTGTCTCAAAATCAGTTTCGAACATAAACAAATGTCTTCAAACAATCCTTTTAACACAAGTGATGCTAGAAGCATTTTAGATGACGTTAAAACTAGAATTGGGCAACTTCAACAGATTGTTAAATCTAAAATCAACATCATTACTAACAACTGGTTTTCTAGTTTTGATGATGAAATGAAAAGGTTTTGAAACTCAAATTGCCACTCCGCTAAATAACATCGGTCGAGGGTAATTCATTTTGAACAAGCATTTTGAAAGAAACATGTGACTTTGTCAAGGACCATAAATCCACAGTAAAGAAAGCTAATGAATGTTTTGAACACATCAAAGTTTTGGAAAATTTAAATGATTCTCTCTTGAAGATGTTATAACTACGATATCATGTCCATTGTTTTACAAACATATTCTATTGAAGACCATGAAAGACTCGATCGAGACCTCCGCAATTGTTTCAAAATATGAAAAAGCTCTTGAAAAACTTGAAAAAGAAAATGTATCATATTTTAAACAACTTGATCGAAAAACCGAGGAATGCAAGTATGACAAACTGTCGTATGAGCGTGCCTACAAGGACATGAAAGAGCAAAATGATCTTTTGAGAGCTCAGCTGGAATGTCAAAAAGGAAAGGTTGTGGATACTAAGATTGCAAAACCATTGACTGAGGAGAAAGCAAATGTTCCCAAACCGGTTTCAAACCAAAAATGTCTATTTCTCAGCCTCCTCCAAAAGTCAATGAGAAAAATGATTTGTCAAAACCAGTCACTCCACCTGCCTTGCAAAAGCAAAAAGAAAAGATTGTTGAAAATGAAAAAGCGGTTATCGAGAAACCAAAAGTTTTAGCACTGGCCTTTTTAAGATGAGTACCACTAATGCGTGCGCCTCCACATCTAAACCATATGGAACAAACGACATAAGTTTAAACAAGCACTCTAAAGAGACTAGGAAAGCGAAACCACTTCTCTTGATAAAAATGTGAATCTAATGCGTGTGCCTTACCTTCTACAGGACTAGAAAGCACCTCTAGGAGCAGCAGACTAAAGCCTAGGAGCAATACAAGGAACAATAGAGTCTCGCCTGCCTCTAAGAGTAGTAGCTTGAATAAAGAGAAGAAAGTAGAAGAACACCCTAGGAATTTACCGCTTTGTAATAAGAAAGACATTTCATCTGAATGTAATGAACCTATGAAGCTTGCTATGTTAAATGATTGTGTTGAATCTGTTTGTGTAACTTGCAAGAAATCTTTAAGTAATGTTCAAGATGATTGTGTTTCTAAGAATGTGAATGATCAGCCTGTTCAGAAGAATGTCCCAAACAGAACTTATGCTAAACCAATAGGAAGTCTAGTTGCAAGATTTAGGTCTTACACTATAGATAAGAAGCATAGTTTTCCTTTAGGGATGGTATTTGGAAACCTACAGGTAGAATGTTCACAATCGAGAATGGTCGAATGAATGCTAAACCAGTATACCCGTAGAAACCTTCTATGAGTGTGATCCGGATTTTACCTCTAACCCAAAGGAACCAAAATCAAAACGGTTTCCAAAACATCTTCTTACATTCTTGGCGAGTTATCGAAATATGTCTTTGGATCGTCGACTCGGGTTGCTCCAACCACATGACCGGGAATCTGAAGCTGCTGATCAATTTCGTCTAGAAGTTCATGGGAACTGTACGCTTTGAAAATGATCATATAGCAGCTATCATGGGTTATGGAGATCTTCCGTTTGGAAATTATTTGATCACTCGGGTTTATTATGTCGAAGGTTGGGACACAATTTGTTTTCAGTCAGGCAGTTTTGTGATGCAGATTTAGAGGTTGCATTTAGGAGAAATGGATGCTTCGATAGAAACTTGGATGACATTGATCTCTTAACTGGGAATCGTGACACAAACTTGTATGCTATCAACATAAACCAAATGGCCTCTTCATCACCAATATGTCTTATGACACGAGCATCTGGAACAAAGTCCTGGTTGTGGCATAGAAGATTATCCCATCTCAATTTCGACACTATCAACAAACTTGCCAAAGACAACATCGTCAACGGACTTCCCAAGTTCAAATACACCAAGGATCACTTATGTCCATCATGCGAACAAGGAAAAAGCAAAAAAGCATCATATAAACCCAAATCCGTACCCAGTTCGGAAGCAAAGTTGCATATGTTGCACATGGACTTATGTGGCCCAATGAGAGTTGAAAGCATTAATGGGAAAAAGTATATTCTTGTTATCGTCGATGACTATTCAAGATATACATGGGTTAAGTTTACGAGATCAAAAGGCGAAGCACCGGGCATCATCATCACCTTTACAGCGTATTCAAGTACTTCTTCAAGCTCCGATAAGGGTAGTAAGAATAGACAACGACACAAAATTTACAAATCGGAGTTAAGAACTTATTTTGAAGATGTTGGAATCACACATCGGACATCGGTTGTTAGAACTCCACAACAGAATGGGGTAGTTGAAAGAAGAAATCGAACTCTTGTGGAAGCTGCTCGCACAATGCTAATTTATTCTAGTGCACCATTATTTTTATGGGTGATGTTGTTGCCACTTGCTTGTTTCACTCGAAACCGATCCTAATCCATCCAAGATTCAATAAAACCCCATATGAACTAGTGAACAACGAAAACACGATATCTCTTACCTTCACGTGTTTGGCGCTTTGTGCTATCCAACGAGCGACAAAGAAGATCTAGGAAAAGCGAAAGCTAAAGGTGATATTGGAATCTTCATTGGATACTCGAGATAACTCGAGGGCATTCGGGGTGTATAACGGAAGAACTAGGAAGATAATGGAGACGATGAATGTGAATTTTGATGAACTTTCACAAATGGCTTCGAGAGACTCGCTCTAGAACCCGCTTAACCCGATGGCTTCTAATCAAAACAGTTAGGACCCGCACCTAACCCGCGAGACTTGGGACACATCGATTCGGGACTCGTACCCAAAGAGCTCAATCAATTTCAATTAACAAACCTTCAGAACAAGAATGGGAGAACTTCTTCGAGTTAATGTTCGATGAATACTATTGTGGAACTTCAACAAATGCATCAAACCATCATTCCGCTGCACCCGCTCAAAATCATCCACCACCACCACCAACACAAGATGCATCTACCACAGTCAAAACCAATGCTCCAACTCCATCTACATCAACTTCAGCAACTCCAGTTCTTGCAACCGTTCTACCAACAGTTAATGAGCAAAACCAAAACACATCATTTCAAGAAGAACATACACAAAACCAAAATGATGCAACGTTAGATGAAGACGTACTCGAAAACCCGTTTGCTACAGAATCAGTTGAATCATCTTCAAGCTTACGAGAACCATCTAACTCGCATACGTTAAACCAACGGTATCCTTCTACTCTGAAGTGGACAAAAGACCATCCAATTGAACAAGTTATTGGTGAACCTTCAAGGCCAATTCAGACGAGACGCCAACTTGCCACAGACTGCGACTTGTGCATTTACCTTTGCTCAATTAGCAATAAAGAA
This sequence comes from Chrysanthemum lavandulifolium, assembly GCA_022545495.1. NCBI lineage: Eukaryota > Viridiplantae > Streptophyta > Magnoliopsida > Asterales > Asteraceae > Chrysanthemum > Chrysanthemum lavandulifolium. The sequence goes on from CM040246.1 coordinate 72,300,961, forward strand.
CCAAAGAACATTCGGGAGGCAATGGCAGAAAATGCTTGGATAGAAGCGATGCAGGAGGAACTTCTCCAATACCGTCTACATGACTCTTGGGATCTGGTTCCAAGACCAATTGACATTCGAGTCATTGATCTCAAATGGTTATGGAAGAACAAAAAAGATGAAGAAATGACTGTAATTCGCAATAAAGCTCGTCTTGTGGCCAAAGGATACAGACAGGAAGAAGGAATAGATTTTGAAGAGTCATTCGCGCGGTAGCGGACTTGAAGCGATCGGGATATTCTTAGCCTATCGACTCACAAAAACATCACGGTTTATCGGATGGACATCAAGACTGCGTTCTTGAATGGAACTCGAAAGAAGAAGTGTATGTGAGTCGGCGGAAGGCTTCATAGACATGGAACATCCGGACTACGTCTACAAACTCAAAAGGCAATCTATGGTTTGAAACAAGCTCAGAGGCGTGGTATGACGAACTGTCCTCTTTCTTGATCAAAACAATTTCACCAAAGGCTGTTGATCCTACCTTGTTTACTCGAAAATACAACAATGACATTTTGATTGTTCGATTTACGTGGGCGACATTATTTTGGGTCCACTAATCCGAATCTTTCAAAACATTTTGAAAATCTCATGAAAAGCAAATTTGAAATGTCCATGATGGGGAACTAAAATTTTTCTTGGTTTACAAATACATCAATCCCTCGTGGAATTTTCATTAATCAATCTAAATATACAAGCGAGATTTTGAAAAATCATGGTATGGATAATTGTGATTCGGTCGGTACACCAATGGTAACTTCACCAAAATTGGAGCCGATTTATTTGGGAAACCCATCGATCCGAAGAAATATCGAGCATGATTGGTTCTCTCATGTACCTCACTGCTAGTCGACCCGATATTCATTTTGTTGTTTGCTTATTAGCACGGTTTCGAGCAAAGCCTACGAACTTCACCTCAAAGAGGTTAAGCGGATCTTCGGTACACGAAGACATCCATTCACATGGGACTTTGGTATCCGAAGGAATCGGTTTGATCTAATAGCCTTTTCAGATGCGGACCACGCAGGTGATCAAGTTCTGACAAAAGTACATCAGGAGGAGCACAATTTTTGGGTGAAAAGTTAGTAAGCTGGTCTTCAAAGAAACAAGATTGTACTGCACTTTCAACCGCTGAAGCCGAGTATGTGTCTCTATCTGCGTGTTGTGCTCAAGTTCTATGGATGAGAACACAACTCACAGATTATGGCTTTACTTTCGATAAAATACCTATGTATTGTGACTCGAAAAGTGCCATAGCCATATCGTGCAATCCTGTTCATCACTCAAAGACTAAGCACATTCGTGTCCGCTACCACTTCATCAAAGAGCACGTAGAAGAAGTCTTGTTGAATTATTTTTCGTGAAGACAGTTACCAACTCGCCGATCTATTTACTAAAGCCCTTCCAAAAGAAAGGTTTGACGATTTAGTTCGACGAATTGGAATCTGAAGCCTAACCCCGAGGAGTTAGAACGTCTTCTCGAATCTTCTTGAAAATGATTTCCAAAAGCTTCATTGTAAATATTTTGAAAAACAAAATACAAAATTTGAAAAACCAACAAAAGCAAAATATAAAAATATAAAACTTTCAAAAATACAAAAACAATATAAAATCAAAAATCAAAATATTCTTCTCACGACATGTCTCTCGTATAATCGATATTCATGCGTTTCTAGAAATGTCATTCAACAATGATCTGGACATGTACGGATGCTTGAGCGAGAGTTCTTTAAATGTTTTCTAAAACATGTCGTTTCTCAAAATTTCTTTCACAATGGCTTTCGTATACTTAAGTACGAAACCCGGACTAAAAATGATGACTTTTGATTATTTCAAATCAAAACTCGTATTTCTAAAGAAAATCTATAGTGTACGCTTCAGTGCACTACATTTAAAAATGGTGAGAAATCATCATCATCTTGAGCACCTTTTTCAAGATTGTTCAAAAGATTTTCAAAATCTTTCAAAATATTATGTGCTCAAGATAAGTCCCTTCAAATCCTTTATTGATTATGCTTTATTAAAGGGGGTGTATATAACCAAAATGTTCCAATTTCATGCTAAAATCAAATCCGTTTGTCTCCCTAAAAGATTCAAAAAATGTTGTTTAATCCGTTGATATCAAAAAATATCACGAATATGCTATTTTTGAGGGGGAGAAACGTGATTAAAATGTGATCAAAAATGTTTAATGATCGTTGTTTGAATCTCAAAAGAGCTCGACTCAGTCGTAACCAATGAATTGACGAGAAATCAAAGTCAGGAAATGTACCATTTCGAGAAACTTTCTATGGACTTGACCAGGACGGGTAATAATTTCAAGCTAGTTCACTAGTGATGTAAACGTGTCTCGAATCGGTCTTGTTCATTTAAAGTCGATCAATTCAAAAGTGCGAACTCTACCCTCACTGTGCAGATTTAAGTTAAAACAATATAAGCACATGTGAAGGGGGAGTGTTTCTGAAAATATAAAACTCTCAAGGCGTTCACAAAATATGTTTTATAATCATAAACACTTTGAGAGATTTTCAAGAAAAAGGTTTTATGGCAACATAGGATATTCATGGAGTTATAAGGTGACTAAGGATAGGAAATCCATCCTATGATCTGCCAGAGCCGGAGAGATCTACCCAAGGACAATACCCATAGTTAGAATTAGAAGTCCTTAGGTATGATTGAAAAAAGGAGTAATGTGAGAAAGGAGAAAGAAGGGGTTGAAGAATTAAAAAGAAAAGTAAAGAAAAGGGTGAAAAGAAATAGCCCTCCATAATCAACCTTAGGGCAGAAACCGGGTTCAATTCATCTGCTATTGGTTGTCACTAAGATGACACCGGTATTGAAGACAAATACGTCATGGACCCAGTGACGCACTGCACTAAACCTTCTAGCTACTCAATTCCTCTTAAAAGGATTTGTTTCATTCTCACTGGGAACCCTACATAATCTATCGACTTTCTCTTAGAGATCGTTGGTATTGAAGAGGAGACCTCTCCTAGTCTCCGCTTAGGAAAACCAAAATGCACTAATCGAGTCTAGAGCCACGAGATTCATTAAAAGATCTCTTAGGAACACTTAATATTTCATCACTTGTTGTTCAACAATAAGGACACAAGTGATATATTCTAGAGTCCTACGCAGATCTTAGCAATCTGCCGAAACATTTATGAGAGGATTCACAATTGTGATCCTCAGTGATTGAATGGAAACTCCTGCCGGGTCAACATCAAACAGCCACGACAGCAGTCACTTTGGTAATTCTTTATGGATTACGCTTAGTGTGTCTCAAACGGTCTACAGTCGTGAAGTGATGCTTCGGTGTACCTCAACGACTCACCTGAATTGTAGATATACTTTGGTATATCGTGTTAGCCTACTTGAGGGCCTCCAGTTCAGGAACAACCTTTGTAAGAATTAGAGATGTGTTTTCACACTATGCTGTTAACACCCTCGACATTCGAACTTATAAGTGCTGGAAATCCCGCTAAGGAGATTCCTTTCACGAATTGAATCCTGAAGACGTGGGTCGTTACTTGAATCTATTCATAGTAATGATAACTGTCCCTCAACGGGATTCGGACGGCTGATTCGCTCGACCAAGGTGAATGGAATCAAGACATTCATCAGTAAAACAATCGTAGTGGTAAATTCTTTAAGAAAAGTCCACAATGATCGATTGGTATTTTCAACTAACATATTCATGCAGTCTTGATGATTGTTCCTTGGAGGAAAGACCGCACCATCTCTCCATGCTCATACCAACATCACAACACATGAAAGTTCTCACCAAAATCAAAGGCAACACAAAGTTAAAGATGATTCTTCGTCAATGTCAAAGAATCTACAAAGTTTAAAGACTAGAGAACTTCACAACATTGGAATTTCAAAGTCAAAAGAAGTGTGAGCATGGTGGAGAAAGGCGTGGAGACACCTATCCCAAAGAAGTTGACAAGCGGCGGACAACACCATTAATCGATCACAAAGCATGAAGGAACAAAGAATCAAGACTATTCTATGTCAACACACAAAGTTCAAGCTCAAGAAAACTAAAGATCTTATCAAGTGGAGCATCTTTTGAATGACCACCCTTAGGGGGAGATTGTTAGTATAATAGTAATTAATAGAAGTGATGGTCATTCACGTTTAGGAACTTTGTAACGTGTGTTAGATATTGTATTAGAATAGTCAATGGGCTCGTGGATTGGGCTAAGCTAAATGGTTAGTAGTTATGTTAAGCTAGCCTTTATATAAGTTTATGTAATCCAAGTCCAATCCATAGCCAAATCAAAGCCCATGGCCAAGCCCATTAGGGCATTATTGTTTGAGGTGTTTGCTTGAGTATAAATACCCTCAAATGTGTCATTTGAGGGTGTGCTTGAGTGTGTAAGTGTGTGTGTTTTGGTTATGATAATACAAGTTCTCTTCGATTTCATCTTTTTTCTCTCTACATTTTCATTTTAACACGGTCACGACATTAATAACATATCATATCAAGTCACCAATAACTTTCTTGCTTCATCTATCACATATCGCATTTTATCACATATCATTTTCATTTTAACATGTCACTTTAAGTATTATAACTTTAATAACATATCACGTGTTAACATTTTAAGTATTATAACTAACAATTAATAACTTGGTATCACATATGATAAGGTTGATATAAACAAGGTCCCAATATCAACCTCGATTGTCCGGATGTCCCAAACACAACCTGTCACACCCTCTCCGGAGGCGGAAACACGAGGTGTAACTAAGGAACATAAGCACAAGATAATAGAACATACCAACGTTAATATTTAAAAGAAAGAGTACACCATTACAATACCGCTTTAGCCATCATCGCAAATATATTACAAAGTTTAGTTCCCAAAATATTGCGTTCTATTACATAATGATTTGTAGTGACAAGTGAAAACTTCATTATGCAAGACCCGTAGAAAAAGCTTACTAACGATCACCAAATGCATGAGAGAAAACGGGTCAACTATGAAAATAGTTGGTGAGTAAACATGTTTAGCAAAATAAGAAAACTCGTAAGAAATATTCAAAGCTTTCGGTCAACGAAAATAGTCCACAAAGCAAAGGCATTGTAAATCCACTCGGCCCAAGTTCCGCCATACAAAACTTGCAACCTGTGTATTCACAACCCATTGCACAAAATATAGCGTATGAAGTAGTCAAGTATAAGCGGTCATAATAGTCCACAATATAGAACCGCGAGTATAATAATTCAGGGATGCTACTGATGAAACCAAATTAAGCTGGGTGCCACTACCCAAAGTTATGTTGGGTGCCTCTTCCCAAAGATATAATGGGTGCCTCTTCCCAAAGATATACTGGGTGCCTCTTCCCAAAGATATACTGGGTGCCTCTTCCCAAAGATATACTCCGAACATAGGAGACTTTATAGTGATGCTCCGAACATAGGAGACTTTATAGTGATGTTCGAACATAGGAGACTTTAGGTCAAGGTCATAACATGTACGGTTCAATAAGTTCAAGTAAGGCATTATTTCATAATTAAGTTCAAGGATTTGATTCAAGTTCACAAGTTCTAGTCAAACTAATTAATAAAAGTAGTAAACAATTTAGCTCAAGAACGGTTCATGCATTTCGCCCCAAAATATAGTAAAACGGTAAAAAGGGGGTGTGATTACTCACTTGATGAATAGATGCGATGACAAAAGTGGTTACACCGAAATGTAGCGTGAATCTCGAAACTGACTAGTGATATGATGAGGTGATGTGAACAAAGGTTTAATCCTAAAACACCCTAGGTTTTTATTTCAAAACCTTTACTAAGAGTGTGTCTAGATTGTGAAAATAACTTGTCTTGAAAAATTTTTGGGTCTCCTTCCTTGTTCTTGGTCACGAATATGTAGAGAAGAAATGGATATTTGATCTTTTGGTTTGCAAAGTGAAGAATGAAAGGAAAATGGATGTGTATATTATTGTTGGACTATTTGTTTGCAAGACAAGATCCACAAATCATGGATCTTGTCTAGTTTGTTTTTTTTTTTTTTAGTAGTAAAGTGTAAGTAAATGTGTAAGTAAATTTGTAAGTAAATGTGTTCTTGTAAGTATAATTAAGTAATTCAAAGGTACATTTAGGCTTGTAAAATAGCGTCAACTAGAAATAAATTTTAACGGTTCAAAATAAAACATATTGAAGTCATAAAATTTATAAAATACCTTTCTTGCAAAATATGAGTGAAATAATAATTATCGTGTAATATTTAAGAAAACCGTCGAATTATGCAAATATAACAATTTATATACGAAATAAATTTAAAACACCGGTAACTAATAATAATATTTTATCATCTTAATATGAGTATAAAAATATATCGGAATAATCTTTGGAAGTATCGGATCAAATGTTCAAAATAATTAATTACGCGATAGCGCTTATTTAATATGAAATTATGCGTTAACGTGAAATGAAAAATCATGCATGAACTAATATGATGAATATTGAGTTTAAGAAATGACCGAATTTGAGAATTGTGACATTCTTCCCATGTCGCCGAATCACGTCCTCGTGATTCGATTAACGATACTATGGTCCGAACCTCGACAAGAGTTCTAAAAGTTCATGCTCGCATTTAATAGTCTAAGTGATCATGTCAATGCTCATGCATAAGGGTTCCTCATCCAACTAATTGCATACCCGTGATTAGATTTGATTGGGTAAACTTACCCAATATCGAACGTGGCCCTCAAAAGACCTTTAGGTAGTGACTTGAGTAAACTTGTTTCTTAGCTCGACTTTCGCAACTCATCAAACAAGAACAACTACTAGATCAAGCTAGAAACAAGTCTTTTGAATGAAGTCTTTGAAAGATTCGCCGATATTCGATTTGCTTACACAAATAAAATCAAATCAACAAAATATATAACAACTAAGATCGATATCATTAGGTCTCAAATTAATCAATGTCGTGAACGTGATATGAATCGGAAGGAAGTTATGCACTCAAAATCATGTTGTACGTAAATAAAGTGGTTGATCAAAGGAATGTACCACACGCGCTATGGGGCTTCCTCGGTACCCGTAAAGAATGCTCGACCACGCATGGGGAATTTCAATGTTCGATCTTGTGGGCCTTCTATTGCCAACGCCAGTTTGGACGATTACCTCCTTGATTGGGAGTTCTTTCAACTTTGGACGGTATTGCGAAGGTGATCTAGACTTCCACACTCGTAACATGCTTTTCTCGTGTCCTTGATTTCCGCCTGCTTGAGCAATTCCGCGAAGTGGCCCGTCTGTCCACATTTGTCGCACCTTCTAGCCTCCCGAGTGATGATAATTATATCGAGTACACAAAGGATGTGGACTCAGATATCCTTTGCGCCCCGGTGGTCGCCCATAGTTCGGGTTATTCACGCCTCTTGTTTTGCCGGTTCGGTCTCGGCTTCCTCGGTGATCCTCCCCGCCGCTTTCGTCCATTGTCGCTTGCTTTTTTAGTTCTCCGACTTGATCACATCATTTGTCAAGCGATACGCCATACCCACAGCCGCTTGCAGTGGTTGGGTTCGACGGTGACATCCTCCTAATTTCCGGTATCAATCCCCATATATATCGGTCGATCAACTTCTCCACAAAGGAAACCATATGAGGAACCATCCTAGTTAACTCGTGGAAACGGATCGTACTTGTCGATCTCTACTCCAACCATCAAGTGATTCCAAAATTCCGCTTCTAGCTTCGCACTTCATCTTTTCTCGCAAAGACTCATCGCTAGTAGTTTCTTAAATGCTTTCCAAGATAACGATTTGCAGCCCTCTTCCTCTAGTCCGCAATTGGTTGTTCCACCGTGTCAATGCTCGACCGTAGTAGACCAACAGAGAACTCAACCTTGTTTCCTTCAAGACATTTCGTGATACTAAGTTTCGACTCAACATTCTCGAACCGTGTTAGTAGTCCAATGGCACCCTCGCACCATGAAATTCCATTGGCTTGCATGTCATGAAAGTTTTGTAGTCGCATCCTTGACCGCGTCAAGTACCTTCTCCGTTGTTGGTTCTGCCTAGCATCGAGATGTGTTATAATTTGGGTAAGTAGATCCGCTATTCCAAAGAAGCGTTGTTGTTTGGATTGTCATTGTTGTTTGGGTTGCCGTTGTTGTTGCCTCCCGAGTGTGTTTCTTGCACCATGATCCCACAAAGGACCAAAACATCGGGTTGAGTAAACGACATTCGAACGAAGTCGATGAGGTGCGAACGGTGGTAATGTGTGTTATAGTGAATCGAATATGACAGATCGGGACATGCTATGTCTAACAAGTCGAAAGATGGAGAAGAGAAGATATAAACAAGGTACGGTAATGTAGACGTGAACGTAAAAACATGCTATGCATACCCACCCGACCAATGCAACTTCAGTGACCGGACTCAAAAGACTCGACTAAACATGATTTAAAATTACCTTCTTATCATTGTGATGGTTCTTCATAAATTAGACATAGTTGATCGTGCTATGTATAATTTATGAGTAACGATGCAACGATAGGACTAGTTGACTCGAATGGTGTTCAATGTTTAATAAAATAATATACAAAAAAAATTATTCCTGTTATAGTGTGATTTTTATTTTTGAAAAATCGGCATTCTCTATAACCTTGGCTCTGGTACCAATCATACACCCTCACGGAGGCGGAAACACGAGGTGTAACGGAAGGAACATAAGCACAAGATAATAGAACATACCAACGTTAATATTTAAAAGAAAGAGTACACCATTACAATACCGCTTTAGCCATTATCGGCAAATATATTACAAAGTTTAGTTCCCAAAATATTGCGTTCTATTACATAATGATTTGTAGTGACAAGTGAAAACTTCATTATGCAAGACCGTAGAAAAAGCTTACTAACGATCACCGAAATGCATGAGAGAAAACGGGTCAACTATGAAAATAGTTGGTGAGTAAACATGTTTAGCAAAATAAGAAAACTCGTAAGAAATATTCAAAGCTTTCGGTCAACGAAAATAGTCCACAAAGCAAAGGCATTGTAAATCCACTCGGCCCAAGTTCGCCCATACAAAACTTGCAACCTGTGTATTCACAACCCATTGCACAAAATATAGCGTATGAAGTAGTCAAGTATAAGCGGTCATAATAGTCCACAATATAGAACCGCGAGTATAATAATTCAGGGATGCTACTGATGAAACCAAATTAAGTCGGGTGCCACTACCCAAAGTTATGTTGGGTGCCTCTTCCCAAAGATATAATGGGTGCCTCTTCCCAAAGATATACTGGTGCCTCTTCTCAAAGATATACTGGGTGCCTCTTCCCAAAGATATACTCCGAACATAGGAGACTTTATAGTGATGCTCGAACATAGGAGACTTTATAGTGATGTTCAAACATAGGAGACTTTAGGTCAAGGTCATAACATGTACGGTTCAATAAGTTCAAGTAAGGCATTATTTCATAATTAAGTTCAAGGATTTGATTCAAGTTCACAAGTTCTAGTCAAACTAATTAATAAAAGTAGTAAACAATTTAGCTCAAGAACGGTTCATGCATTTCGCCCAAAATATAGTAAACGATAAAAGGGGTGTGATTACTCACTTGATGAATAGATGCGATGACAAAAGTGGTTACACCGAAATGTAGCGTGAATCTCGAAACTGACTAGTGATATGATGAGGTGATGTGAACAAAGGTTTAATCCTAAAACACCCTAGGTTTTTATTTCAAAACCTTTACTAAGAGTGTGTCTAGATTGTGAAAATAACTTGTCTTGAAAAATTTTTGGGTCTCCTTCCTTGTTCTTGGCTGCCGAATATGTAGAGAGAAGAAATGGATATTTGATCTTTTGGTTTGCAAAGTGAAGAATGAAAGGAAAATGGATGTGTATATTATTGTTGGACTATTTAGTTTAAGACAAGATCCACAAATCATGGATCTTGTCTAGTTTTTTTTTTTTTTTTTTTTTTTTTTTTTTTTAGTAGTAAAGTGTAAGTAAATGTGTATGTAAATTTGTAAGTAAATGTGTTCTTGTAAGTATAATTAAGTAATTCAAAGGTACATTTAGGCTTGTAAAATAGCGTCAACTAGAAATAAATTTTAACGGTTCAAAATAAAACATATTGAAGTCATAAAATTTATAAAATACCTTTCTTGCAAAATATGAGTGAAATAATAATTATCGTAATATTTAAGAAAACCGTCGTGATTATGCAAATATAACAATTTATATACTGAAATAAATTTAAAACACCGGTAAACTAATAATAATATTTTATCATCTTAATATGAGTATAAAAATATATCGGAATAATCTTTGGAAGTATCGGATCAAATGTTCAAAATAATTAATTACGCGATAGCGTTTATTTAATATGAAATTATGCGTTTAACGTGAAATGAAAAATCATGCATGAACTAATATGATGAATATTGAGTTTAAGAAATGACCGGAATTTGAGAATTGTGACACAAACACATACAAAAAACAACCTAAATTAAATAACCAAACTTATATTAACCAAATTAATTAATAAAAACTTTTGACGGCGATATTGTTGTCCCAAAACACATTAAAAAAAAGTCCCTAACCTGTCCCGGGGTGTAGCAGCTGACCCGGCGATGGAGCTGTTGTCGCGGCGGTGGTTCACAGTGGTGTCGATGGTGTCGGTGGTGGTTCACGAGTCCCTAACGAATTACATACATCAAATTCCCATCTCATTAAACTTTATTAAGTTAACAAACAAAAATTAAAAGAAAAAAATACATACCTTTAAAAAACGAATTACAAAAAATTAAAGAAATTGTGCGCAGTGGTGCGTGTATAAAACGGAGGTGGTTTTAATGGGGGTTGTGGTGGTGTCGATCTAACCTCAATTAATGATATGTATTTTGGGTCTTGAATAGCGGTTGTGGTGCGTCTTTGATGATGAAGAAAAGCAAAAGCAGATAGATCTGCTGTAACAAACTTCAATTATTGATATGAATTTTGGGACGACAAAAATCAATGCATATTAGGGATGACATTGTCGTCCCTAAGCATTTTTTTTGGCGAAAAAAATGGCGGGTGGTTTGACTTTTCGTGAAAATTTTGGTGGAAAAAAATGGGACGACAATGTCGTCCCTTTCTGTTTTACCCCCACTTTGTCTTATGTATATTAAAATGTGTTTAAATTATTTAATTAATACTAAATAAATTAAAAATTATTTAAATTAGTTATAAATTATTTAAATAAATTAAATTAGTTATAAATTTTTTAAATCATTTAAATTAGTTATAAATTTTTTTAATAAATTGAAAATAATTTAAATTAGTTATAAAATATTTAAATAAATTAAAAATGATTTAAATTAATTATAAATTGTTTATATAAATTTAAAATGATTTTAATTTAGTATCGAGATACATGACATGTTAAAACGAATGAATCGAGATAGTATCGTGATATATGAAATGTTAAATGAATGAGTCGAGATCTTCCCGTTATACATTGTAACACCCCCAAATCTCGGTACAATGGAAGACTTAATCAAGTTTTTGGGGCGTTACATTGATTGGCACAACACACAAGTATAGCAAACAAGATAGTCATATTATCATTCAAAAACCAATCCCAAATTTAATTATCCAAAACAGTAATCCCAAAATGTAAATAAAAGGCCCAACATGGTTTATAAAATAGGTCCCCATAATATTATCAGAGTTTGATTATAATCCTTCAACCATGACTCCTTGCGAAGCTTCCACGTAACACGCACTCCAAACATCACTTAAATACTTGAGAAAGACATGCTAAAAGGTCAGCTAACGCTGGTGAGTTCATAGGTTTAAATTCAAGTTTAAAATAGTGGACATGTAGGAGTTTATTTGCTATGCGAGACCTAAGATAGATACACATCATCATACCAATCACATACCAATATCACAATCAACAATATCATCAATATCATATCCGACGTCATAGTAGGACCCCTAGCGACACTAGCCAGCGCAATCGTAGCAAAGTTTAGAACGATTGCTAACCCTGGACTAGGTCGAGGTAGAAGTCTATACTTATCTAGGTAAGTGTTATAGAAATTAGGATTGCTACCCTAGACTAAGGAAACAGCTACCACATATCTATCTAAACAGTCAAGCACATAAGCAAATCGAAATAGTTTAAAAGGTCCAAAAAGAGTAGCATGATTCTCACCCCAAACTAGTTAAAAACATAGATAAAAGTGGGGCTATGAAACTTACCTCAAGCAAGCAACGCACAAACAAACACTAGCAAGAAGATAACAACTAACACGGCTCAGCAACTACCAACTCGGCACAATCTATTAATGTAAACCAATTTTAATATATATTTCCCAAAATCAACGTTATCTACCCCAATGTATTACTTTTCTTTATCTCCAAAAATATCTTGTTTCACCGTTTAGTCCTAGCGTTTGGTATCGTCGTGTGTGTGTATCGACTCAACATGATATCATGAATGCACTCAAATAAACAGAATTTGACTCAATGCAACACAATGAGACGTCTAAGCAATAAGCTCCATAGTCCAATAAGTTTCAGAATAAATAGTAGACCTTATCGAATTCGTCAACTCGATAAACTCAATCATTTATTCGTGTCGCTTATTATCTCATAAACCGGTGCATCCTAACGAGTCAGAAGGATAATTCACCCATTAATAATGTTATCCAACGTACCTAGCGGGCTCTTATTAGATTCGTCAACCTAATAAGTCCGCTATCCACGTGGATCGACGCTATTAACGTTAGGTCATCCGTAACCCATGCACACAACGTAAATAAATTAAATACTTGAAACTAGTATTGAATGCTCATAAATGGCACATTTCGATAAACGTGCACTCGAAACATTAAATACTCTTTAATTAGAAAACATTTCCGTTTTAATTGTTAATTCCCATTTAAAAATAGCGAATAACAAGATAAGCCTTGTTATCGATAGTTTTGGTATAAAAACCATTTATTATTTATGTTTCACCATTTATTAATCATGTTTATATATATATTTATTATGTCAAATTCAATATAAGCCTTAAATCGTTATTCGTTTCGAGTTCACAAGCACGAGTCATGACTTCTCGGATTTTAATCAATCTATAGTCCAAAATATACTAAAGTCCATGTTATGGCGTTGTCGGGGTCAACTATGACTAAAAAGTCAAAGTAACACCGACGTTGCTCAAAGTTGACAATTTATATTATAAGTCCAAGTAAATAATCACAATAGCGCAACACATTCTCAAATCAACCCATATCAATCTCGCCATCCAAACAATCTACGGTAGATTATCTACCAATTATACCCGAAACCAATGTTATGACCCTAATGGTCATGACACGGTCACGGTTAAGACCACGTGAACCAAACAAGATCTAGAAGCTTTTTGGCTCCACGCGTCTCATCCAAACACCAAAAACAACAACCAACAAGATACCACAACAACCCGACCAGGACCCGTGGTCCATATGGGTCTCGTACGCCACACCCAAAACCCATACGTGGGTCTTGGTGGCTCGTACGCCTCATCCTACACAACCAAACACTCCTAAATGGCATCTACTACAACCAAACACAATCAATCAACCTCCAATCAACATCCAAACATCAAACCCATCAACTAATCTAAACCCATCATATGAAACTATGCCTAAAATGCAAAAACACAACAATATGATACAACACACGATACCAAATCACTAGCTACATGTTTTATTAGATGTAAATTAGTTTTAGACCCATGTTTCACCTAAAACCCAACTAGGTCGAGCCTTGTAAGAGCCCTAGAGGGGGCATACGTGGCTTCTCATGGCTCAAACGAGCTTGACCCATGTTCCATTTACCTTTTCCAAACTCGATCTACAAGATTTAATGAAAACCCTAGAATCACGAATCGTTTTTGTAAGATTTGGAGGTGTTAATGAAGGCTTCTATAGGATATATATATATATATATATATATATATATATATATATATATATATATATATATATATATATATATATATATATATATATATATATATATATATATATATATATATATATATATATATATATATATATATATGAATTAGATCAAATAAGAAGATTACTTAAAATAAGAAGGAATAAGAAGAACTATAACCGCAAATCCAAGATGCACCGACCTAAATTAGATGCATCCCTATAATCTTAGATGCATTATAACGCACCATAGTATGTTTTCTAGCTTTTAATCAAATGGATATACGTATATTAGATGCATTTCATAATTTATATTGTTTTTTGTTCCTCTGCACGTGCCAAAATCATGTAAATCAATTTGCACAATATATACATCAAATTAAATTTCGAAACTCAAGATGTTGCATCTATATGAATAGAAATGCATCTAATGCAAGTCGTTGCATCTCAAATGCGTGGTTTTGGTCACTTCTCACCACTTCTTATTTTAATTTACTTCTCATCGATCCCTATATATATATATATATATATATATATATATATATATATATATATATATATATATATATATATATATATATATATATATATATATATATATATATATATATATATATATATATATATATGGATGAAAGAGAAAGAGAGATCTACAAATGGTGGTGGTGGTGGGTGGTCACGCACAACAGATGGTCGAAGGTGGCGGAGCAGTGGCCGGCGGTGGTGGGTGGTTTAGGGTTAGGGTTTTTAGAGAGAGAAAGAGATGAGTGTGTGTGTTTTTAGTGAGAGAAATAAAAGAGAGATATAAGGTAGGGATGGGGTATTTATACTTGGACTCAAGGACCTAAAAAATAATTTAATTGGGTGGAGGGGGGGCGGCTAGGGTAAAATAGGGGGCCAAAGTCGTGATTTTTCATAAACTATCCCGTTTACCCAATCTCGAGCTCATATATTGTCCTACGAGTGTCCCACACGTTCCTTCAACTTTCTATTATGTTTATTTATGTTTTTCCACAAGTTTTGACTATTTATTTTTTCAAGTTTTGAGTTACGGTTTAAAAGTTACATTATTTCTTGTTTTTAGGATTTTATTGTGCCGAATCGAATAGTGTTGGGAATAAAGCTAACAGTTACCACTGATACACTTGTGGTTAACACTGCTAAAGATTACACTAGCAGTGGAAACTCATTACCACTGTCAGTATATTATTACCACTGCTATTAGGATAATTGTTATGTATTCGTATATTGATAAGTATAGAGAAAATCTTGTGTATATTCTATATTGTTAGGGTTATACTTATCTTGTAAAGGAATCCTTGTGCTATAATAGGAGATCCTAGGTCATTGTTTAGAGAATGAAATACTAACGTATTATTCATATAAGCTTCAAGGTGTAACCCTAGTGATAAGCAAGATCACTCGTATTATTTCTTAATAATATTGCAGCTTTGTGTTAAACTGTTCACTTACAATACATCATACAATCCGTCTTCTAAGTATTACTAAGTATATTCCGCGTGCTTATTAATATAATTCCAAATATCACTAACACAAGGTGTGTGTTTAGATCCATCAAGTGGTATCAGAGCGAAGGTTCTGATATTTTGATTTAGAAGATCCAAGGAATAAGCTTAACATACTCACTCAATTCAATGGAGATGGAAAACAACCAGTCCAATTCTGCTCCAAGGCTTCCTAAGCTCAAACTTAATGAGTTTGAGATGTGGAGGATAATGATTGAGCAATATTTTCTCATACAAGACTATGCTCTATGGGAGATCATTGATAAGGTTTTAAAATGTACCTTTTTGAAGGGTCGTTTAAGCGCTTATTTGATCACTCTTGTATCCGTTATTACTTAATATCGTTCTTTTTCACTTTTAGGTATCTTGAAGGCAAAATGTTGGAATGACACTTATTCGGACGAAAAGGCGCGAATATACGAAGAAAATGGCCAAAGTCAAGAATCGAGCCACTCGCATCTTTGGGCCCAAGGGGAAGGCGTCGGGTGTTATCTGCGACGCCGTCGCATCACTTTTGTGACGGCTCAAGAGCCAAATTGCTTATTTACAAGTGACGGTGTCGTTTTTAAAAGAGTAGGTCGTCGCAACTCGGGCGGCCTAGATTTGATCCGCACGGCGTCGAGATCGAAGAGGACGGCGTCACAAGCATAAGGTGACGCCGCCGCAAGACTAACGTGGCAAGACGAAACCCTAATGACGGCGACCCGGCGGCCACAAATTAAAGGTGACGCCGTCATGAATGTAATCTTATATATAGAATCCGAATTTTTAGTTTTGAGTGTAGTCTTTGGAGTAAAACTTAAACCGAACCAAGGCTGTCTTGTACAAGATTTTAGGTTCCAAACCCTATCTTACATCAAGATAAGTGTTTTACTTCATTAATTTAATTATGTCTTCAATTACTTGTGTGTATGCTTGCATGTTCTCCATGTCCGGCTAATTTACTTGTGTGTTTGCTTAGGGAATATGAAACTTAATTATTGAATATTGATTGGTTGTATCTTATCTTAATTGTTAATGATCTAGTAATGCGATAGGTCATCCGTTGTGTAGTTAATGCTTGATTAATCTTTGTGAACCTTAGTTTATAGCACCTAGAGTTGTTGTAGGCTAAACCATCTGAAGAGTACCTTAGAGTTAGAGTTTATAAATCCTAGAGACTTTGTAGGTGATAACCTTTGGTAGTTTCAAAGAGTTAGGGATAAACGCATACCCTACGACCTTAGACACACAACGCGATTAAGAATAAGGACGTGACACTTCAACCATCAATAGGAGATAATTAAGGAGTAATAAAACCTAAGTAAACACATCTTTAAACCATCATACGAGCACACAGTAATTAGACATAGACCACCCTCACCGTAGTTAATTAGATAATTAAATAGTAGAAGTAATCGGTAGAAATACCAACCCCCCAAATCCAAACCCCGAGATTCGTAACTTTCTATTTCCTAAAAAATATAAAAAGATAAAAAATAATCTTCCTCAACCCCAACCTTAGCGTAGTAACCTCTCACTAGAATTCCTATTCCCCTAGAGAACGATATCAATTCCCGTGGCTTACCCTAATACTACACTATAACGATTAGGTTCACTGCCTAGGATGTTGAAAAACTTGCTCGACGAAAAGGAAATTCCTTTGACCCCAAAGGCGCTGCGTAAGCGTTATCAAGTTTTTGGCGCCGCTTCCGGGGAATAGAATAGCTAGTTAGGAGTCCACCTCGTTTAGGTTTCTTTGCTTGTTTCCTATCAAGTAATTTTTTTCTCATTTTTTAGCTTCCTCGTACTCTATCCCCCTTCTTCGTGACCTTTGTTCGTAACCCCATCACTTTTCATCATGGAAGGTGATAACCAACCACCATTCATCAACCTACCACCATAATGACCCGCCAAGAGGTCGTACTCTTGGTGAATACTCGAGACCAAGCCACCTAGGCTATAGGAACACCATTGAGCTTCCCGACCAAGCCCAAACTACGGCCCTGCGATCCGACACCATCCGGTTGGTGCAAAACGGATGTGCATTCCATGGACTTCGTTCCGAAGATCCTAATCAGCATCTTAAGGATTTCCTTAAAATTGTCGATTCCATTGACCTCGATGCTACTACTCGGGAGACCACGCGCTTGCGTCTCTTCCAATTCTCTATACGGGACCAAGCTAGTAATTGGCTTGAGCGACTTCCCGCCGGTTCCATCTCAAGTTGGGATGATCTCACCTCTCGTTTCCTTGCTAAATTTTTCCCACCGAGGAGAACTACTAAGCTTAGGAATGAAATCTTGATATTCCAACAACGTCAAGGTGAATCTCTCTACGAAGCATGGACTCAATTCAAGGACTTACTCCATTGAGTCCCTCATCACGTCATTGATCTTTGGCTTCAAGTCCAACTCTTCTATGATCATGTCAACTTCCCCACTAAGCGATCCATTGACTAAGCTGCCGGTGGTAAACTTAGAAATCTCACCGCAGAAGAATCGTGGGGTACAATAGAGTACCTTGCCCTCTATGAAAACGAATGTTGGAATGACCCCCGTGAGTTGTCCAAAACTGATAAGGCAGTCTCTTTGCCTCCCATTTACTCACAACCTTCCAATCGTAGGATGCTCAAACTTGAAGATCAAGTCAAATTCCTAATGAGCTCCTACGAGACTCCTAAGCTCGAGCCAAATAACTTAGGAAAATCATACAACAACCCTCCAAACACCGAAACTTCCACTAGTCTTGAGGGAATGGTGTCCAAATTCATGTCATCTCAAGAAGCTCGATTGACGCAAATTGAAGCCGATTTCAAGCAACGACAAAGCGAGATGACAACCAAGCTCGACACCCTCTTAAAAGCCTTCAATGGACAAAGGGATGAAATACATGAAAAAATGGCGGAGATGATGGACTTAGTGAAAGAGTACACTAAGACGAAGATTCCCGAGAAGGTGCTAGTGAGGAACGATGAGCACGCCACCCCTACTTTTTCTGTTAACGCCATTTCCATTGCATCCGATGAGGATGGAGCAGTTGACAAGAAGGAGCCTGAGAGCAGCAAGGATAATAAGGATAAGAATGAGTCTCGGACTGATGATGAACCCAAATTCATCAAGCATTACCTTAAGCATGAGATCAATAAGAAAACAATCGTTAACCAAGTGAAAAACTTTAGGTGCAATGATGTTCTTAGGAAAGCCCTCTTAGGTGAAATAGGAG
Organism: Chrysanthemum lavandulifolium; assembly: GCA_022545495.1. Classification (NCBI taxonomy): domain Eukaryota; kingdom Viridiplantae; phylum Streptophyta; class Magnoliopsida; order Asterales; family Asteraceae; genus Chrysanthemum; species Chrysanthemum lavandulifolium. The sequence continues at coordinate 72,319,676 of CM040246.1, forward strand.
AGGAAGAGTATGACACCATGCCTATTGGACCTATGTACGAGTCGATTCGAGAAAGCCAGAAACTAAGTAAGAGATCTCTGGGAACTTTGTAATTCCATGTAGCATAGGTGAATTAGAGAACCTAAATGCCTTGGCCGACTGTGGATCCGATGTAAACATAATGTCACCGTCGCCTATAATAAGTTGACTAAGGAGGAACCGACCAAGACCAATCTTAGACTTTCTTTAGCAAATCATTCATATGTTTATCCCATAGGAATAGCGGAGGATGTCTTAATTGAGGTTGCCAATATTGTCTATCCGTGGACTTCGCAATTGTATACATTGAGGAAGATAAAAACCGCCATTAATCACGGGAACACCTTTCGACCACCGCCAGGCGACCATCAAATGCGGTGAGGCATCATGGTACTTAAAAGCGGCAAGGGATACGCTAGGATACCTATTGTTCCAAGGTATCCTCTTAAGATTATGGAAAAGGTTACGGATGAGAATCCTCAAGTCCATAACAAGGTGGTTAGGAAGAAAATTAACGATTAGGAAAAAGGGCTTAGAGAATTCATGGTTCAAGGGTTAAATGCGACATTGTGGAAACGTGATAAAAAGTTGGGAAATAACTATACCACAATACCACAAACTCAAAAGAACCCTAAGGAATTTTTGAATGGAAAAAAGGTGCTTTTGTATAAATCAAGAATAAAAGCATTATGGGAAAGGAATAAGCCAAGATGGTTTGGACCTTATACGGTGAAAGAAACTAATCTAAAGAATAAAACCATTATCATAATAGACGACGTTGGAAGAGAATTCACGGTGAGCATACAACGTCTACAACCTTATGATGAAGGCTTAGTGGAAGAAAAGAAGGACGACAATGAAGTCACCTAGGGGCACGACTTCGAGTCTAGCTACAAGACTCATAAATAAAGAAAAGCACTTCGTGGGAGGCAATCCATGCTTAATTGTTTGCTTGTTTGTGTCATATATCTTTTATTGATTGCTTATTCTCATGTTTAAATTTGTAAAATGCTTTATTTTGTTTTTAACCTCGCCTTAATTACATATAAAGGTATTTTACATAAAGGATAAGTGTAGGAGGATTACACATTTTCAAAAGAAACGTAAACATGAGAATTTCAATTAATTAAAAGATATACATGTGTGTTGTTCGAGTCAAATGCTTGTATCGAGTCATAATGGATGTTTTGCGTAAATTTTTCCAGATTCTAAAGATGTAAATTTTCCGAATTTTTCCGTAAAATCACGTACAAGTTTTTGTCGATAACCTAACGGCGTCAGATCGCAACTCGACGACGCCGTGAAGGAGCAAAATAATGATTACTTTTTCTCGTTTTACGAGCTACTTATAATTTTTGAATTTTCCAAGTCTTAATTTTCCGTAAATTTCAGAAACATTCATTCCACAAGCATTATATCCTAGTTTAGTAGAGTCTTATATATATTATTACCGCGATTTTACGCGAAGGTTTCGTTTGTTTTCTTCAAGTTTGCGGGTTTAATTTATCAAGAAGGAGATACATAAGATGAGAAGGAGCTTTTCACGCAAATGTTCTTCTTGAAGAAAAATATAACCACCACTTTACACGGATCCTACCGAGCTAATCGGGGAGTACTAGTTTCTTTCATCTTTTATTACCTTCCATTATCATAACTTTGATACTTTCGTGAACATTGGGGACAATGTTCGGTTTAAGTGTAGGAGGAAAATAAAATGGGAACTTTGAAACTATGCTTATCCTTGATTATTTGCTTTGTCCAATTGCATTTGTGTAATAAACCATGAGAAAATGTCGGTTAGGGTAATTTTGGCACCAAATTTAAAATTTTTCATGACATATAGGAGTGGACCATTAGTCTTAACAAAAGCGTCTCACGGATAGGAAGTTATATGACTAGCACAATGATGATGTACCCTCTGAGTAGCTCGAAGGACACTCCTCCGAGACGTGTCGAAGCCCTTCCATACAAAGGCCCAAGTTAGGATTCCAAAATATCCTTAGGCATCAAACCATTCGTTAGCACGAAGGTTACCTAAGGGGAATTCGCCATCCGAAGCCCTAAGCCCTTAGGGGTATGGCTGACGAAGGAACAATAGATAAGGGAACCTCCCGACTTGGTCAAACCCACGATCTCCTCTCTCTGGCTTCCCGTCAAGTCCGAGAACATGGGTCACTAAGCCCTAGCGGTTACCCACAATCATGGGACGCCCCATGATCTCGACATTCATGCGTATGCTCTCAACCCTATTTCATTCACTATAAATAGGTTGGACGGGCAATGGATTATGGTATGCTCATGTCACACTCATTTCTTTACTTACACATACTTAAACAACCATAACTCATACTTAATCTCACGCCGGAGGTGGTTCGCAGGGTCCTACCCTTGCGCAATCACTTAACGTAGTGTTTCATATTTCTTATTCTCAGGTGAAAGGCAAGTCTTGGCTGGAACATACACCCCTCATTACTTTGATCCTCATCGAAGCCTGGTAGTGCAATCTATTGTACAACCACACAAAAACTCTTTACCACTTAAATTCCACCCAAAATGTAAGGATCGCCCTTAGATTAGTAGGAATTAAAGCATTCATCTTTAATGCTTAGTGTGTGAACTGGTAGTATATTAGATTCTAGAACTTGTTTTGTGATGCATCCTGGGATCGCTAGTAAGACTAACATATTGGATTTCACAAACACGCTAAACCAATAATCAAAGAGGCGCATACAAGAGGTTTTAGAGAGAGAAAGTTAGAGGTTGGGAACTTTAGTGAGAGAAATAAAAATCTTATTATGAGCTCAAACTCTCTACCTTGGAAGGTAGAGAGTATTTATAGTTCTTACATAAATCGCCACCTACGGACTGTGGATCAGGCATACAGTGGGTAAAGACCCGTCCATCCTCCACGGTGTTACTTAAATAAATATGTTAGGTCACTAGTTTTACAAACACAAGTAATATAGAAAGAGATAAGGCGATTGAACAAGTAAAACACACACACGAAACAATAATACGGTTATGCGTAGGATATGTGATGAGAGAAAAACTTGAACAACCAACCTTAAAATGAAGGTTTACAAGAGTATTTATAGGAGGAAAGCTAGGGCAACACTCCTAGTTTCCATCCTTTCTTTAATGGGCTTGGGCCTAAGCTCATGGGCCTTCTACATAAGCTTAAGGCTAATAACAAAAATAAAGGCCATAATAAAGCTAACTATTACATATTAATTACTAACACTTGATTATGGTTTAGGAGTGATTCCAACAATCTCCCCCTCAAGTGTTGGTGATGAACGGTGAAGGCGTTGATGTAATAGTAGCTCGACGTCTTCGACATTCTTCTTTCTTGTGAGAAGAATTGCCTCGATTCGAACAATCTCCCAGTGTAGAGATGGTTTTCCTTGAGCGCTTATGCTTTGACGTCATCATTAACTTTGTTCTTTGATTATTGTTCTTTGTGATGAAAGTGATAGTATGTTGTTATGCGCATCAATTTCGCCTCGTGTGCGCTTTCACATTTGCTCCGGTTCCACGCCATTCTTCAACATGCTCACACGCTTTTGACGTTGGAATTCAATCTTGATGAAGTTCTCTAAGTCTTTAACTTTTGTAGATTCTTTGGTTTGACGAAGAATCATTACGATTGTTGTGTTGCTTTTGGATAGAACTTCCATTAGTGATGATGTTGGCGTGAGCATGAGAAGAATCGACACGATCATCCCGCTCCGAACTTCCATAAGAAGAAAACATTTCAAACGGTTAGTAATAAGCGTGTTCCAAGACTTACAAGTTTGAACTCGAGAGTGTTAACACATAGTGTGAAAACACACTCTAATTCTTACAAAGGCCGTTCTGAACTGAGTCCCACAAGTGAGATAACGCGATGTAATCAAGTATATCTACGTTCGGATGAGTCGCCGAGGTACACCAAGCATCACCTCACGATCAGATACTGCTTGAGACACACTCCAGCGTAATCCACGGGAGTTACCGGCGACCTTTGTCGGTCATTAGATGTTGACCACAGCACGAGTTTCCATTCAATCACCGAGGATCACGATGTGAACCTCTCATAAATGTTCTTGACAGATTGCTAAGATCATGAAGGACTCGATAATGTACCACCGAAATTCTTATTTTGAACGCCAAGTGATAAAATAGTGCGTTTGGTTTTCCCGAATCTCGTGGCTCTAGACTCAATAGTGCTTTTGGTTTTCCCGAGCGGAGACTAGGAGAGGGTCTCCTTCTTCAATACCAACATCTCTAAGAGAAAGCCAATGGTTTACGTAGGGTTCCCGTGAGAATGAAACAAGCTTCATTAAGAGAAACTTGAGTGGCTAAGAAGGTTTAGTGCATGCGTCCATCGGGTCCATGAAGACTTTTAATCTTCAATACCGGTGTCACTAAGTGACAACCAAGAGCATATGAATTGAATCCGATTATACGCCTAAGTTGAATAATTTGGAGGGCTATTTCTTTTCACCCTTTTCTTTGCATTTCTTTTAAATTCTTCAACTCCTTCTTTCTCCGATTCTCATTTTCTCCTTTTTTATAATCATACCTAAGGACTTCTAAGTACTAACTATTTGTGATGTCCTTGGGTAGATCCCTCCGGCTCTGGCGGATCATAGGACGGTTATTCCTAACCTTAGTCACCTTATAACTCCATGACTAACCTATGTTGCCATTAAAACCACAGTTGTGAAGAATCTCTCAAAGGGTTTGTAAATGAAAATCATGTTTGAACCATTTGTGAGAGATAGGATTTTGTATAAATACTCCCCTACATGTGCTTAAGAGTTTTAATGGTTTAAATGCACAAAGGAGGAAAGAGCGCGCATTTTGAATTGATCCACGGAGATAGACAATCCCCATGAGACACGGTTACGTTGCATAGTTAAAGAGTTACATTGTCGACTTTTAGGTGACAACTAGCTCTAATAACTACCTTGAAGGTGTAGACAAACCTCGAAAGGTTGTCATACCCGTAAGAATTCATGTCTATCAAGAGTATCTCGAATGGTACTTTCTACTTGGACAAGTCCTTTGCGAGACACGTTTACATTACTAGCGAACTAGCTTGAAATTATTACCCGTCCAGACAAGTCTTTTCGCGTTACTAACAGTTTAGTATCGTCAATTGTTGGTTAAGTCCGAAGTACATGTATTCATTTGCAGTTTGCACAACATATTTCTTATCACACGCTTTTCTCCTCCTCAAAATGGCATATAACAAATGTTATTTTTGAACGGTTGAGAATAAATATGACCATTTCGAGTGTTGGAAGATGACCACTATGAACAATTTGTGAACAAAGTTTTAACGAAATACTCCCCTCAACAAGTGATATAAACGGTTGAGGTTTTGAAAATCATACGGAAGTACTTGTCCTTTTGAGCAAAACCTTGAAAAGTGAAAGGTTTGATAGGTTTTACTCAAAAGTAAGAAGCTTTCGCTCCTTTTATAAGGATTGTGGCATCAAGCGTACCACGTGGTCCTTTCTTGACAATTACGGGTTGTACATCGTTATGTGTGCACAAGCCATTTGCATAATTAATCACACATCCAAATTTATAATGAAGGAAACAATTCAAGGGTACCAGAAGTGCGGTGATGTCGCCAGAGTGCGAGCAGGCGTTGATAGCCGTGATGTTGATCCCGGTCCACCACCAACAAAGCTTTCCAATGTTACAATCGATCCTTCAAGCAACCTTTCATCAATCATTCGATGATTCTCCTCACATCCTGCGATCCCGAGAATTCCATCGCTTAGAAGACCCAATCTTTGTCGTATATCCTTCAACCTATAAGCCAATCCGTCCCAACCATCTTCAAAGTGTGATCTCCAAACTTGTGAAGTTCATTACACGCCATTAAGAAATTTCTTTGAAGTTCATGCGGTAAACAACGCAAAAGGTTTCTTTGATGAGTGTGTATTGTGAGAGCGGTTGAGGTCGGGAAGATCTAGGCGAGGTGGAGTGAAGTTGACACGGTCTCGATAAGATTCAACACCATCCAAGATCTTCTACACGCTCCTTGATGACTATGCGTCGATGAAGATGAGCAATGACTTGATGAATTCACGTTGTACTTGGTTGAAAATTGTCTCATGCGACCTTGTACTTTGGCAAGGTACATGTCTTCGATGTCGTTGATAGAAACATTCTCAAAGTCGACTTCAGAGAATGCATAATATTTTTCATCTTGACGTTGATTACCGATATTCTTTAGGAAAGTGTAGTCCCACTTAGATGAAAGAGCAACGTGTTTGATGGCAATGATATCCTTAGAACCGAACATTGCATGTTGAGATTTCGAACATGACAACTTCGTAGTAGATTCTTCTTGTTCCGGCCAATGATGAATCCCGTACATTGCATCTCGATCGTATGCTTCCACTTTGTCAGAGAACAAGTGATTGGCACGTTCCTCGATGGCTATGCAGTTCGAGTATATAGCTGCTGGAATGAAAGTCTCAACGATGTAGCGTATTTCCTTGAACCATCGCCACCATGTAGAATAAATTCCAGGTCTTTGTTGAAAAAATATCGAAATGGAATCCTCGGTTCATCTGGTTGGCCAATTGTTGGTTGAGGTTTTGACCAGTCGGTGTAGTATGGAGGGTTGTCCCGTTTGGTGAAGTCGATGTTTGCTTCTGGGTTGAGCCAATCCATGTTGTTAGACATAGCTCGAGCAATGTTTTCAAGGTGATATTCGACCTCGATAGCACTTTCTGAGCTATCTTTCCACAGTTGAAAAGCTTCATTCTTGATTTGCCTCAACTCGGATTTCGTCATCTTCTTCACCTGGAACTTTTCTTGCAAAAGTTTTGTATGCTCCAATGTGTTACCGTCTACCAAATCTTGACCTTCGTCAGGGTAGGGAGTGTTGTTAACAAGAGTAGAGAACCATTCAAATTCTTCGCTTTATCGTCATCTAGCCAAGATACGACGTCGGTCGAGGCGCCTTCTTCTTCTTCTTTTGAAGGCCTAGATGATGATCTTTGGTTTCGAACTTGTTTGGGAGAGGTGGGTTGTTGTAGGGGCTCAAGGACCTCTTCATCGTCACCACCCATATACTCAAAGTGATCACCGGTTTTACGAGTCGGGGTGGTAACTCGAATCGCCTTGAGGTTTATCTGTAGAAGAACGGGAGGAGACCTTTGTTGAGTAGAGTCCGTTGGAGAGGAGGTAACATAGAAGATGATTCACCGGACTTCTTCCGACGTTTAGCTTTATCATGCTTATCCCGATCCTTATCTTCATCGTCTCTAGGACGTTTAGGCTTTTCTCGCTTGAATCTACATGCTTCTTTGAGTTGGTAGTCCAACAATGCTTGAAACAACTTACCTTCATCGAATTAAATGTCCCGGATCGTTTAGACATTTGTGTGATGAGCTTGGCCACCAATTCATTATCCGAGAAAACTACAGATCGGATGGATTGATTGTGACGGTTAAAGGTGTTGATCTTATAGTTTGCTTGCTATCTCGCATAAGATTCGGATATAGTTGTCTGTAAACATCTCCTTTGTGACTTTAGGAACGATATCCGAAGGTACTTGTTAGTGTAACCTTCGATCATTTCGTTCGAGTTCTATTAACGATGACTTTTAATGAACTTCAACAAATTCCTTTTCTTTCAAGGTCTTGTCTTTCTCATCATTTAAATCAGATTTGGTCAAGAAACCAATTCGGTTTTACAGATAGCATGTCCTTCTTTCGACTTGTTGGACAACTTTCACAATTCTTTCATGAGTCCGAGAAATCCAAGATCGAGGTGGTTTCTTCACGATTTGGATATTGATTTGGTTGATTTCTTTGATGGTGGTGGTGAGGAATGAGATGAAGAATCGATGATGAGGAGACATGAGGAGGCTCGGGGTCCTTGGGCGGTTGAAGTTTCCTTCTATAAGCGTGTAGGACTTTCCGAGCGACTTGTCATAATCAAGATCTTTATCTTTCTCGACTTCTCGGTTCGGTTTCTCAAACTCATATTCGATAGTATCCTCCACAAGCTTTTGTTGTTGCACAAGAGTGGTGGCACGGATCCCTTATCGGTCGATTAACCGCATCAAGATCTCGGTGAAGAGTGGCAAGACCACTTGATCCGCGGGGCCACCTATTTGGTCTTTTGCAAATTCTTGACTTTTTGAAGGTGTCGGCAATTTAAATTTCTTCCTGTAGGATTGATCCAAGAGCTCTTCTTCTTCTTGAGCTTTCATCATAGGGCACAAGTGCGGGAGTCTTCCTTTTCCTTTATCAACTTGAGGACTTGGAGGTTTTGATCTGAAGGATTGTCATCCTTGCGCTTCGAGTAGATAATCTCTTCATACGTGTCGGACCTTGAGCTTTCGTCAAAAGCTTTCTTGTTCAGTGTGGGAATAGGTTCGACTTCCTTTACGGAAGCAGGTCCTTTTACGAGGAGGATTCCTTTAGGAAACTTCCTTTGACTTTCGAACTTCTCGCACATCCAAAGACTTCCTCTTACGGTTCTCCGAGTAGGAGTTCACAAGGTTTTTCATCAAGATGACCAACTTTGCCTTCTTTTACCGCAACTAGATACCTTTTGTATGTTTCAAGCTTCTTGAGTTCTTTAGATAGAAGGTGATCGGCGACGGCACCGCTTCTTAGTTGTCGATTCCTTGATTCTCGATAGAAAGGATAGGTTCGGACAACAATTCGTGATTGTCGGGGTCATTGAGCCTCATGGAATATCGTGATTGAGTCCAAGTGCTCTGGATCAAAAGCTTTGTGTATCGACATAGGGAATCTTTGAGCTAAGCTTCTTGTGAAATAGCATCATGTCCTCCCATATCGATGCTTGATTTCGATGTCCTTCTTATTGATCAAAGACCGTAAGATTTGCGCTCCATGAGCTTTGGATGCTCATAACCACCGCCACGACCGAAACAGACTTGGTAATGATGATGTGAGGTTCTCCACGGTTGAGGAATGTTCTTAAGCTCCACATGAGAATGCTTAGTAACAACCCCGAAGCTTCATCATAGCCAATGTCAAGAAGAAATTGTAAACTGTCTCTTGGTAGGTGTGGCAAAGAAGTCGGTTGGCTCGATTTCGTGAATGAGAAGAATAGCCCGTAAGTCCGCATGAGTGATGGTGACTTGTTTGTGGTTAAGTGTCACCACAACACTTTGACTGTGATCCTGTGCATAGAATTCGAATTGCTGAATGTAGATTTCTGATGCAGAGGCAGTGTGAGAGCATGTTACGGTAGGGATGATTCCTTAGAATATCCACAACAATGAGACAAGAAGATTACGAGCATGTGAGGGTTTCAAAGTCAACTCTAAGGTTATTCTTTCCAATCTTTCTCGGATAGCCATTTGGGAAGATATCGCAATAGTGAGAACCTCGTGTGCATCCACATTCATTTGAGCGACTATGTCGTGATGCGAAATAACATTAGCCAAAAGAACCAACATATCGAAAGACATAATGTTAGTCAACAGAAGGTTTTATTGTCTAGTTATTGAATGTACAGTGTCAATGATTGTTACAAGTCCTAAGTCACTTGTTTGTCCAATAGTCTAATGACATCGTGAAATGTTTCGTGAGTTAGTTAACTTTAAGTTTTAAAGTTTATGTTATCACTTATTGTTCACAACATATCAAACGATTAAGTTTATTAGTGACATTATTGGATTCGTGACGTTATGATTAGTTTATTAACAAGTTTGTACACGTAACAATTCATAATGAAGGTCAATCCAGGCTTAAGCGTAGTTTTGGCAAAGTTAAGCGTGCTTGAAGAATGACATGCGCGTGAGCGAAAGCTTACGCGTAGGATCCTAACTTACGCGTGAAATGTTATGCGTGGAAATAGGGGACCTTATGCGTGAGCTTACGGCGTGAGCGCGATAAGAACCTTATCGTAAGGCTTACTCGTGAAGAGTAGACCTTATGCGTGGTTATTCTTGTTTCGCATATCCTTCACGAGGATACGCCGTGGTCCCATTGTAGAACCTTACGCGTAATAGTTATGCGTGGGGTTATTCTTACGCGTAACTTGACTACGCGTGGGGTAATCCTTATCGTAGAGAATCAAATGACCTTGATTCGAATTTTTAAGTGTAGCAAGCCCGAAATAAATTCATCAAATCATAAATATTAACACAAGAATACGCTTTATCAACAAATCATGGCATGAATCATTCGTTAAACAATTACGCCAAAGTCATACAGTAGATCAAAACCCAAGGGTTGAGAATTACGCGTATGATTTCTAACCATGGGATTTGCACCAAACAAATTTTGGTAGGTCTAAGATGTTGTATGAGCTTATAGACAAAGTCTTAACATCTAATTCGTTGAGAATCAAAAATACCCAAACTTATGAACTTTAAACCCTAATTCCAAATTTTTATTCATTTAGAGTTTCTGGGTGGTTAACGACCTTGGATATCATCAATTCATCAACATATGAACATAACCCAACAATCTTTTTGATCAAAACACTTCACATTTGAAAATACCCAATTCGACTCAAGAACCCTAGTTTTCAAAAATCATCAATTCGTTTTTCTGGGTGGGTTATGATGGTTAAAATAATATCATTGATGTATTAGAAACGTTTTGACACTATCCATTTAACCACAAACACACACACAATGATTGTGTGTTCATACGCTATGCGTAGAACACATAATCATCGTGTAAAAAGTTTTAGCCGTAGGATTTACTAGAAATTCAAAACCTTAGCTTGTATTCTTCATAAGATCGTGAAAACACTTACAAAACGATGATCTAAAGCACGGATTTCTTGAATGAATCTTCTGCGTAGGATGTTTAAGGTTGAAAGTAATAAATGTGAAGTTGGAAGTAGGTGAGAGGTGTTTTATTTAAAGTAACTTTAAGATTTTGACATTTTGGTCCCTCCACCTTTTCCTTTTTCAAACAAAGCCATTTAACTTCCATTTTGGTTACCAAACAAAGATTTTTAGGAAAGAAACTTGACGACCTCCCCTCGACTTAAGAAAAATGATGAAAGGTTATTAATTTTAGTCCGAGGAGTGTCATTGAACCAGAAACTTCACCACCATTTATAAAAGAAACAACCGAGATATGATAACATGCAAGTACACAGATGTTTTGAAATAGTTAAATTTTTTGTTTTCTCCCCCTCAACACTTGATCGGAAAAATACTGAATTTTGAAAGATTAAAGTGTTGACGAAAGAAATGTACTTGCCATGTTGAAAGAAAAAATAGATTAGAAGAATATTTTTGTTTTTATCAGGTTTTATATTTTTGTATTTTGTTTTGAAAATTTATTTACAAAAGATGTTTTGGTGTTTGATGGTGTTTTTAAGATGTTTTAAGTGGTCATCCAATTCCTCTTGAGTCAAACACCTCATACCAATCCGTGGATCACTCATTAAACCTAGCGGGAGGCAAGACTTTGGTGAGAAGATCGCCAATTGGTATTCTGTACCCATAAAGTATAATTCAACGGTACCTGCTTCCATGTGGTCCTTGATGAAATGATAGCGTGATCGATGTGCTTTGATTTCGAGTCTTTGAATGTTTGCACGAGATCGCAATGGCACTCCAATTGTCGCAATACATCGGATTCATCAAATACGTAACCATAGTCTTTGAGTTGTGTTCTCATCCGATGACTTGAGCACAACACGCGACATGGCTACATATTCTGCTCGGTTGATGATGACGATGTACAATCCTGCTTCTTTGATTGCCAAGACACCGCTTTATCACCGAGAATTGTAGAGCTCTGAAGTACTTTTCCTTGAGTCTAAGCATCCTGCGTGATCGTCTCAAAAGCGATTAGTTCAAAACCAGAATCCTTCGGATACCAGATCCCCAAGTTAATGGTTCCCTTGATGTATCGGAGGATTCTTTTAGCCTCAGAGAGAATTCAAAAAACCAACAAAATTTCCTTGAAAACCATGTCGCTTCGAGCTAATGTGTTAGGATTTAGTAAATCCATGTATTAAAGAGTCAGTCACCTCAAGTATATGTAATCGTTAGAAAGCTCGTAGTCATAGATTATTATAAGTTAGGTAGTATTTAGTTTAAGTAACACCGTGGAAGACGGACGGGTCTTTACCCACTGTATGCCTGATTCACAGCCCGATAGGTGGCGATTTATGTAATGACTATAAATACTCTCTACCTCCCAAGGTAGAGAGTTGGAGCTCATAATAAGACTTTTCTTTCTCTCACTAAAGTTCCCTAAACCTCTAACTTTCTCTCTCTAGAACTCTTTGTACGCCTATTTGATCTTATGGTTTAGTGTGTTTATGAAATCCAATATGTTACAAATGGTATCAAGAGCCAAGGTTTGATCATCTCTTACATATCTTTGGATTTCTATTGACTTTTAGGTGGTTTTAGAGTTTGAAAAAGTTTAGTGGTTTTTGCATCATTTGGATCATTTCTAGTGTTAAAGTTTGAAACTTGAGTGTAGTTTTGTGTTTAGAATCATTGTATGTGCTTGGGTTTTGATTTGGTAAGCTTAAATCATCGTGGTTGGGTTGTTTTTGGATTGAAAAGTGGTGTTTATGTGTTTTTCTTGCTAGCGACTTAAGCCAGGGATAAGTTATCTTGTTAGCTACTTGCTTTGTAATTTGGTAGCGAGTTGTAGTTGAAGGCCTTAGCGAGTTGAGCTAGCGACTTGTCTATTGAGACAAGCCGACAAACAGTACACTTAGTGGAGTCTCCACTACGGGTAGCGACTTGGTGAAAGTTAGCGACTTGTACTTAAGTTTGTTAGCGACTTGGTGTTAGCGATTTGGTGCTTAGCGAGTTGCTCTTTAGCGACTTGACAACTTAGCGACTTGGTGCTTAGCGACTTGTTGTCAAAATTTTGCTAGCGATTTGGTGTAGCGAGTTGCTCTTTAGCGACTTGACAACTTAGCGACTTGGTGTAGCGACTTCATCGTCAAAATTTTACTAGCAACTTGGTGCTTAGCGACTTAGTTCGAGTTTTCTTAGCGACTTGGTTGGCTCGCATGCATGTCGGTTTTCTCTTGATTTAGTAAAATCCGTGAAAGAATCTATTTCCGGTTTAATCGAGAGTTATAAAATCCGTTTAATGTCATCATGTCTACCAACGCTCCTACAATCATCTCCATCATTGTCGAGGATGTTCAAGCGGTGGTTCAGATACTCATCCACCCATGCTTGATGTAATCGACTACGACTCTTGGGCTCAACGAATCGATTGTACTCTCTTGGAAAGGAAAATGGAGTCAACATTCTCAAATCCATTGATGAAGGACCGTATCGGGTTGAGACTACTAGAGACCTAATTGATACAAATGAAGATGGAACAATGATCTATGGAATAGATGCACCAAAGACATATGATGAGCTCGATGATAAGGAGAAAAGAGATTCGATCTCGATATCGTGGCTTCTAACATCGTACTTCAAGGTCTTCCAAAAGATATCTACAAGCTGATCAATCACAACACCGAAGCCAAGGCAATGTGGGATAATGTCAAGATTCTTCTCTCAGGTTCTGAATTAACTATGGAAGACAGAGAATCACAACTCTATGATGAATTTGAACACTTCAAGATGAAACCAGATGAGAGTGTCTATGAGTACTATGTGAGATTCCACAAGCTTGTTAATGATATGAGGAACATCATAATGACTATGCCAAACATTCAGCTAAAATCAAAGTTTGTGAACAACATGAATCCCGAATGGCACAAGTTTGTCAACTGGCTCTCCTGATTAGTCAAAACATGAACTCTCTTCCACACACCAACAACAATCTCAGAACTGCATCCAATCCACACAATCAAGCCACTGTTAGAGATGGGAAGGTTATGGTGCGGCCAGTTCAAGAAAGGCGATCTGAACAAGCAAGAGGTGGGCGGTAGAGGTTATCTTGCAAATCGAATAGGGAAGGAATGGAAACCGTGGTCAAGCAAAGCCAATCAAATGTTACAATTGTGGAGGTGAGGACACATTGCAAGGAACGCACATCGCCAAAATGCCCTCGAATGTCGAGTACTTTAGGGATAAGATGTTGCTTGTGCAAGCTCGGGATAATGGTGCGACTTTGGATGAAGAGGAGTTGTTGTTCTTGGTCGAGGAAATGCTAAGACATATGATGCGAGATGTGGATGAGCAACCAATTCGGAGATAGGCCATAACCATCGAATGCCTTTCAAGTAGTTGATTGTGATGCATACGACTCGATGTTGATGAAGAACCCATCGCACAAACCATTTTCATGGCTAGCATTTCTCCAATGGTCTCTCCTAAAGTCTCTTCATCACCACAAGTGGTCCATCCAAAGACAAAATCATTTACGAGGTATTAAAATTATACGATGAAGTTGATGAGCAAAAGATACATAACGGTACAATCAATCGTAATTATTGAGTCGATATTGAAAATATGTGTAATATCAATGTTGTCCCATATGATCAATATGTGAAACAAAGTGAAAGAGAGATTGTACCAAGTGATGTATCTTATGCGATCAATAATGACTATGCTTTTGACGAATACACCGCTCGCGCCTCGATGATTCATTATTTCGAACTTAATGCTTATAAAAACGTGTTGCTATTTATGAACAACGTGCTAAGTTTGAATTAACCTCCGTGAGCGTGAAATGGATGACCAAATGCATACAACTATTAGAAAAAGTAGATTTAGAGAAGAAGTATTGAAACAAGAGTTAAACTCCTTACAAGATAAGCTTTCTAAAGCGCTAAGCAAAACAAGAACTTCAAGAAAATGTTAAAATGCTTAAGCAAGAATTCAGTGTTAAGGAATCAAAACTTTTGAATGATTTTTCTAATCTAAAAACCTTGAAGAACAAGCTTGAAAATAAGTTGTACGTACAAGTAAATACCATTTAGACTGCTCACTTAATCACTAAGCATAGAGTCTTAAGCGATAAGCATAGCATTCCCCTTGTTGAGGAACCAAATCCAGAGGTCATTAAGAAGGCTAGAAATGCTCATAAGGTTATTTATGATGGCAATGAAATCCTTAAGCCTAGACAGAAACCTAGTTGCGTTGAGTGCACTGAGGAAGATAAGAAATCAGATGAAGTCACTAGGGAAAAGATGAACAAGAAACTAGATGATCCTAAATGTAAAGTGAAGAAAATAAATATCACACCCCATGATTACAAAAAGGAGAATTGGATTTCCTTGAACATGTTTAAGCCTCGACGTTGTTAACACACGAACAAGTGTTCGGAAAAGGATTTAGATAAGAAAAAGCGAGAATCTTGTTGTAACAAACCCCCTTTAGGAAAATGCCTTGACGATGTGTATCCTCCCAATACACCAATGCATTTAGTTCCTAGGACTATTGCCACTAAAAGCAAGACCTTAATCACCAATATGTTATTTTTCAACTATTTGTTTATTTTGAGAAAGCTTGTAAGAAAAGATCACACCCACCGCATAATCAAGGGAAAGGGTTTGAGCAAACAAAAGAATGTTATTTAATCGAAGTCATGCCTTTCTTTAAACAACTAAAAGATCATTTTGAAAGCCTTAAAAGGGAATGAATTTAGACATTAAAGAAATGGAAAAGGAATTTGATGCAATGATAGTTGAGGTTAGTGACTATGAGCATGCACTAAAATATAATGAGATTGAGAGGAAGAACTTGCATACATTGAATGAGACTCTTATTCTTGAATGTGTTGCTCAAGATGTGTTTTCATCGCTACAAATTGTTCCATTAATGCTTCTCAATTTCATGAATTATCTGTTGCCTCGAAAGTCTCCCATGATCGTGTCATTGAGCTTGAAAAGACTAATTCTAAACTAAATGAGAAAATTGAACCGGATGATCACGACAATTTGGTTAAATATTTTTCTAAACTAGAGGTTGAGCATTTTAATTTACAACTAAAATATCAACATCTTAAAGAAAATATCAAAACTTCAAATATCAAGACATCCTCGGATGCTCCGAGTTTGATGCGCTTTTCAAATTAACAAACGTGATGAATGATTCAAGCTCATTGTAACACGATCGAAAGTTGAAAGCCCAAATCTCACAATTAAAGGGTCAAAAGAACAATGTGACTGGCTCCCAAATGCCTCCTCCTTTAGATTCTCAGAATTCTCAAACGTTTCATCTTCAAAACTTAGTAAATGCATTACAAAAGGAAAACGGAAGTTTTTTTGAAGAAAATGAAAAGGTTAAACGTCATTTCAATGAGTTATTTGAATCAATAAAGGTCACTCGTAACAAAAATAACGAACAAATAGCTTCATTGCAAAAGGAAATTGAGAATCTAAAGAGCCAGTAAAAGGGAAAATGCCAATGACCAATGGGAGAATGGTGTATCAAAGGTTCACTCTTGTAATAAATATGCTTTATCATGAAATATGTTCCCCTCATCTTAGGAATAACAAACTTGCAATTCAAACATATTTCTCATACCTTAAGGATTGTCTAGAATGTCTCCGTGAGATTGTTGAAGAGGATAAGTTAGAGAAACCACTTGATAATGAAATTGGGCATGCATGCTTATATGCCAAACGATCTCAAGAACTTCTAGAATGCTTAATCACAATATGCCCTAAGTCCTTAGGTGAGAGAGTTAATCATTTGATTCCTTGTTCTATGCCTAGTGCCAAGCATGAAATCCATTCAGTGCCCAATGTCATGAATGTGAACTGTAAGATATTAGTTTTCACATACACATCAAACCATAACACAAAGTGGGCGTATAAGTGGAATTCTAGAGAGAGAAAGTTAGAGGTTTAGGGAACTTAGTGAGAGAAAGTGAAAGATATTATTATGAGCTCCAACTCTACCTTGGAAGGTAGAGAGTATTTATAGTCGATGAGTGTCTAAATACTCATCATTTTGTACAAAATAAATCGCAAAATCATCTCGAAAACACTCGAAACACATCAAAATGATCAAAATATCACAAATCAGTGTTTTATGTGTTTTAAATGCAAAAATATCAAAATCAGATGAAAAACATATCAAATTTGCAAAAATTGCAGTTTTAGTCCCCCAAGTTTCAAAAGTTGTCAAAAACAGTCCCTGAGCACATAATTTCAAAAGAAAAGTCACCAAAGGTCCTTTTGGAAACATAAATTATCATATTTAGTCTTTTGGTGAAAAATCTAAAAGTTTTGAGAAAATTACAGTTTAGTCCCTGAAAATCCAAAAATGGTCAAAATTAGTCCTTGGAAATTTTCAAAAATGTCAAAACTAGACCTTGGTCTATTAAAGGTTGGCAACATTAGTCCTTGGATTAAATCTTCATAATTTACATGTTTGGTCCCTGGGAATTAAAGTTTTACACATTTGGTCCCTATGTTATTATTTAGCCAAACCAACCGGACCTTATTTAATTACCCAAGCCCAAAACAAACCCCCTTGGCCCAATCGTTTTACCCGGTCCAAACCCTTAACCCGACCAACCCAATATTTAAACATAAACAAACCCGCCCCCGCCCTGTCTTCCCCGACAACTCTGTCTGCTCCCACCACCAGCCACCAACCTACCTACCAGTCCACCCCTACTTCACATATTGTCTCCCCCCTCCTCACCAACCTTCCAAATGCAATTAATGCACCTTCTTTCCTGTCCCTGATATCAAAAACAGAATTTGGCGCCAAAACCAAATTAATGGCCAAGATGAATTCTAGCCAATCAATGGCTCATATTGTTGCTGGGAAGTGCTCAGAAAGGAGAGAGAAGCAAGTGGGAGCATAAATAAAGGAAGAAGGATAGCTTAGAAAAAGTAGTTAGTTCAATTATCAAAATTAGATGTCGTTTTGTATTTCTTTAGCTTAAAATAGTCTCTTAGTTGTTGTTTTCAGTTTCAGTGTATCAAAGCATTCTGTTCAAGTGTATTGCAACTTAATTTCAAGATCAATTCAAGCCTAAGTTCCATTTCCATATTTTATGCCATTTGTTGAATTTTTATTCTCAAAGTCCTATGTTAAAAGCATTAGCGACTTAGTTTTAAGCTCAAACAAGCTCTAATAAGCTTGTTAAAGCTTTGTATAAGCTTACATTTACCTTTCATGCAACTTTGGAAATTGGTCAACACAAGTCAATCTTGGAGCAAAATGGGTACAAATGGAAATGGTTGGTTCAAAGCTGGAAATGGGTTGAAATGGAAGCATTTGGGTTGGTTTATATAGGATAGTGATCTTGGGTTCTTGGTTTCATAGTTGGCAGGCCATTGTGGCTTTGGACTGATTGTAAGTTCAAGCTCATTTTTAGCTTAATCTGTTTCAGTGGTACTCAGTAGTTAAAACTTGATTCAATAGTAGTATTTTAGTTATTTTAAAGTAGTTTGATCATAACTTGTGCTTGGTCAGTCTTTAGGTTAGTAATTGATTGCAAAACAGTTTATAAAGGGGTGTTTGGTTCTGCTGATCTCACTGTCTTTTAGTCTTATTCAGTAGCTAAAATTAGTTGGTTAAAGTTTGTTTAGCTCATTTAAGTTAGTATCAATCAATAATTGGTGTATGATAGTTCAAAAAGTCAAACATAATTGAAATCTGTCTCACTGTTAAAACTGTTGGATCTTTGGATTTGGAAATCCTTGTTTTGTGTTTGGAATTCATAAACCTTGCTTGCATTAAGCTTATTACACCTTATTACATCACCATCAGTCTTAAAATTTGATTCAAAGTTCAATTTAGTCAAAATTTCAATCTGTCTCAAAAAGTCAAAGATGTCAAAAATTGGTTTTCTACAAAATTTGCAGCATCTGCACAGGTTTCAGTAGAGCTTTTTAGGATCTGATTTTTGGGCTATAAGCAGTTGGCTAGGTGGTATTTAGGACCTCATATCTGTTTTTAGCTTTTGCTTGCTAAATAAGCTTGTGCATAAGCTCCAAGTTAGGTCTTGGTGCCCTGCTCCAACTCAGTATTCACTGAGTGCTTTCTCAGCTTTTGTACAAGCCTGTACAGAGCTTATAAAAGCTTGTTAAGGGCTGGTCTTTTGGTTATAAGTAGTTACTTAGGTCTAGTTTAGGACTTAATAATTGGTTTTTAGTTTGTAGCTTATTTGGGTGCTTATCTTGGGATCTGAAGTTGGTACCAAAACTGCATTTGTAGCTTTAAACTCATAATCATCAAGTTTGATCAATCTCAGTAATCCAAAGGTTAAAGCTTATTGTTTTAGTTGCAAATTGGTTAATTTAGTATATTGTAGCTTCATGCTCCAAAGGTGTGGTAGCTTATTTTGCTCCTTTGCTTATCAAAGTGCTTATTTCAATAAGCACTTGATTCATCGCCATTTTCTTCCACATAGCACACTGTTTTTCCATTTTCCTAGCTTCTTTATATCATTTTAGAGTTTCCTGAAATTTTCGATTTTTCCTAGTTGTTTTGCTATTTTTCTTAATTTTAATTAGTTTTAAGCATTTTTAATTAGCTTTTAATACAAAAATTCGAAAAGGTTCAAAAAATAATTTTCAATTTTCTTAGATTTAGATAAATATAAAAGTGAAAAAGCAATTTTCCAGATTTTTCATAGTTTATTTGGTAATTTTTAGTAATTTAATTAGTTTTTAATAGTTTAAAATTACTAGAAAGTAGAAAAATAATCAGAAAAATACAAAAATAGTTTTGAAAATTCTATTTTGATATTTTAGATTTTTCTAAGTCTTAATTTTATTTTTCTAGCCTAATTTCCCATTTTCTTGTATTTTAGGTAATTAATTAATAGTTAAAAATAGTTTTTAATTAGATAATTAGTTTTAAAAATAATTTTATTTTTCCATAAATTTTCTTTTATCATTAGAATTGTAAAAATGTATTTTTCATATTTTTAGGATTTATATTGTGTAAGTTTCACGTTTTTAGTTAGACGTCGCGTAGTTTTTAATTTCGGTTTAGAAAACATAAAACAAAAATATCATTTTAATTTTAGTGATAGCGTTTATTTAATAGATTTTATCTTTTAATTTCCTTTAATTTGCATTTTAGTCCTTGTAGTTTGTATACTTTTCCTTAGTCATAATAATTCATAATCCTTTTTCGTTCAAACTCTCGATCACTATACGTTGATTGATCCATTGCATAGCTCATTTGGGACATAACGACCGGGGAGACTCTATACTCCTCGGATCTACATTGCATTTGTGCTTAAACTCGTTTAAGTTTCTTCGATGCGCCATTCACAAGTGGCGAGCTTGCGTGAAAACTTGACTGCTTCGAGACGGATCAAATTTTTGGCCACCGCCGGGAGTCAGGCGATCTATCTTCCGTTTAGCGATTAGTTGTTTGAATCCTCACTCTTTGTTTATATCATCCATCTCTCATATATATATATATCCATATTTTCTTCTAAAAATCCAAAACCCAAAAACGACCAAAACATATAAAACACAAAAATATTTTTCCTTTTGTTTCTATATATGTATCAAAAATAAAAAATACAAAAAGAATCGCTGCTTTCTTTAATAAATAACAACTTAAAATATTACCACCAGAAACCAAGGCGGTGGCACTACCTAACTGGGGTGCGACCATAATAAGTTCCCGAACTAAAGATTTAAAACTTGCCTTTGTGTCCTTGTGATTGGTGTACCTTTTTCAAAGAAGCCATTCATCTTAGGATTATTGGTTAAGTTCATCGTTGTTTTGCCTCGATTTTGTGTTAATTGATTTTGTTGTGATATCGACGTTTGCAACCGTAAAACCCATAAAGATTCTCCTCACATCACTTTTATAAAACGTCTTCATAATTCTCATTCTCATCGAAAGATTTTCATAATTCCCATTTCTCTCCTTAACTCTAAGTTTCCTTAGAGTTAACTCTAGTGTATCTTTTCGCTCTTCTAGATCCGTAAGCCCATTTCGTGAGCTTGTCAAGATTCCAAGGAGGCGTGTTCAGACTTCTGCTCCTTCACCGGATCGAGATCCGGATCGCTCGCACTACTCCGTTATCATGGCGGATGAAATTCCTATGTGCGAGCTTCTCCGTGCACCCATCGACGGGTATGGAGATGCTATCGTTGTACCGACCATTGTGGTGAAAATTTTGAACTCAAGACCGGTTATCAATCTTGTAACCTCTAATCAATTCTTCGGTTTTGAGCGGGATGATCCTCATGCTCATATTCGATGGTTTAACAAGATTGCATCTACCATCAAGTATAAGAATGTCCCCACCGAAGTCGTTAAGCTTCTTCATTCCCATTTTCTCTCGAGGGCAAGCCCGGTTTGGCTTGAAAACAACCCCTCAATCAATAGAGACATGGGAAGATCCGGTGAAGAAATTTGTGAATGAATTCTATCCACCTTCCAAAACCACGAGTCTTAAAATGAAATCATCAAGTTCACTCGGAAGTTTGATGAATCCTTGATGAATCGTGGGATCGTTTCAAGGAATTGCTTCGCAAATGTCCTCACCATGGTTTCTCCGAGTTGATGCAACTCGATACTTTCTACAATGGGTGAGTCAATCGATCAAGATTCTCTCAATTCCTCCGCTGGAGGAAATTTCCTAAGCAAAACATCAAAGAAGCTTTAGCGATAATCGAAAACAAGTCTAAAGTCCGCCTTTGCACGAAGCAAGCGGTTGTTTCCCAAGTCGTTGTTGGTCCTTCTTCTTCTTCATCGCTTGT
This sequence comes from Chrysanthemum lavandulifolium, assembly GCA_022545495.1. Classification (NCBI taxonomy): domain Eukaryota; kingdom Viridiplantae; phylum Streptophyta; class Magnoliopsida; order Asterales; family Asteraceae; genus Chrysanthemum; species Chrysanthemum lavandulifolium. The sequence continues at coordinate 72,341,282 of CM040246.1, forward strand.
GAGTCGGTCTCGCACCGATGCTAAGATTGATAAACTCACGAAGCTATCCAAGCTTTGGTTCTTCCAACCAAAAGAAAGTCTCTTTTCCACAAACTTCACCACCGGAAGTTAAGAAAGTGGAAGTCTGTGTTACCGTGGTGGCCCCATGCTTACTATAATCGTATGGCCACCGACGGTAACCCTTTTGAAGCCAATCTTGTGGGCGGATGTCTAATCAAGGAGGCAATCAATATCGTGCTCCTCAGAGACCGAACCACCATCCTAACCACTACTCGGACCTCCGGTTTCAATCAAAACCAAAACCGTAATCGAATCGAATAGACCAAACCAAGGTTTTCAAAACCAAGGTCATTTCAATCAAAACAACGGTTTTCAAAATCATAATCAAAATTTCCAACATCAAGGAAATTACAATAGAAACCAGTGTCGTGAAATTTCAACCAAGGGTATTTTCATGGCAATAATCCGTGGAATTTTCGAATCAAGGCCCTAATCCTAACAATAGAGGCCGAATTTTCCGTGCAAAATCAAGCCATTGTTCCAACTGGACCATCATCGATGAGTCGTTGAAACAATTCATGAAATCCCAAGAAGAAATGAATCGGTTGTTGGTTAGCCGATTGTCGACATCAAGAAGTCTTTAAATGATCGACCCTCGGGCTCGGTACTTTACCTAGCAACACGATCGCTAATCCGAGGGGCGATGCAAAGGCGATCACAACCCAGTGGTGCTTCTTATCTGGACCCGCTATTCCTACTACCTCTTCTTCCTCTCTCCGAAGGTAGTGGAAAGCAAACCCGAGGCGACAAAGGACAAGGAACTTCCTACTAACAACGGAAGTACCAACAATGTCCATCCTCGTGTTGTCCCCAAACCCAAGCACAGAGTTGTTTTGAACCTCCGGTTTGTGACCCTAAATCCAAAACTTCTATTCCTTATCCTCACGTTTACATGAACAAAAGTTCCGAGAAAGCTAGTCATCGATGGAAAAATTCTTTCAATTTTCCAAGAACTTCACTTTGACATAAGCTCATGGATGCCATCATGTTAATGCCCAAGTTTGCATCTACTCAAAACACATCTTGAGCAACAAAGAAAAGTCGTTTGAAATGGCTAAGACTCCTTTGAATGAAAATTGCTCGTGATTCATTGAAAAAGCTTCCCGAGAAGCTTGGAGATCCCGAAAATTTCTTCTTCCTTGTGTTTTCCCGGGATGATTGAATGCTTTGCCCTTGCCGATCTTGGTGCAAGCATCAATCGATGCCTTACTCGATGTGGAAAAAGCTGTCTCTTCCGAACTTATTCCTACCGCATGACTCTTGAGCTTGCGATCGTTCTATCTCGCGTCCTCTTGGCATCGCCGAGGATGTATTCGTGAAAGTAGGAAAGTTCCATTTTCCACCGACTTTGTGGTTGTTGATTTCGATCTCGATCCTCGAGTTCCCTCATTGTTGGGCGGGATTCACGAGGACGGGCCGTGCTCTTATCGATGTATTTGAGCAAGAAATCACTCTACGTGTGGGTAATGAAGTCATACCTTTAACCTCGATCAAACTTGAGGTACTCCTCAAACTATGACACCGAATCAATTAATCGAGTTGATTTAATTGATATTGCTTGAGGAGTACTCTCAAGAGTTTCTTGGTTATCTTCATAATTCGTGAGTGGAAATTCGATTCCACCACATCTTCTCAACCTATCATTGCCGACTCTTCCCTTCTCTCACTCCGTTTGAGGAGGTGACTTCCTTCCGGAAGAGATCGATGACTTTCTTTCTCTCGATGAATCAATTCCGCCGGAATTGATGGTGTTTATGATTCGGAGGGGATATTCTCTATCCGAGCAATTGCTTAATGAAGATCCATTATCTTCACTCCTCCGAAAGAAATCACGATTGAGGAAATCAAATCGGTGCAATCATCTCTCAAGAATTTCCGAGGTTGAACTTAAGGACCTACCTCCTCATCTCGAGTATGCATTCTTGGAGGGTGATGATAAATTACCCGTCATAATTGCTAAGGACTTGACCGAGGAGGAGAAACTCTCTCATAAAGGTCTTGAAGTCACACAAGCAAGCAATTGCTTGGAAACTCTCCGATATTAAGGGTATCAACCCCGAGTTTTGTACCACAAAATCTTAATGGAGGATGACTTCAAACCAAAGAATCGAAAGTCGAGAAGGGTGAATCCTAAGATTCACGAGGTTATCAAACAAGAGGTTCTCAAACTTCTTGATGCCGGCTGATTACCCGATCTCGATAGTCCTTGGGTTAGCCCAATTCATTGCGTTCCAAAAAGGGTAGCATAATCTGTTGTCACGAATGAAGAAAACGAGTTAATTCCAACTCGATTGGTTACGGGATGGCGTGTGTGTATTGACTATAGAAAGTTAAACGAAGCCACCAGTAAAGACCATTTTCCTCTACCCTTCATGGACCGGATGCTTGAGAGATTAGCGAGGAACGAATACTATTGTTTCCTTGATGGTTTCTCGGGTTACTTCAGATCCCCATTGATCCGCCGGATCAAGAGAAACCACATTCACCGCCCATACGGACGTTTGCCTATAGGCGTATGCCTTTTGGCTTATGAAATGCTCCCGCACGCTCCAACGATGTATGATGGCCATTTTCCACGACATGATCGGAAACCATGGAGGTGTTTATGGATGACTTCTCGGTCATTGGGGACTCGCTTGAGACATGTCTCCCACTTAGACAAAATGCTTAAAGGTGTGAAGATACCAATCTATGTCTAAACTGGGAGAAGAGCCACTTTATGGTCAAAGAAGGCATAGTCCTTGGCCATAAGATTTCTAAGAATGGGATTGAGGTAGATAGAGCAAAAGTTGATGTCATTGCTAAACTACCTCATCCTACTACTGTCAAAGGCGTTAGGAGTTTTCTAGGTCATGCCGGGTTTTATCGTAGATTTATTCAAGATTTCTCTAAAATCGCTCGGCCTATGACCCATCTTCTCGAAAAAGATGCTCCTTTTATCTTCTCCCCTGAGTGCATCGAAGCTTTTGAAACACTAAAGAAAAACTTACGGAAGCACCCATTCTAGTTGCCCCGATCGATTTACCCTTGAGCTCATGTGCGATGCAAGTGATTTTGCAATCGGTGCGGTCTTGGGCAACGCAAAAACCAAACATTTTCACCAATCCACTACGCGAGCAAAACTATGATCAAGCTCGGACCCATTACACCACTACGGAAAAAGAATTATTAGCGGTGGTGTATGCGTTTGAAGTTTCGCCATACCTTATCTTGACCAAATGCGTGGTGTATACGGATCACTCGGCACTCAAATATCTCTTTGCAAAACAAGATGCAAAGCCGAGACTGCTCCGTTGGGTTCTCCTCCTACAAGAGTTTGATATCATCATCCGTGATAAAAAGGAGCCGAGAACCCGGTCACGATCATCTGTCCCGATTAGAGAACCTCACCAAAATGTGTTCGAGAAAAGGAGATTAATGAAACATTTCCTCTCGAAACACTCAATGTGGTTTCTTTTCGTGGAGACTCATCTACCCCATGGTTTCTTGACTTTGCAAATTACCATGCGGGTAACTTTATGGTGAAAGGGATGTCGTCCCAACGTAAAAATAAATTCTTCAAAGATGTGAAACATTATTTCGGGACGACCCTACTTGTTTAAAATTTGTGCGGATCAAGTCATCCGGCGATGTGTGTATGGTCGGGAAGCTATTGACATTCTCAAAGCTTGCCATTCGGACCCTCTTGGGGACATCATAGCCCCAACTACACCGCCAAGAAGGTGTTTGATTCCGGATTCTATTGGCCCACGATCTACAAGGATGCCCATGAATTGTTAAAACACGCGACGCTTGTCAACCGTCACGGGAATATCTCATAAAGGAATGAAATGCCGCAAAACGCCATTCAAGTGTGAGATTTTTGACATATGGGGCATTGACTTTACGGGGCCATTTCCTTCTTCCCATGGTAACAAATACATACTCGTGGCGTTGACTACTTATCAAAATGGGTGGAAGCTAAAGCTTTACCCACCAACGATGCCCGAGTTGTGGTGAAATTCTTGAAATCCTTATTTGCTAGGTTTGGAACTCCACGAGCCATCATCGATGATCGTGGTACGATTTCTGCAATGACCGGTTTGCAAGAGTCATGCAAAAGTATGGTGTAACTCACCGCACCTCTCGCGCACCACCCACAAACAAGTGGGCAAGTGGAAGTTTCTAACCGGGATTAAAAGAATCTTGGAGAGGATGGTTGGTGAAAACCGTGCCTCTTGGTCGGATAGGTTAGATGACGCTCTGGGCCTTCCGTGCGACTTACAAAACACCCATCGGGTGCACTCCATACAAGCCGTGTACGGAAGGCATGTCATCTACCGGTTGAGCTCGAGCACAAGGCATACTGGGCCTTGAAGCATGCTAACTTTGATATTCAGACAACGGGTGATCATCGGAAAGTTCAAATGAATGAATTAAATGAACTCCGTGATCAAGCTTACGAGAACTCTTTGATCTATAAACAAAAGACAAAGAAGATTCATGACTCAAAAATAAAGAACCGCGTTTTCAACGTTGGTGATTGAGTCCTTCTTTTCAATTCAAGATTGAAGATTTTCTCGGGGAAGCTCAAGTCCCGTTGGTCTGGACCATTTACCATTGCTAAGGTTTATCCTTATGGTACCATTGAGTTATCTCAACCCGATGGTCCTAATTTTAAAGTGAATGGTCATCGAGTGAAGCATTACTTTGGAGAGGACATACCCCCAGTGGTTGTCCCGGATCTTCAAACTTTCCCCATGAACCAATGAATGAGGGGATCGAGTCAAGCTAGCGACTCGGGAATCAAAAATAAGAGCATGCCATATGGGTTCTCACCCATATTTCGCCTTCTTACCTCTTTCTACCACCCTAGTGTGGGGGGTTGCCCGCATGTTTTGTACAAAAAAAAAAAAAAAAAAAAATCTTTCTACATAATGGCCGTAATATTTCCTTTCACGTTCTTGGTTTCGGCATAACCATCGGTACTTTGAATATTGAGGGCAATATTCATTTCTAAGTGTGGGGGATTCTCACGAATTTTATCATGTAATTATACCGCCCAATTCCCGCTTTTGGCCAAAATTTTTTTTGGAGCAAGTGTTCTACACTTTCTCATTTGGTTATCATCCGCCATGTCTCGTAAGACAAAAGGATTGGCTAATCCAGAGCAAACGGCTCTTGGTAAAGATATCTCAAATCCGTTGACGGCTTGCAATTTGTCCAAAATTGTATGGTATTCACCACCATATCCTAAAAAGTGAAGAGTTGGCTAGCCCGCAAGATTATGGCTTGTGGTAAAGGCGATGGAAAAACCATAATTGGTAATCACCACCAAAGATAATATTGATAATTTATCTAAGAGTTGGCTAGTCCGAGCAAACGGCTTCGGTAAAGACAAATCAAATCCGTTGGAAGTCGGTGGTTTGCTCAAAATCACATGGTTATCGGTGTACCATGGTTCTTACTTGAATCGAAACATTTGGCTACTCCGAGTAATGGCTTTTGGTAAAGAGATTAAAATCCATTATGTTTTCTCAAATCATTGCTAGGGACTAGCAATATCTCGATGTGGGATTGATGAGTGTCTAAATACTCATCATTTTTGTACAAAATAAACCGCAAAATCATCTCGAAAACACTCGAAACACATCAAAATGATCAAAATATCACAAATCGTTGTTTTATGTGTTTTAAATGCAAAAATATCAAAATCGATGAAAACATATCAAATTTGCAAAATTGCGCTTTAGTCCCCAAGTTTCAAAAGTTGTCAAAAACAGTCCCTGAGCACATAATTTCAAAAGAAAAGTCACCAAAGGTCCTTTTGGAAACATAAATTATCATATTTATTCCTTCGGTGAAAAATCTAAAAGTTTTGAGAAAATTACAGTTTAGTCCCTGAAAATCCAAAAATGGTCAAAATTAGTCCTTGGAAATTTTCAAAAATGTCAAAACTAGACCTTGGTCTATTAAAGGTTGGCAACATTAGTCCTTGGATTAAATCTTCATAATTTACATGTTTGGTCCCTGGGAATTAAAGTTTTTCACATTTGGTCCCTATGTTATTATTTAGCCAAACCAACCGGACCTTATTTAATTACCCAAGCCCAAAACAAACCCCCTTGGCCCAATCGTTTTACCCGGTCCAAACCCTTAACCCGACCAACCCAATATTTAAACATAAACAAACCCGCCCGCCTGCCTTCCCGACAACTCATCTGCTCCCACCACCACCACCAACCTACCTACCACCCACCCCTACTTCACATATTGTCTCCCCCCTCACCAACCTTCCAAATGCAATTAATGCACCTTCTTTCCGTCACGATATCAAAAATGCGAATTTGGCGCCAAAACCAAATTAATGGCCAAGATGAATTCTAGCCAATCAATGGCTCATATTGTTGCTGGGAAGTGCTCAGAAAGGAGAGAGAAGCAAGTGGGAGCATAAATAAAGGAAGAAGGATAGCTTAGAAAGAGTAGTTAGTTCAATTATCAAAATTAGATGTCGTATTGTATTTCTTTAGCTTAAAATAGTCTCTTAGTTGTTGTTTTCGGTTTCCATTATCAAAGCATTTTGTTCAAGTGTATTGCAACTTAATTTCGAGATCAATTCAAGCCTAAGTTCCATTTCCATATTTTATGCCATTTGTTGAATTTTTATTCTCAAGGTCCTATGTTAAACCATTAGCGACTTAGTTTTAAGCTCAAACAAGCTCTAATAAGCTTGTTAAAGCTTTGTATAAGCTTACATTTACCTTTCATGCAACTTTGGAAATTGGTCAACACAAGTCAATCTTGGAGCAAAATGGGTATGTAAATGGAAATGGTTGGTTCAAAGTTGGAAATGGGTTGAAATGGAAGCATTTGGGTTGGTTTATATAGGATAGTGATCTTGGGTTCTTGGTTTCATAGTTGGCAGGCCATTGTGGCTTTGGACTGATTGTAAGTTCTAGCTCATTTTAGCTTAACTGCTTCTGGTACCGAGTTAAAACTTGATTCAATAGTAGTATTTTAGTTATTTTAAAGTAGTTTGATCATAACTTGTGCTTGGTCAGTCTTTAGGTTAGTAATTGATTGCAAAACAGTTTATAAAGGGGTGTTTGGTTCTGCTGATCTCACTGTCTTTTAGTCTTATTCAGTAGCTAAAATTAGTTGGTTAAAGTTTGTTTAGCTCATTTAAGTTAGTATCAATCAATAATTGGTGTATGATAGTTCAAAAAGTCAAACATAATTGAAATCTGTCTCACTGTTAAAACTGTTGGATCTTTGGATTTGGAAATCCTTGTTTTGTGTTTGGAATTCATAAACCTTGCTTGCATTAAGCTTATTACATCACCATCAGTCTTAAAATTTGATTCAAAGTTCAATTTAGTCAAAATTTCAATCTGTCTCAAAAAGTCAAAGATGTCAAAAATTGGTTTTCTACAAAATTTGCAGCATCTGCACAGGTTTCAGTAGAGCTTTTTAAGATCTGATTTTTGGGCTATAAGCAGTTGGCTAGGTGGTATTTAGGACCTCATATCTGTTTTTAGCTTTTGCTTGCTAAATAAGCTTGTGCATAAGCTCCAAGTTAGGTCTTGGTGCCCTGCTCCAACTCAGTATTCACTGAGTGCTTTCTCAGCTTTTGTACAAGCTTGCATGAGCTTATAAAAGCTTGTTAAGGGCTGGTCTTTTGGTTATAAGTAGTTACTTAGGTCTAGTTTAGGACTTAATAATTGGTTTTAGTTTGTAGCTTATTTGGGTGCTTATCTTGGGATCGCAAGTTGGTACCAAAAAGCTGCTTTGTAGCTTTAAACTCATAATCATCAAGTTTGATCAATCACGTAATCCAAAGGTTAAAGCTTATTGTTTTTAGTTGCAAATTGGTTAATTTAGTATATTGTAGCTTCGCTCCAGGTGTGGTAGCTTATTTTGCTCCTTTGCTTATCAAAGTGCTTATTTCAATAAGCACTTGATTCATCGATTCATTTTCTTCCACATAGCACACTGTTTTTCCATTTTTCCTAGCTTCTTTATATCATTTTAGAGTTTCCAAAATTTCGATTTTTCCTAGTTGTTTTGCTATTTTTCTTAATTTTAATTAGTTTTAAGCATTTTTAATTAGCTTTTAATACAAAAATTCGTAAAAGGTTCAAAAAATAATTTTTCAATTTTCTTAGATTTAGATAAATATAAAAAGTAAAAAAGCAATTTTCCAGATTTTCATAGTTTATTTGGTAATTTTAGTAATTTAATTAGTTTTAATAGTTTAAAATTCCTAGAAAGTAGAAAAATAATCAGAAAATTACAAAAATAGTTTTGAAAATTCTATTTTGATATTTTAGATTTTTCTAAGTCTTAATTTTATTTTTCTAGCCTAATTTCCCATTTTCTTGTATTTTAGGTAATTAATTAATAGTTAAAAATAGTTTTTAATTAGATAATTAGTTTTAAAAATAATTTTATTTTTCCATAAATTTTCTTTTATCATTAGGATTGTAAAAATGTATTTTTCATATTTTTAGGATTTATATTGTGTAAGTTTCACGTTTTTAGTTGTACGTCGCGTAGTTTTTAATTTCAGTTTCGTAAAAACATAAAAACAAAAATATCATTTTAATTTTAGTGATAGCGTTTATTTAATAGATTTTATCTTTTTAATTTCCTTTAATTTGCATTTTAGTCCTTGTAGTTTGTATACTTTTTCCTTAGTCATAATAATTCATAATCCCTTTTTCGTTCAAACTCCTCGATCACTATACGTTGATTGATCCATTGCATAGCTCGTTGGGACATAACGACCCGGGGAGACTCTATACTCCTCAGATCTACATTGCATTTGTGCTTAAGCTGTTTTAAGTTTCTTACGGTCTGCCATTCACAAGTGGCAGGCTTGCGTGAGAAAACTTGACGGTTCAGCACAGATCATAGTCTTACATAAAACGCCACACATCGGGCTGTGGATCAGGCATACAGTGGGTAAAGACCCGTCCGTCCTCCACAGTGTTACTTAACTAAATACTACTTAACTTAAAAGAACTACGACTACGAGCTTTCTAACGATTACATATACTTGAGGTGACCGACTCTTTAATACCTGGAATTTATAATTCCTAACAATCTCCCCCTAAGGGAGGTCACCTCAATTATGTACCAAAATTACATTGAATACAAATAGATATTACATTAACAATTGATCTTGCATTCTTGATGTAGTCTTTTGCTCCTAAGCTCGTAGTCATTGATTCTTCACATAGCATGTTTGGTTACTTCAAGTGGAGGTCTTTTACTGATCCACGTGATAATAAGTTTGAGCCAGCTTTTGAGATCATCGACTATCAAAAATCTCGAGACATCCTTTGTGTTGTTGGTATTATGTGATGTTTTGACTTTAGGACCGACATGCTCACATTACGGATCATGATATCTTCTCATCGTAGTAGCGAAGCTTTCGTTGATTCATGATATTGGCGGCGAAGCGAAGCATGGAGTGAAAATATCGAGTCATTGATGCACTAATCATGATTTCTTTATAGATGAATGTGTTAAGTGAGCATGCGGCTATGGATTGACCGCTTCATTACGATCACCGCAAACGTCGGGCGATCGCATACAACAGCTTAGCAATAAATCGCACGAAAGTGTCTTTGATCACTTCGTTGAATTGAGGTACACGCCCACGGTTCCCGCTGATCGATACAAGTCTTACTGTGATCGGTATAATTCAAGAATTTCCTTGACGGGGTTTCGCGAATGTGTTCTAGCCGTTCTCAAACCGAACATCTCAAAGAAGATAACACGGAGTGAGTGAACCAAATAATTTTAAGTCCACCGATTGATGAAAAGATATTTGAAAAACAATCGTGTATTGCTCAATAGAAATTGTTTTGCAATACAACGAAGGTTTTATTGAAAATCAATTATCAATCATAAAACACCTTTGATTCGAAAAATTAGTACACGGTCGACGTGCTAAAGAAAAGAGTTGTTAAGCACAAAGACCGGTTTTCAAAGGTATCCGTCAATCCATAACTCGAACCGAGATTGATTCAAGAAATTGAATCGCCCCATTGTTTCTCATTCGCTTGTCACATGGTTGATCCATATAATAGATCTCACATGCCACCTACCGGAGCTTGTTTGATGTTGGCTCGAAGGCTTTCCATCTTCATTGTGAATATGATAACACATCACTCGGATGTTACGCAATACCACAAGGATAATGCGTGGGACTCAAGATATAATCTCTTTTCACATTGTGTGAAACAGAGTCTTCATTGAAAGTGTCCTAATGAGATTTATTGATGATCTCGTGGCTCTAGACTCAATTTGTGCATATTTGGATCCTGCATCGAGACTAGGGAGAGGTCTCTTCTTCAATATCAACCATCTCTAAGAGAAAGTCGATAGATAATGTCGGTTCCCGTGAGAATGAAACAAGTCCTTTTAAGAGGAACTTGAGTGGTTTGGAAAGTTGAAGTGCGGTGCGTCCTTTGGGTCCATGACGTCTTGTCTTCAATACCGATGTTACCATCGGTAGCATATGAATTGAACCCGGTTTACGCCCTAAGGTTGAATAAATGGAGGGCTATTTGTTTTCACCCTTTCCTCATTCAATTCTTTTTAATTCTTCAACCCTTCAAGCTTACGAGACTTCATAGCTAGAACCTTGTTGGGTTTATTCTAGTACTAGCTCTGCCTCATCCGCACACTTCCCATATCTCACTTTTCTCCTTTTATCATTATACCTAAGGACTTCTACACTAACTAGTGGATTGTCCTCAGGTAGATCCCTCCGATTACGGCGGATCATGGGAACCAATACCTAACCTTATCATCCTTATATCACCGTACATAAAGTAAAGTTGGTCACCTATTTGGTATTGTTCATCCGCCATTGGAACCAATTGAAAACCATTCGAAAATCAATTCGATACTTGTGATATATTATCAAAACATTTTGTACCGAATTGTTTTGATATTTTAGAATAAGTGCTCCCCAACATGTGCATCAAATGTTTGAAATCGTTTTGCACACGGAGGCAAGAGGAAGAATTAACTTCTTTGAATACCATTTTCTAAAAGATATCACCATCACTTCCTTGATCAAATCAAGTAGATAAAGCATTTCGGGAAGGATGAGGTTTCCATAAATTTGCTCCCCTCAATATGTGCCTCGAGGTTTGAAAAGAGTTTTGCACATACTAGAGGAACTCGCATATGAGATAAATGATCACGTTTCAAATCATAGGTTTAAGATAGATGCTCCCCTCAACATGTGCATAGAAAACTTGAAATCGTTTGTCACATGTGGGAAGGACGACATGTACATCCTTATAAACCATTTACCGAATTATCGCTTAAATCCAATTTAAATCACACATTCTCCCCGATCACAATTATCAAATCATTTGAGATTTGTGATCTCTTATAGATTTAAATTGATTTTGAAAGCTTTTAAGGAGAATTGTGACTTGATTATGAAAGCGTTTGAGCAGATAAGGATCGGATTTTAAGACTTTAAACTCCATTGATAAAACATGCATGTACATCTTTTGAAAACAATTTAATGCCAAATAACTTTTAATTTAATTGAAATCATTCTCCCCTCGATCAATGACATAGGTTGTTGATTGAGAGATAGAGATTTTGACAAATAAGTCCCGATGATTATCAAAAATAGAGACCAAGTTATTTTTCAAAGCGATTAGTTTTCAATGAGATAAATGTTTATAGAATCGAGCGATGAATTTGAAAACATGGTAAAACATGGCTCTGTTCTTTCTTTAAAAACCGGGTTATTGCTCGAAAATGACAATAAACCATTTTTTCTCTTTCTCCCAAAATATATATATATATATATATATATATATATATATATATATATATATATATATATATATATATATATATATATATATATATATATATATATATATATATATATATATATTTTTTTAAATTCGAACAACATCTAAAGTCCCGTGTCATTCTTTGAATGACATCACAAAGACCGTAGATATTATCGAACCGAGAAAACATGACAAAATGACAATATTTTTGAAGATTTTTCAATTTTTCGATTTTATGGATTTTGAAAGTTTTATAATTTTCTATTTGATTTTTTTAGAGTTTTATAATTTTGTATTTTGTTTTTCGAATAAATATTTACAAGAGATAGATGAAGATAGAACTTTACTCCTCGTCTTCCTCCTGAAGACGTTTGAGAGTTTCTGGTTGAAGGCTTTTCAAACCAAGACGTGGAAGAATAAACTCAAACGTTCTCTTGGAAGAGCTTTGGTGAAGATGTCCGCTAACGATATTCGACCTCACAAAATATAGTTCCACCACACCTTTTTCCACTTGTTCCCCGATGAAATGATGTCGAATGTCAATATGCTTTGCTCTTGAGTGTTGAACGTTGTTGCATGAGAGAGCAATAGCACTTTTATTATCACAAGATGTAGGGATTTTGTTGAATTCAAAGCCATAGTCGATAATTGATATCTCATCCATAAGATTTGAGCTCAACAAGATGACATGGCTATGTATTCGCCTCTGTAGAGGAAATAGAAGTACTCATTTGCTTCTTTGAAGACCACCTCACAAGCTTATCACCCAAAACCGAGCACCTCCGGATGTACTTGACGTGTATCTTGACAACTGCATGATCGGCATCTGCATAGGCCGTTAGTGACATACCGGTGTCCTTGGTACCATAGTCCCATATTGATGGTTCCTTGGAGATACCGAAGACCCGCTTAATCGCTTCAAGGTGCTTTTTAGTAGGCTTAGCCTAGTATCTAGCACACATGCAAACAATGAACAAGATGTCTCGGTCTACTAGTCGTGAGGTACATCGTGATCCAATCATACTACGATATTTCGTTTGGTCAATCATGATCCCCAGAGTGGTCCTCATCTAGTTTGGTTCGATCAATCATGGGGTGTCAACGAGGTCACTTGAATCAAATCCAAATTTCTTTAAGATCTCATTGCATATTTAGATTGATTTATGAAAATGCCTCGGGACTTTGTGAAATTTGTAATCCCAAGAAAATGACATTTGTCCCATCATTGACATTTGAAACTTTGAACTCATTTCATTTGAAAAAGATCACATTCCATTGGGTCGGTCGAGGCAAAATAATATCATCAACATAAATTTGAACATGAATTAAATGTTTGCGACTTCTGGTGAACAATGTAGGATCAATCGCTCCTTTGATGAATCCGGTTGATAGAAGAAACTTTGACAATGTATCATACCATGCCCTTGGAGCTTGCTTTAAACCGTAAAGAGCCTTCTTCAAACGATAAACGTGAGTAGGATGTTCTTGATTCACAAATCCTTCGGTTGGTGGCGAGACGACTTCTTTAAGATCTCCGCTCGAAATGCCGCCTTCACATCCATCCGATATACTACCATGTTCTTACTAGCAACATTAGCCGAAAGATTCGATTGCCTCGATTCGAGCAACTGAGCAAAAGATTCTTCAAAGTCTATACCTCCTCTTGACGATATCCTTTAGCAACTAATCGAGCCTTGTTCTTCAACACATCACCATGCTCATCAAGTTTCACTTTGAAGATCCATTTAAGAGCAATAATCATAGCACGCCTGAGGCGGTACTAACTCCCATACATCAAGTCGATCAAACTCATGAATTTCATCTTGCATGGCATTGAACCACCTATCTTCATTCATGGCGGTTTTAACATCTTTGGTTCGATCTTAGATAGTACGGAGTTGAAGAAACACCATAAGGCATCGGTTGCAAGTTGTTTCCGGGTTGATACAGACGAGAGGATTTCCAATGATGTTGTCTAATCGATGATCGTGAGTCCATTTTCTCGAGGTGTTCATGTGGCGGTTGTTGAGGAACCGAGGTAGGCGAGTCGATGTCTCCTGAAGAAGATGGTTCGATGATGATTCGTGAGTAGCAAATATGTTTTCAAATGGAGCATCTTCGGAGTAGCAAAGGGATTAACTTCATCATTGATGCCGTAAACATTTCCATGATGTACATTTGAAGAATGATGATTTGTTGATGAGATCAAGGATCGCAGCAGTGCTTCTTGACTTAAAGAGATTGAGACCGAGGATTGACTTCATTCACGTGAATATGAGCATCCTCTCGTTGTAGGGATCAACACCTCATTAGTAATTGAATCATACAGTTCATCAAACATAGGATCAAACAATTTCTTTAAATCATCTTCGATGGAGGTACATATGGAGTTTCTTGAGAAGAGTTTGGAACAAGGGATGAACCAATGGGACTGCTTTGAAGTGCGGGTCCCGAAATGGAGTGTCCAGAGCCATTTGACCGGTCACTCATCAAACGTAACGTGAATTGTTTCCATGATACTTGGGTTCTTTTGTTGTAGATTCGGTATCCCTTTTGTTTGATGCATATCCTACAAATACTCCAATGTCGACTTTAGCCCTAAGTTTGCCTAAGTCTTGACCTCATTGGTTGGATAACACAATGCACCAAACACACGAAGGAAAGAGAGATTAGGTTTTCGTTGTGGACAAGTTCATATGGAGTTTTCCATGCACGGTGTGAATTAGGAACGATTTTGTGTGTAGCATGCAAGGGCGATTGCTTCACCCGGAGAAACATTGGAACCTTTGAGTAAATCAAAGATTGTTCTAGCGGCTTCAACAAGAGTTCGATTTCGTCTTTCAACTACATCGCTCGTTGAGGAGTTCGTGGAACACTTCTTTGATGGTCGATTCCAACGCTTTCATAGAATTCATTAAGTTGTTTGTTGACAAACCCGCCCATTGTCTGCTACGATAATTACGACGGTTTTGTTAAGTCGAACTCGCACTGCTTGATGAGTTAGATGATGATATCGTGAGTTTCATCCTTTGTCCTTAAGAACTTGACCGGTGAATCTAGAGTAATCATCAACCAAAATAACACATATTTCTTCCCAAAGATATTACTCGCACCCTCATTGGTCCACATAAATCCATATGAATCATATGAAGAACTTCGTGATGAGTTAGTAGGTTTGGGTTTATGGGCATACTTTGCTTTTTCCCAATTGACATGTTGAACAAAGATGATCCTTTTCATACTTTAGTCTAGGTAAACCTCCAACTAAGTCCTTTCTCGAAAGATCGCTGATGGTGCCAAGTTCAAGTGATTGAGACGACGATGCCATAACCATGACTTTGTTTTGAAGCCTTTGATAACAAGCGATTGGAGAAGCCCTCATCATGTCATCGATAGAGATGGTGTAAAGATTTGACCCACGAGTCCCTTTTAACAGCCTTACCATTAAGATCTCTAACAAAGCGGTATGTTTTCAAGGCAACTTCTAGATCGTAATCACGAATTGACCAACAGAGAACAGATTATGACCCAAACCTTCTACATAGTAAACTCTAGAGATGACACTATCACCAACAACATAATCTCCATAACCCATAATAGAACCGAAATGATCATTACCAAATCTAATAGCCCCGATGAATTTGCTCACGGTTCATGAGCGCGACCGTCTCCAATCATATGCTTGGAACAAATGAGTCCGGTACCACGTAATCGATTTGAACGATCTGCGGTTGAATACGAGAAAAGAATGGATAATCGATAATTGGGATCCCCATACAAGAATGGGTTCCATTTGGTTAGTAACAATGTTTGGAACACCCACATCGTAAATAGAAGCATTCATATCGTAAAGTGAGGCAATGGAATCGTTGTGAATAGATGCGGTACTAGTGTCGATGATAGCCCATGCTCACGGTGTGATCACTTCTTAAGGAATAGTTCTACCAAGAGGGCATCCATTTTCTAGTGGGCATTATCGATTAGTCTTAAGACCAACAGTGTCCAATAAAAGCCTATTTTATCGAATGTTCTTCCCGGGTTTCACTTTTTTCTAACTTTCTTTCGCTTTTGCCTTTTAGTCTTCTTAGCATGAATTTTAGCATTAACAATATTAATCGGACAATTAACATCATTAGGCGTAACATTAACACCACATTCATGATTAGAAACATAATTCAAGCGAGACATTAGTACAAGGTTTGCAAATAGTATCGAATTCAATTAATTACAAGACGCATATGGCTAATACTAGAATCAACACGATTCGCTTTATTCAATTCAAGCTTAAAGTTCCTAGATTGTTCTTCTACTCTCTTCCAAAGGCACATTCTTAGCTCGAGAGGTCCTATCATTCCTTGTATTGTCTTGATACTTTGACCGCTCCGCTTTAATGTCACCGATTACTCTGTAGAGGAATGGGAACATTAGTTGGTTTAACTACTCTTTGCATCACTGCTTAGATGTACCGGGTCCGAACTACATGCGGTGCACTAAGGTTCACTTTCTTAAAACTAGAGGTACCGAGATTTGTACTCCTAGAAGGCACACTTGAGTTCTCTTTCTTAGCATTGATGATCCGAATCAATTACTTAAAGGCACACTACGGTTCACATTCAAAACATTGGGAATCGAATGCATATCATACTTAGCATTAGGCATCGAGCATGGAATCAAAGGATTAACTCTCTCACCTAATGACTTTGGGCATATTGTGATCAAGCATTCTAAGATTTCTTGAGATCGTTTGGCATATAAGCATGCATGTCCAATTGCATTATCATGAGGTTTCTCTAGCTTATCCTCTTCAACAATCTCACGCATGAGACATTCTAGGCAATCCTTAAGGGATGAGAAGTATGTTTGAATGGCAAGTTTGTTGTTCCTTAGATGAGGAGGGACATATGTCACGGATAAAGCATATTTATTACAAGAGTGAACCTTTGATACAACATTCTCCCCATTGGTCATTGGCATTTTCCTTTTACCGACTCTTGATTCTCAATTTCCTTTTGCAATGAAGCTATTTGTTCGTTATTTTGTTACGAGTGACTTTAATTGATTCAAATAACTCATTGAAATGACGTTTAACCTTTTCATTTTCTTCTAGAAAACTTTCATTTTCCTTTGTAAAGCATTTACTAAGTTTTGAAGATGAAACGTTTGAGAATTCGAGAATCTAAAGGAGGAGGCATTTGGGAGCCCGTCATATTGTTCGTTTGACCCTTTAATTGAGAGATTTGGGCTTTCAACTTTCGATCGTGTTGCATCGAGCTTGAATATGTTCATCTCGTTTGTTAATTTGAAAACTCGCATCAAACTCGGAGCATCCAAGATGTCTTGATATTTGAAGTTTTGACATTTTCTTTGAGATGTTGATATTTTAGTTGTAAATTAAAATACTCAACTTCTAGTTTAGAAAATGTTTAACCAAATTGTCGTGATCATCCAGCTCAATTTTCTCATTTAGTTTAGAATTAGTTTTTCAAGCTCAATGACACGATCATGGGAGACTTTCAGGCAACATTAGTTCATGAAATTTTGAAGTATTAATAGAGCAATTTGAAGCGATGAAAATATATCTTGAGCAACACATTCAAGATAAAAGAGTCTCATTTAAGGTATGCAAGTTCTTCCTCTCAATCTCATTATATTTTAGTGCTCGCTCATAATCACTAACTTCAACTACCATTGCATCAAATTCCTTTTCCATTCCCTTGATATCGCTTTCTATCCCTTTTAAGACTCTCAAAGTGATCTTTCGAAGTTTAAAGAAAGGCATGACCTCGGTTAGATAACATTCTTTCATTTGCTCAAAACCCTTTCTCCTTCCGTTATACCCGGGTGTGATCCTTTTCTTGCAAGTTTTCTCAAAATCAACAAATAGTTGAAATATAACATATTGGCTAATTAAGGTCTTGCTTTTAGTGGCAATAGTTCTAGGAACAAGATGCATTGGTGTATTAAGAGGATACACTGTCGCTCTAGGCATTTTCCATAGGGAGGGTTTGTTTCAACAATATTTTCAACTTTTCGCTTATCTAAATCCTTTTTCCAAAACTTGTTCGGAGTCAACAATGTCGAGGCTTAAACATGTTCAAGGAAATCCAGCTTTTCCTTTTTGTAGTCATGGGAGTGATAATTATTTTTTTCTTTGCATTTAGGATCATCTAATTTTTGTTCATCCTATCCCTAGTGACTTCATCGATTTCTTATCTTCCTCGGTGCACTCAATGCAACTAGGTTTCGCCTAGGTTTAAGAATCTCATTGCCATCATAGATTACACTTTGAGTCGCTTTTGCTATCTTTCCGTACTGTGGTTGGGTTTATCTATAATGGGAACACTATGCTTATCGCTTAGAACTCTATGTTTAGTGACCATGTGAGCAATCGAATGGTGTTTCCTTGTGTGTACAACTTGTTTTCAAGTTTGTTTTTCAAAGTTTTCGATTAGAAAAATCTCTCAAGAGTTTTGATTCCTTTGCATTAAATTATTGCTTAAGCATTTTCACATTTTCTTGAAGTTCTTGTTTTGCTTAATTGTTTTGGAAAATTTTTCTTGCAAGGAATTTAATTCTTGTTTCAATACTTCTTCTCTAAACTTACTTTTTCTAATGACCAGACGCACTTGGTCATCCATTTCACTGCTCACGAGTGGTCAACTCAAATTTAGCACGTTGTTCATAAATAGCAACACGCTCTTTATAGGCATTTAGTTCGAGATTACAGACTCATCGAGGCACATGCAAAGGTATTCATCAAAACATAGTCATTGTTGATCGCAAAGATGCATCACTTGGTACACCTTCACTTTCACTTTGTTTCATCGATTGATCATATGGGATAATATCAATATTACCCATATTTTCAACATTTGATTCAATAGTTTCGATTAATTGTACTTTGTCATGCATCTGCTGCACATCAAGATTATCGTATAGTTTTAATACCTCGAGATGAGTTTGGCACGGGATGGGCCAGCTAGTGGTGAAGAAGAGACCTTGGGAGAAACCATTGGAGAAATGCTAGCCATAAAGATTGTGTGTGCCGTAGTCCATCATCCACATCAGTCGTATGCATCACAATCGGCGACTTGAAAGGCATTCGATGATTGTGACCTATCTCCCGAATAGGTTGCTCATCCACATCGCATCACGGTCTTGGCATTGCCCTCAAGAAGAAACAAAGAATTCCTCTTCATCCGAGCGGCACCATTGTCCCGAGCTTGTGCGGCAGATCTTATCTCTCAAGTAATCGGCGATGCATGGACACTTTGGAGATGTGCGGTTCCTTGCAATGTGTCCTCACCACCACGCTTATAACATTTGATTGGCTTAGCTTGACCTTGGTTACCATTCCTTCCTCGATTACGGTTGCCAACATAACCTCTCCCACCCACCTCTTCCCCGATCATACTGTCTTTCCCGAACTCGGTTGCACCACGATTCTTCCATCTTTAACAAAGGCTTGATTGTGTGGGTTAGATGTCGCTCGAGGTTGTTGTTGGTTTGTGGGAGAGAATTCATGTTTTGACTAATGAGAAGAGCTAGTTGATTAATGAAGTTACCCACGTGTGCATCAAATCGCCTTGTTTGAACATAGGATCGGGAATGAGTTTGTGATTACCATTACCCAAGGGTATGACTTGTGATGCTTTGGTTGTGATTCCGATGTTTGAGTAGAAAGTCATGAGTCATTAGACGAGCTTGTCTCACCGGTTGGTTTTGAACCGATTGAGAATCAATTTTTCAAACATGGCATGTCTCTCATTCGAAGGAGGAAGGCATAGAGTTTCTCATAGTTTGTATTCTTCAATCCTTTAGTGAGCTTCACAAATGGTGACAAACTTGTGCCATTCGGGATTCATGTTGTTCACAAATTTTGAGTTCAATGAATGTTAGGCATAGTCATTCGATGTTCCTCATGTCATTCACTAACTTATGAAATCTCACATAGTACTCATAGACATTCTCATCCGGTTTCATCTTGAAGTGCTCAAATTCGTCATAGAGTTGGGATTCTCTGCCTTCCATAGTTAATTTCAACCCGAGAGAAGCATCTTAACATTATCCCAAACCGCCTTTGCATCGGTGTTATGATTGATCGACTTGTAGATGTCTTTAGGAAGACCTTGAAGAACAATGTTTGAAGCCCCGATATCTCGCATCGAATCTCTTTTATCCTTATCATCAAGCTCATCATACATCTTAGGTCCGCCCATTCCGTAAACAGAGTACCATCTTCATTAGTATCAAGTATGTCTCTAGTCGTCTCAACTCGATATGGTCCTTCATCAATGGATTTGAGAATGTTGACACCATTTTCCTTTCCAAGGCAATACAATCTGATTCGTTGAGCCCAAGAATCATAGTCGATTCTGTCAAGCATGGGTGGATTAGTATCCGAGCCACCGCTTGAACATCCTCGACAAAGGAGATGATGGTAGGAACGTTGGTAGACATGTTAACAGATTATACGGGATTTTATAACTCTATGATTAAACCGAAATAGATTCTTTCACGGATTTTACTAAATCAAGAGAAACCGTAAACAATCACTCAAGTCGCTAGAAGATAATGCACTAAGTCGCTAGAAGATAATGCACTAAGTCGCTAACACTTAATTCGCTACACCACTAAGTCGCTAGAGTCCCAAGTCACTAGACAAATGCAAGTCGCTAAGTAGTAACTCGCTAAGACTCAAGTCGCTAGCAAAATTTTGGCAAGAATTGCTACTCAAGTCGCTAAAGATACAAGTCGCTAAAGAGCAACTCGCCATGCACCAAGTCGCTACCACCAAGTCGCTACTCGTAGTGTAGAGTCCACTACTTGTACTTTAACTCGCTAGATCTAACTCGCTAGGTCTAAAACGTAACTCGCTACAAATTTGTAAAGCAAGTCGCTATGAAGAAAATAATCCGTGAGCTAAGTCGCTAGCAAGAAAACCATATAAACATCACTTTTCAATCCAAAACAACCCAACCAAGATGATTCAAGCTTACCAAATGAAAACCTAAACACTTGTGATGATTCTAAACATAAAAGTACTAACAAAATTCAAACTTTAACACAAGAAATCAACCAAATGATGCAAAACCACTAAACTTTTTCAAACTCAAAACCACCTAAAACCACTAGAAATCCAAAGATGTGCAAGATATGATCCAACAATGGCTCTTGATACCAATTGTAAGATATTAGTTTTCACATACACATCAAACCATAACACAAAGTGGGCGATAAGTGGAATTCTAGAGAGAGAAAGTTAGAGGTTTAGGGAACTTAGTGAGAGAAAGTGAAAGATATTATTATGAGCTCCAACTCTACCTTGGAAGGTAGAGAGTATTTATAGTCTTACATAAACGCCACACATCGGGTCAGGATCGTGCATACAGCTGGGTAAAGACCGTCCGTCCTCCACGGTGTTACTTAACTAAATACTACTTAACTTAAAAGAACTACGACTACGAGCTTTCTAACGATTACATATACTTGAGGTGACCGACTCTTTAATACCTGGAATTTCTAATTCCTAACATGAACCTTAGTGTGCCTTCAAGTAGTTCAGATTCCAGATCTGTTAGTGCTAAGAAAGTGAACTCTAGTGTGCCTTCTAGGAGTACAAATCCCAGCACTTCTTGCGTTAAGAAAGTAAACCTTCGTGTGCCTGCATGTAGTTCAGATCCCAGCACATCTAAACAGGAGATGCAAAGAGTAGCAAAACCAACTAATGTTCCCATTCCATCTACAGAGTAATCATGACATTAAAGCATGCGGTCAAAGTCTCAAGACAATACAAGGAATGATAGGACCTCGCAAGCTAAGAATGTGCATTGGAAGAGAGTAGAAGACCAACCTAGGAACTTTAAGTTTGAGCCGAATAAAGCGAATCGTGTTGATTCTAGTATTAGCCATAGGCGTCTTCGTAATTAATTCAATTCGATACTATTTGCAAACCTTGTAATGATGTTTGCTTGAATTCATTACTTATCATGAATGTGGTGTAAATGCTTTGTCTAATGCGGTCAAATCCCCGCTTAATATTGTTAATGAAAAAATCATTCTAAGAAGGCTAAAAGGCAAAGGCAAAAGAAAGTTAGAAAACAAAGGAAACCCACAGAAGAACATTTAGTAAGATAGGTTATCAATGGATACATGTTGGCCATAAGGTTAATCGACAATGCTCACTAGAAAATGGATGCCATCGGTAGAAATATTCCCTTAGAAGTGAACATACTTTGAATAGGGCTAATACGAGACACTAGTACTTGCATCTATTCATAATGATTCCATTGCTTCTATTTACGATGTGGGTGTTCCAATCATCATTATTAACCAAATGGAACCCATTCTTGCATGGGGATCCTAATTATGCGCTTATCCATTCTTGTCTCGTGTTCAACTGCAGATCGCTTAAATCATTCTCGTGGTACTGGACTCAGTTTGCTCCAAGCATATGACCGGAGACCGATCGTGGCTCATGAACTTCGTGAGTAAATTCATCGGGATGCTTAGATTCGAGAACGACCATTTTGGAGCTATTATGGGTTATGGGGACTATGTGGTTGGTAAAGTGTGATTTCGGGGTATATTATGTGGAAGGTCTTGGTCACAACTGCTCTCTCGTTGGTCATTTCGTGATTCCGATCTAGAAGTGGCTTTTAGAAAACATACTTGCTTTGTTAGAGAACTTGATGGTGTTGAATTATTAAGAGGCACTCGAGGTTCTAACCTATACACCATCTCTATCGATGACATGATGAAGTCCTCTCCAATGCTTGCTATCAAAGGCTTCTAAAACAAAGTCTTGGTTATGGCATCGTCGTCTCAATCACTTGAACTTGGCACCATAAACAACCTTTCCAAAAGGATCTTGTCGAGGCTTACCCAGTTAAAATATGAAAAGGATCATCTTTGTTCACCTTGCCAATTGGGTAAAAGCACGAAATATGCCCACAAACCAAAACCCACAAATTCAGAATGGAAGTTCTTCATACCCTTGATATGGATCCGTATGACCAATGAGAGTGCAAACGATAAATGGGAAGAAATACATTCTAGTAGTTGTTGATGACTACTCGATTTACTTGGGTAAAGTTTTTAGGACAAAGGATGAAAATCCGGATGTCATCATCAAACTAATCAAACAACTTGAGTTCGACTCAACAATACGGTGTAATTGTTCGAATGACAATGGCACGAGTTTATCAACAAAGACTTAATTCGCTTTTATGAAAGTGTTGGAATCACCATCAAAGAATTGTTCCACGAACTCCTCAATGTAATCTGTAGTTAAAAGAAGAAATCGAACTCTTGTAGAAGCCGCAAGAACAATGCTTATTTATTCAAGGTTCCAATGTTTCTATGGGTCAAGCCATTGCCACCGCATGCTACACCCAAAATCGCTCCTTATACACACCTCTCATGGAAAACTCCATATGAACTTGTTCATAAACGAAACTTGATCTCTCCTACCTTCGTGTGTTTGGTACTTTGTGCTATCCAACAAATGACGGTCAAGATTTAGGTAAATTAAGAGCAAAAGCAGATATTGAGTTTTGTTGGGTATGCACCAAACAAGAAGGGTTACCGAATCTACAACAAGAGAACCCAAATATCATGGAAACAATTCATGTTACGCTCGATGAGTCGACCGGTCAAATGGCTCTTGACAACCCAGCCTCGACCCGTACTTCAAAAGTCCCATTGGTTCATCCTTGTACCAAATTTCTCTCAACTATTCCATATGTACCTCCAATCAAGATGATTTGAAGAAATTGTTTGATCCGATGTTTGATGAACTCTATGAGCCAAGTGCTATTGAACTGTTAATTCCCACAATAGAGGTCGCTCATATCCCTAAGAATGAAGTCAATCCTTCGCCTCAATATCATTAAGTCAAGAAGCACCTTGTCGATAACTCGCCTCATCAACAAATCATCAATCTTGAATGTACATCATGGAACTGCTTACGCATCAATGATGAAGTTAATCCTTTGCTACTCCTCAAGATGCTCCATTTGAAAACATATTTGCTCTCGTATCATCATCGTAACCATCTTCTTCGAGAGACATCGACTCGCTACCTCGGTCCCTCAACAACCGCCACATGAACACCTTAGAAAATGGACTCACGATCATCCATTAGACAACATCATTGGAAATCCTCTCGCCCAAGATCAACACGGAAACAACTTGCAACCGATGCCTTATGGTGCTTCTTCAACTCCGTACTCTCTAAGATCGAACCAAAAGATGTTAAACCGCCATGAATGAAGACAATGGTTCAATGCCATGCAAGAAGAAATTCATGAGTTTGATCGACTTGATGTATGGGAATTAGTACCGCCCAGATTGTGCTATGATCATTGCTCTAAAATGGATCTTCAAAGTGAAACTTGATGAGCATGGTGATGTCCTAAAGAACAAGGCTCGATTGGTTGCTAAAGGATACCGCCAAGAGGAGGGTATTGACTTTGAAGAATCATTTGCTCCTTGCTCGTGTCGAGGCAATCGTAATCTTTTGGCTAATCTTGCCAAGAAGAACATGGTAGTCTATCGATGGATGTAAAGACGGCATTTCGAACGGAGATCTTAAAGAAGTCGCTCACGCCACCAACCCGAAGGATTTGTAAATCCGAGCATCCTACTCATGTCTATCGTTTGAAGAAGGCTCAGACGGTTTAAAGCAAGCTCCAAGGGCATGGTATGATACGCTATCAAAGTTTCTTTTATCTACCGTTTCAAAGAAAGGAGCAGCTGATCCTACATTGTTCACCGTAAAGTCGAGCAAACATTTAATTCACGCTCAAATTTATGTTGATGATATCATCTTTGCCTTGACCGACCCCAATGAGTGTGACCGCTTTTCAAATGAAATGGGTTCTAAATTTAAATGTCGATGATGGGACAAATGTCATTTTTCTGGGATTATAAATTTCACAAAGTCCCTGAGGCATTTTCATAAATCAATCTAAATATGCAAATGAGATTTTAAAGAAATTTGGATTCGATTCTAGTGACCTGCTGACACTCCCATGATTGAACGTCGACGAAACTAGATGAGGACCACTCGGGGATCATGGTAGACCAAACGAAATATCGTAGTATGATTGGATCCCGATGTACCTCACGCCTAGTAGACCGGACATCTTGTTCATTTGTTTGCATGTGTGCTAGATACCGTGCTAAGCCTACTAAAAGCACCTTGAAGCGGTTAAACGGGTCTTCGGTATCTCCAAGGAACCATCAATATGGGACTTTGGTACCGAAGACACCAGATGTCACTAACGACCTATGCGCAGATGCCGATCATGCAGATGTCAAGATACTCATCAAGTACTTCGAGGTGCTCGGTTTTGGGTGATAAGCTTGTGAGTGGTCTTCAAAGAAGCAAATGAGTACTTCTATTTCCTCTACAGAGGCGGAATACATAGCCATGTCATCTTGTTGTGCTCAAATCCTATGGATGAGATCCCGCTTATCCGACTATGGCTTTGAATTCAACAAAATCCTCTGCTTCGATAATAAAGTGCTATTGCTCTCTCATGAAACAACGTACAACACTCAAGAGCAAAGCACATCAACATTCGACATCATTTCATCAGGGAGCAAGCATGCACATGTTGAGGGGGAGCATCTATCTTAAACCACAAAGATCTGAAACGTGATCAATTTATTTCAATGTGCAGGTTCCTTCTTGTATGTGCAAAACTCTTTCAAACCTCAAGGCACATATTGAGGGGGAGCAAGTTTATGAAAACCTCGTCCTTCCCTTATATGCTTTATCTACGTGTTTTGATCAAGGAAGTGTTGTTGATATCTTTTAGAAAATGGAAATCAAAGAAGTTAATTCTTCATCTTGCCTCCGTGTGCTAAAACAATTTCAAATATAGGAAGCACATGTTGAAAGGGAGCTCTTGTTCTAAAAATATCAAAAACAATTCAGGTACAAAATGCTTTGATAATATATCACAAGTATCTGGATTGATTTTCAAATGGTTTTCAATTGGTTCCAATGGCAGATGAACAATACCAAATAGAACGACCAACTTTACTTTATGTATGGTGATATAAGGATGATAAGGTTAGGTATTTGTTCTTATGATCCGCCAGAACCGGAGGATCTACCAGGGACAATCCACTAGATAGTGTAGAAGTCCTTAGGTATATTGAAAAAGGAGAAAATGAGATATGGGAAGAGTGCGGATCGAGTCCGAGCTAGTACTTGAATAAACCCAACAAGGTTCTAGCTATGAAGTCTCGGTAAGCATTGAAGGGGTTGAAGAATGAAAAGAATTGAATGAGAAAAGGGTGAAACAAATAGCCTCCAATTATTCAACCTTATGGCGATCTTGGGTTCAATTCATATGCTACGGTGGTTACCAAGGTAACATCGGTATTGAAGACAAGACGTCATGGACCCAAAGGACGACCGCACTTCAACTTCCCAAACCACTCAAGTTCCTCTTAAAAGGTCTTGTTTCATTCTCACGGGAACCAACATAATCTATCGACTTTCTCTTAGAGATTGTTGATATTGAAGAAGAGACCTCTCCCTAGTCTCCTACTCGGGATCCAAATATGCACAAATTGAGTCTAGAGCCACGAGATCATCAATAAATCTCCTTAGGACACTTTCAATGAAGACTCTTTGTTTCACACAATGTGGAAGAGATTATATCTTGAGTCCTACTCATTATCCTTGTGGTATTGCTGAACATCCGAGTGATATGCATACATATTCACAATGAAGATGGAAAGCCTTCGAGCCAACATCAAACAAGCTCTGGTAGGTGGCATGTGAGATCTATTCTATAGATCAACCATGTGACAACCGAATGTAAACAATGGGGCAATTCAATCTTTTGAATCAATCACGGTTCGGTTATGGATTAACGGATGCCTTTGAAAAACCGGTCATTGTGCTTAAAAACTCTTTTCTTTAGCACATCGACCGTGTTCAAATATTTCAAATCAAAAGGTGTTTATGATTGATAATTGATTTTCATTAAAACCTTCGTTGTATTGCAAAAACAATTTCTATTGAGCAATACACGATTGTTTTTTCAAATCTCTTTTCATCAATCGGTGAATCTCTATTCACGGTTCACTCACTCCGTGTTGTCTTCTTTGAGATGTTCGGTTTGAGAACGGCTAGAGCAAACAAAAACCTGTCAAGGAAATTCTTGAATTATACGATCACAAAAGACTTTATACCGATCAACGGGAATCATGGGTCGTGTACTCAATTCAACGAAGTGACCAAAGACACTTTCGTGCTTTATTGCTAAATGTTTTATGCGGTCGCCCCTCGCTTGCGAAATGATCGAATGATGCGATCAATCCATAGCCGCATGCTCACTCAACACATTCATCTCGAAGAAATCATGATTAGTGCATCAATGACTCGATATTTTCACTCCATGCTTCGCTATCTGCGCCAATATCATGAATCAACGAAAACTTCCGCTACTCGATGAGAATATATCATGATCCGTAATGTGAGCATGTCGGTCCATAAGTCACAAGCCCACAATGGAAGAGTTAGAGATGTATTATTGTCGATGATCTTAAAGCTAGCTCAAAACTCATCATCACGTGGATCGATAAATACCTCCACTGGGCTATCCAAACATGCATCAATGAAGAATCAATGACTACGGGCTTCAGAGCAAAGAACAAGAATAAGAATGCAAGAACAATCTTTATGTAAAATCTGTTTGTATTCAATGTATGTTTGAGGTGATCTTGAGGTGACCTCCTTGGGGAGATTGTTAGGATTTAGTAAATCCATGTATTAAAAAGTCGGTCACCTCAAGTATATGTAATCGTTAGAAAGCTCGTAGTCGAGATTATTATAAGTTAAGTAGTATTTAGTTTAAGTAACACCGTGGAGGACGGACGGGTCTTTACCCACCAGATGCCCGATTCACGACCCGATAGGTGGCAATTTATGTAATGACTATAAATACTCTCTACCTCCCAAGGTAGAGAGTTGGAGCTCATAATAAGACTTTTCTTTCTCTCACTAAAGTTCCCTAAACCTCTAACTTTCTCTCTCTAGAACTCTTTGTACGCCTATTTGATCTTATGGTTTAGTGTGTTTACGAAATCCAATATGTTACATAATGTTATCACCAATATGAGAGATTATATTAACAACATGCCAGATACAGTGATCGGTAACATTTTGAATCGGTTGCCAATAAAAGAAGCGGTGAGCATCTCTATTTTATCTACAAACTGGAGGTTTAAGTGGACCTTGCTCACCGAATTCATAATTGATGAGGATTTCTTTTATTATTTAACATATAAGTTTGATGGAGGCATGTTACTAGACTTTTAAATCACCACGGTCCCATAAAAAGTCTCTTCATGTAGATCCCAAACCGTTGTCTGGAATGGAAGACTTGAATTATGAATAGATTCGTGATTGGCTTATGTTTTTAGCACTGCAAGGAATTGAGGACCTGACAATTAGAAACTGGTATGGACAACCAGTTACATTGCCAACCCAACTTTACTCTCGTATGGAATTGAAACATCTTGAAATTCATTGTTGTGATTTTCCTAGTTTGGTGTTTTTAATACTTTTCCAAATTTACTAAGCTTAGAATTATGTTTAGTCAAATTTCTAACCGGTACAGTTTGGGATTTAATTGTTAGTTGTCCCTTACTTGAGTCTCTTAGATTGGATGTTGAGAGTACAAACGGGATGAAACTATGGAATCTTGCAAGTCTTAGGAATTTGAAGAAGTTACATTTGTCATTCGGTATTTCGAATGTTGTCACCACAATCATAGAATCCAATATCTTTCACCTGACAAGACTTCCATCTCTTGAGACCCTTACATTGGATTTTGACTATTGCACGGTAAGACCGTTTTGAGTTTTACACTTCTAATTTTACAATGTTAAAGATATGTGTAACTCTAACAACATTTAATCTTTGAAACTAACCCAAAAGTCGACCTGTTGTAGTTGATGCGTTATGGTAATTCCAGGATGAATGTCCCTTTGCCGTTTGTATCCCTCGTTAATCTGAATCTAAAAGGAGTTGATTTTGGCGATATTGTTATCGTGTCTCTCATCGTCCAAATGATTCATGGATCTCCAAACTTGAAAATGCTTGAAACCAGAGTAAGTGTAATACTTTATTTCATACGTATCAAATAAACATCCGTAAATTGGCATGTTTTTGTATCTCAATACTATTTGATTTTCCAGGCTGCACACACGCTTAGTGTTTTACCTTTGGAACAAGTTTCATTAGATTTAGACACAACCACATTCAGCCATGGGTAGATTCAGACTGTGATTTTTCAATCCTTTCCTAGATCAGAGAATGAATTACACATAATAAAGGTTATACTTGCTTGTTCCACGTCCCTAAAGAAAATGTATATCAGGGCCAGCGATTTGATGAATGATGGTTATGATAATATCAAGAAGAATTGGGAGTTCGCTAGGAAGCTGTTGAAACTCCCCCGATCTTCCGTCACAGCCGCTGTAAAATTGTTTTAGTGGTTGTAGTTTTATGTATGGGTTGAATACCCTGTGTCAATTAAATTTTTGTTCAGAAAGTTTGGTGTGTCTGTATATCAAGTGGTTATATAATATGTAACCATTAAACTTATAATTATGTAGTAATCGTAATATGTAGTAGGTTGTCGTCTGTATGAAACGTTGTATGTCAACGTATTTAGTATTTTCTCTATTGTGTAATCCCATTATCCATTTTTATTTCATCTAGGCAACTAGCAGTTGTTTCCAAATATCAATTTGGCAACTAACTGTTATACATAGGGCAACTTCTTTTCCCTATGGCCTACTTTTATAAACCAAGGAGTCCTTCTAGTCGTACAAGTCGTATTCTACAATCTACTAATAACTACCAACGAGTGACTATTCACACTTTACAAAAAACAACTTTATCATTCAACACTAGTACAATTTAACTAGGAGTTGTAAGTTAACTACCAACATCAGTAAACAACTATGTGCCTATTCAGGCCCAGAATAGTAATAGCAGCACCTACCCAAGGGCACCAGAAACACGGCCATACACAACAGCACTAATAACTGTTTCATCATTTCATTGAGGTATCCTATCACTGGCGGTAGTAAAATAAAGTAGTAGTTGTGAGTATACTACTAGCGTGTGTAAACCAAGATGGGCCTATTCGGGCGACAATGGTGACAAAGACCACCTACACACGGTCGTGAAAAACGGCTATACAACAAAGATCAACGATTGGCATAATTTCGTTGATGTCTTCTATCACTAGAAGTTGTTAGAATAACTAGCAGTTGTGCGATAATACTAGCGATTGTAAGTATACAACCTATTCAGTTTACTAGCGGCAATGTAATAACTAGCGGTAGTAAAAAAATAACTAGCAGTTGTAAGTTTACAACCAATTCATTTTATAATTTGAGATATTTAATTTAAGTAATCAAGCATAAAAGCATTGTAGCATTTTTTTACGTTTAGAAATGTCGCATAAACCTCAAAATAATCAACTCAAATGAATGTAACTCTACACGCCTAATAACCTCAAGCGTTATGTGCTTACGTCAAAGTGAAGATGTTGATGTTTTTACAATAAGTTAGGGTCTATAAAATAGTTTCGTACATTGAGTCTGACGAAACGATCTAGTATAGAAGCTAACTAAACGAACACAAGCTATTAAACACTATGCGGAATCTAGTGCTTAACCTTAAGAAGAATAATAATTCACGAACAGTTATTCTGACTAAACACCTGGATATATTATTAATACACGAATACTCTGAATAGTATTAGCGATTACAACCTTGAAGTGTATCGACTCTAAATATGACCAAAAGTTATATCTAACTCTAACCTAGGACCTCCTTTTATAGGCTAAGGAGTCCTTTACAATATACAGTATGTACTCTACAGGATAAATATACTTACCATACTTATCTAATACAAAACATCCTACCCAAGAAATTCTAGAATATTACATATTACAAAACATCATACTAGTAGTGATAAACTACATTAGCAGTGGTATGCGACTTCTACTACCACTGGTTTGTATTTTGCTGACATTGTAATTTTTCGCTGGCTTTCACGGTGCGGGTATTTTGCCTTTCTTTTCTGAGGGTGGAATCCTTCTTCTTGTTTGCTATCATTTTCTTGAAGGATTTCCCGTGGCTTGCTTCCTCGTGGGGCGGCCGATTTTTCCATGGGATTCCACGAGAAGTTCGATAGGCCTTCAAGGGTTTCCGTGTAAATCCACCCTCCGCTGCAATCTGGAAGGGCTTTTAGTGAGGTAGCTTTTCCACCAGCGAGCTTTTTATTTTAGAGCAATGCTAGAACCACATAAAGAATTCACAAGAAACAAATCACACGCTGATGTGTCAGCGGGTGATTGGTTGAATTAGAGAGAGGAGAGAGAACTATCACAAAATACACCAATCTCAGCATGTGATTTTTTTTGTGAATTCTTTATGTTGTTTGCTCTTTATTTTATCCCGGTACCCATAAGCTGGTCATTTTTACCTTTAACCCAATCTATCCAACCCGATCTGCCAGGATTGGTAGACGTACACTTGCTTGGGGGTCGAGCTACAATCAACAGAGGACTGATGCCATAATTTTCAGCCGTGTTGTTTGCCTTTCTTAGGGAAGATTTTTGTTAATTAGGGGCTGCTTTACATATTGCGTTGCCCCTAACTTCCTTTGTCGCCCTTCCCTAGGGACCAAACTCTTTGCACATTCTATCACTCCCGTAGACCCAATACCCATTATATACTTCCTTCTTCCGCTCAGGAATGGCGAGGTTAAGAAGGAACTGCCTGAACTTTGAAGATCCCAAATGGCTAATGAGAGTCTAATCGGTTTAAACTCCCACCTTTGGTACGCCATATGGTCTGGGTAGGCTTCCACAAACTTCAAAGGACACGGGTTTTGGGTGAAGGAATGTTGTGAATGGGTTATTAGTTGTCATTTTAGAACGACTAATTATTATTAGTAGTCATTTAAGAACATGTTTCAGTTGTCACAACAGTTGCTTTGCGCTTATGTTTTTTTTTGGGGGGTAAAGGTTTAGGCTATGTATGGGCTTTTTGGAAACGACCGTGCGTGGGCAACGCGTTGTTGTTGATGGACGGATGTATTCTTTTTGTAGTGTGTATGATAACATCAAATAGTCCTGAATATTAAGTGTCAATTTCCCCCAATAATGCTTGTAATTTATATCATTTATATGGATTTACGCTTGTTTTCCATTGTTTTCCACTTTCAGGTAAATTACAAGCATTGGAGCTAAAGAGACGCGGAACTGGAGAAATATTTAAAGATTTATCACAGTATGCTATTTTGAAGAAGTTACGGCATAAATCGTCTCTCACATTACGCCGTAACTATTGCGTGACTCAGAAAACCAACTTATCATAAGGTTACGGCGTAACTCTTCCCAAATGTTACGACGTAACTACATTAGGTCAAATGAGGTTCCACGCCGCTGATGCTTACGTCATAACTACTGCATCTCTTACGATGTAACCGAGTTTATTGAAGACTACGGAGTAACCATTCATAAGGTTACACCGTAACTAGCAGATCTAGTGCATTATTCGAAGAAATAGAAGGTTACGGCGTAACTCATAAATTAGTTACGCCGTAACCCAGATCTGGCCTATAAATACCCCACAAATTCCAACATTTCTATTCATTTCATTCCACACACAATACTCAGAGAACGTGGGAAAAAGCTCAAGGCAGGTCTAGAGGAGCATACGGAGCTGTCTCCAAGGTAGAAATCACTCTCCTACGATAAGCATTAGCGTTTTATATTTCTTTTACTTTCAATTCATGTATTTCGAACCTTTGAATATTGAATTGGTTTGCATGATTAATATGAGTGGCTAAGCACCTTTTGGTGATGGCCTAGTTATGATTCCTTAATTGTTTTGTTTATGCTTTACTTTACTTTCGACAATTATTTCTAAGTGTATGCATGCATAGTTTATTGGTAGCCACCCTTGGTTTGGTAGTTTTGAATGGCGATAGAGGCCAATTGCCTAGGAGATATGACCAACCGACCCTAGGTGAGCGGATCGAGACGGGAAGGGTAAGATATGACCAACCGACGACCCTTTCTACTTGTGCGATTTGACCAACCGATCACCTATCATTTGGATGAACTTAAGAATTAGGGGTGCGTGTCTAAGTTCCTAACGTCCGGCATTCACTATTATAAATCTAGCATGTAGCGGTACTTAATGACTTGGCTTAAGGGACCAGAACAACAGACTTATGAGGGACACCGACTTCTCCCTGTGGTGGCATCTTTGCCGATAGGTTAGGGTGAATTGACCAAATGCTGTCCTCTCGACTTTGACCCCACCTGAAGTAATTGGAAGTAAGTAGACGTAGACATAACTAGCTAGGAGGATTAACTAGGTTAGCACCACTCTCCTCTATTGATTTCCATTTATCCTTTATTTGCTTTTATTTACTTTATTCTGCATTAGTAGTTTAATTATTTAAATCCCTATCGAAACTATTATTAATCTGTGACACCTAGACTTAGTAATAATCCAACACACATAGCTCTTGGGATGACCTCGGCTTTACCGATTACTACACTACACACGACCGGGTACACTGCCCGTTAGTGCACTAGGGTAGACCATAGGTATAACGAGACACTATAAATATTAAGACCTGGTCAGTAAAGCATGCATCAAGTTTTTGGCGCTTCTGCCGGGGAGTTATTTTAGGATTGATATTAAGTCTTTCATTTCGTTTTAAACTTTTCTCATGATCATATTTCAAGTTTTTAGGTACCATGGAAGTTGTTAACATTGATGACCTCACTCTTGAGGAATATTTGGCATTAACAAGAGAAGAACAAGGATCAGGGATTGTTAGGCCAACTATAGCAGAAGATGCTCAATTCGAAATCAAACCTCAATTCATGAGGGAATTACGTGCAAATCCCTTCTCTGGAAGCATCACCGATGATGCCCATGAACATGTAGACAACGTCGAGTACATTGTCAGCCTATTCAAGAATCCCAGAGTCTCACACGATGCTATAATGTTACGAGTATTCCTATTTCTCTTACAGAGCCGCAAAAGATGGGTTGATCGATTACCTCTGGGACTGTCAACACTTGGCCTATCTTAAAAAAGTGTTTCATTCAGAGATACTGTCCTCCATCAAAGACGGCTAAGCAATTGAAAGAAATCCATAACTTCAAGCAAGAGGGTGATGAAACGTTATACCAAGCTTGGGAAAGATACAACGAATTGTTATACAAATGCCCTACTCATGATCTCAACAGCCAACAAAAGGTAAACGTCTTCTACAAGGGTCTGAACATCTCCTCAAGACATAAGAATGGAGATATGGAAGGCCTTGCAGCAATAAACAACAAATTAGAAAGCCTTGGAAGAGAAATGAAGAAGCTCAAGGAAAATGTGCATTCCATTCAAGTAGAGCGAAACGGGACTCCACCTTCTAAAGAATGTTCCTCCAACGAAGAAGTTAAAAGGATCGGAGAAGTTGAATATGGAAGAGAATCCCCTTTCAACAACAACAATAATAACGGGCCCAGATATCGAGAAAAATCTCCTGGGTTCTACACAAGAATCAACAACAATCCTCCTAAACCTATCCTTGAAGAAATAATGCACAAGAACATCGAAGAATCTATGAAAAGGGAGATAAACTCAAGGAATGGATGGTCAAGGTGAAGGAGGACACCAATATGAACCTACATAACCAAGATGCTGCGATTAAAAACCTTGAAACACAAATTGGGCAATTGGCTAAAAACCTTGAAACAAGTAATGCTAAAGCCATTACCTGCAAGGCCATATTTGCGCAAGATAAAGCAAAGAAAGAGCAGTGCACATCCTCTATCACTAATGATCTTTCCAGGATTAACTACCTAAGAGAGGATGATAAATCAGAAGACGACGAGGTCTTGCCAAGCCAACTTCCTGAAAAGCAGCAATACCAGGAAAGTTTTCTTCTCCCATGCACTATTGGTAACATTAAGATTCCCGCATTAGCTGATTTAGGGGCCGGGGTAAACCTTATCTCTACCACTTTATTTGAAAAAATCAAACTTACCAATTTAAAAGAAACAACTATTATGATAGAAATGGTTGATTCCTCTAAAGCTGTGCCGAGGGGAATTATGAATAATGTGCTTTTAAAAATTGGAAAATTTTTCTTCCTAACTGATTTTGTGGTTATTGAAATGGGGAAGCGGGAGGCTTACAACTTAATTGTTGGAAGACCTTTTCTGGCCACTTGTAGGGCCCAGATTAAAGTTTTTGAAAAACAAATTTCTTTGGGAACTGAAAATGAACAAATAACTTTTAGTATGAAAGAGCATTTAAAACCAAAAATTGAATGTTCAAATAATGTTGATGTTGTTAATGTTCAATCGCTAGATCCCATTCCACACTCCAATCCTATTCCTGATGATAGTAGAAAGAATATTGATAATTGTAAGCAGATACAGGAAGAAATTATCAATAGCATTGAGGAGACTCCGGTTCCAAACAAACATTTTAGCAACTCGATGTCAACCAAGGATAGCGAATCAGTGACAGCATGGCCACCGTTTACTCGTCCTCAAAAATGTGAAAGAAAGGCGAATGAATGGATATACCCTCATAAGGGAGAGAGACATGATATGGAATTAGCATTGGATGATTGGTACTCAAAGATCCATGAGGGGCTGGTTAAGCAGTATAAGTATAATAATCTCACTGACATAATAAACGGTGCAAGATCCAGCATCAGTATTACTAGTAGTCTTATTACTGAAGATGATGCTCGGAGAAAATCATGTGATAAATGGCTTTCACATAAGTTTGGAACATATGGCATCAGTAATTCTACAAGGAAAAAAAGGTTTGACAATTGGATGAATGAGTGCCAACGAGTGGTGGAAGTGAGCCAAATCCAAAGGCCCCCATAGAAGCCCAGCGGCTCTGAGTCTAACTTAAAGACTCATAAATAAAGAAAAGTGCTCTTTCGGGAGACAACCCGAATTATCCTTTCTTTTGTTTTATTTCCATTTTGGTAGGGTTTTGTGTTTTCTAACTATTTTTGCAGGAAACGAGGAACTAATTGTCACCGCGATTCTTGATTCGAACGAGTTACGGCGAACCCATCTTGGTGATTACGCCGTAACCAAACTTTTAGCGTTGTAATTCTTGACGATTACCAATTACTACGGTAATACCATCCCAATGGTTACGCCGTAACCACTCGCTTGCAACTTATGTCAGGTTTTGCCAAGTTACGGCGTAACTCCCTCAAAAGAGTTACGACGTAACTTTCCTCTGGTTTAATTCTTTCATTTTAAAACGCAATAACCTTGTATTAGTATTTTAAATGAACTTTGTGGGTGTGTTCCCTTTAAACCCTCACGAGACTTCACTCGTCCACTTGGGACACCAAGTGGTTTAAAAGGCTTGTTGCATTCGCTAAATGCAACCGTTATTCCTACGAAAGTGAGTTAGGTTTATTTTTTGTTTTTCATTTTTTCTTTTTAGAATTATGCTTGTCGGTAGTGTGATTTTAGGATTGAAGTTTGTTCATGATGCTTATACGAAGGCACGTCTCTTTTTCGTGGACCTTCCTTCTTTATGGAGCAAATTTCAGGGAAGTTCTCGCTCTAATTCTACCTTTCTCTTCACCTTTATTTAATGTCTAGTACAAAAGGGACTTTGTACAATTCAAGTGGGGGACGGGAGTAGAATTATCTCTTGAACATTATTTCGCCCTCATTTTTCTAGTTTATTTTTAAAAATTATGCCATTTTTAATTTTGACATGTTTTCCTTAACCTAACTAGATTAGACCTTAGCCGAGCACATACAACCCTTGATATTATATGGTGAGATTACCCTTATCCGTTTCCAATATTTTACCCCAAATCTACCAAATTATGAGTGTGTCGGTAGCTTGTAAACTTTAGAACTTGGCCTTTGCATCATTTCGAGACCATAGACGAGGTATGTTGAGTTAGCTCGATGTATTTGGACTTTTCAGTTTTAGAAGGCAATATTATAGGATTATCACCCAAACAGCCTACCATTGTGTGTCTATCGATTAGTCACCTCGACTTCCCGACCCCCATGTGATACCCTTTTGTTGCACTCACCTTTAGTGCAAGATACCCCTAGATAAACCCATCTGAGCCATTCCTTTCATTTTGTCAACCCAAAATATTGTTTCGATACACCTATACACCTTAGCCTACCCTGTAGTCTTTATTTTTGATTGGGAAGTCATCATTTGCCTAAGTTCAAGGTTCGAGTAGAAAGATTTGGAAATCACGCTTTCATCGACAACATTTCTGAAGATCATTGAAGATCCCCCGAATTCCCATTGTTCATCTCAAGTGGGGGGATATTATGTTAAGTATTTATTGTTATGTTGAGAGAAAAAAAATAGTTGTTATCATTATGTTATTGTAAAGTGCGATGTTATAAGCACTGTAGTATGAACTTTACTGATTTAGTATCGAGGAGGCCACCTCGGTCACATTTGAAGATTGGAGTTGGTAGTTATGCCAACAGTTGGAGAAAAGGTAGTGTGCCCATCATGACGTCCTCTAATGACACATCTACCTTGCATTTCATGATCCGGTTTCTTGACTTCAAAGCTTGAACTTTGGGCGGACGGTAAGTGGTGATGACTTGGTTATAGATTTAGACTACCTATTTGTTTTTATTTTTACACCAATTATATATCCCATGTCTTATCCTACCCATTAGTCATGAAGCGTGTCTAGGTGATGCAGCGAGCAATCTTTGGTGTCTTGGCCATGGATTTGGTCATGTATCATTGATTTTGTCCACTTCGCCATGACATGTTAGTAATGACGAGTCACCCCTTAACCTTTGTCGTGTCTACCCATATTGCCTTCGAGAATTGTTGAGCCCTTAACTCTAGTGGTGGAGATTTGTGTAACTACCAAGCTTATGATAGAATACATGCGATGACTGTGCATTTGAGTGATCACCCCGAAATTGACACTTGGAATAGTTGAGAGATTTGAGTGTTTTGTTCCCCTTTCGTGAGGTGTTCGGCTTTGTTTTATTCTAGCATAGCGGATTTGTAAACTCATATTTTCCAAAGTTATGGAGATATCTTTTAGGAATCTCTAATAAGGTCTACTTAAGGGCAAGTAGAGTTCAGTGGGGGATATTTGATAACATCAAATAGTCCCGAATATTAAGTGTCAATTTCCCTAATAATGCTTGTAATTTATATCATTTATATGGATTTACGCTTGTTTTCCATTGTTTTCCACTTTCGGGTAAATTACGAGCATTGGAGCTAAAGAGACGCGGAATTGGAGAAATATCTAAAGATTTATCACAAGATGCTATTTTGAAGAAGTTACTGCGTAACTCGCCTCTCACATTACGCCGTAACTATTGCGTGACTCGAAAAACCAACTTATCATAAGGTTACGGCGTAACTCTTCCCAAAGGTTACTGACGTAACTACATTAGGTCAAATGAGGTTCCACGCCACGATACTTACGCCGTAACTACTACATCTCTTATGACGAATCGAGTTTATTGAAGACTACGGCGTAACCATTCATAAGGTTACGCCGTAACCGATGAGATCTAGTGCATTATTCGAAGAATAAAGGTTACGGCGTAACTCATAAATTAGTTACGCCGTAACCGGATCCGCCTATAAATACCCCACTAATTCCAAAGATTTCTATTCATTCCATTCCACACACAATACTCGAGAACGTGGGAAAAAGCTCAAGGTAGGTCTAGAGGAGCATACGGAGCTGTCTCCAAGGGAGAAATCACTCCCCTACGATAAGCATTAGCGTTTTATATTTCTTTTACTTTCAATTCATGTATTTCGTACCTTTGAATATTGAATTGGTTTTCATGATTAATATGAGCGGCTAAGCACCTTTTGGTGTTGGCCTAGTTTTGATTCCTTAATTGCTTTGTTTGCGTTTACTTTACTTCCGTACAATTATTTCTAAGTGTATGCATGCATAGTTTATTGGTAGCCACCATTGGTTCGGTAGTTTTGAATGGCGATAGAGGCCAATTGCCTAGGAGATATGACCAGCTGACCGTAGGTGAGCGGGCTGAGACGGGAAGGGTAAGATATGACCAACTGTCGACCCTTTATACTTGTGCAACTTGACCAACTGATCACCTATCGTTTGGATGAACTTAAGAATTAGGGGGTGCGAGTCTAAGTTTCTAACGGCCGGGCATTCACTATCATAAATCTAGCATGTAGCGGTACTTAATGACTTGGCTTAGGGGACCAGGAACAACATGACTTATGAGGGGAAACCTGACTTCTCCTGTGGTGGCATCTTTGCTGATAGGTTAGAGCGAATTGACCAAATGTTGTACTCTTCGACTTTGACCCCACCTGTGGTAGCACCACTCTCCTCTATTGATTTCCCTTTATCCTTTATTTGCTTTTATTTACTTTATTCTGCATTAGTAGTTTAATTAATTAAATCCCTATCGAAACTATTTTTAATCTGTGACACCTAGACTTAGTAATAATCCAACACACATAGCTCTTGGGACGACCTCGGCTTTACCGATTACTACACTACACATGACCGGGTACACTGCCCGTTAGTGCACTAGGGTAGACCATAGGTATAACGAGACACTATAAATATTAAGACATGGTCAGTAAAACCTGCATCAGTGTACCATCGTGTTCTTTTTCTGAATAACATCTTCAACTTCTCTTTGGTGTTTCTAAAATTTGTCTGTTGCCTGATGTACAGGTCGAACTATTTTTGGTGGTGGAGGAATGGTTGTTTTTTTATTTTTTATGTACTTTCCCCTTTATTTACCTCGCGTATTTATAGCGAGGATTTTACTGTTCTTGCACGCGTTATCATTAATTTTCATTTATCCTAGTTTTATCGGTAGGCACGTGTCTAGGCTCCTACCCTGGGCATCTATTTTTCCTGCTAGATTTGTCATAAAATTTCTAGGGAAGGAACGTCAATATTTACTTGCAGATTTTCTCTCCTTTTTTGGTATTTGGATAAGCCTTATCCGTAATTATAAACAGTTTGAATTTATCGGTTTATTATCCTTTTTTGTACAAAAAGTTTCTATGTCTGTATATACTTTTTTTGGTAAAATGTAGCTTCCACATCTGTTGTTGCTTTTGGAAATTTTGCTTATGCACGTTTGAGAAACTGAAGTAAAACATTCATATCCGCGCTTTAAATTTCACTTTTAA
The DNA here is from genome assembly GCA_022545495.1 of Chrysanthemum lavandulifolium. Taxonomy (NCBI): domain Eukaryota; kingdom Viridiplantae; phylum Streptophyta; class Magnoliopsida; order Asterales; family Asteraceae; genus Chrysanthemum; species Chrysanthemum lavandulifolium. Next base: position 72,381,432 of record CM040246.1, read on the forward strand.
AATTTGAACTGCAACTAGTCAACCTTTTAATTCGCAAAAACCATTTTGTACTTTAGGGACTTTTTGAATATAAATTATTTGGAAAACACAAACAAAGTTGATATTTGCGTCGACACTAGCGGTGGTTTCAGCGACACTAGCAGTAGTTGCGTATTGTTAGCCTTAATAGTTTTTACTGGAAGTGATGGTCATTCACATTTAGGAACTTTGTAACTGGTGTTAGATATCATGATAGAATAGTCAACGGGCTCGTGGATTGGACTAAGCTAAATGGGTATTAGTTTAGTTAAGATAGCCTTTTATCACTTGTTATCCAATCCAAGTCCACGAGGCCCAAACCCAAGCCCATTAGGGCATCTAGTGCTTGTACTATAAAAACCCCTCAAAGTCTTATTTGAGGGGTGTGCTTGAGTGTGTGTGTGTGTGTGTGTTTTTCCTTGAAGCAATATACAACTTATTATTTTCATCTTCTTTCCTTTATCTCTCTAAATACATACACGATCTATCATTCAAGTCACCACGTTCTTATTCTTTCTTCTTTACGCATATCATTAGTTTGTGTTTAACGTGATATAAGTGTTGGGTTTGTGATAAGGTTGATATATCTAAGGTCCTAACAATTGGTATCAATCGCCTAACAATGGTTTAGGAGTGTTTGTGTTTGTTTGTGTTGATACGCGTAAGCTCTCGGTATCAAAAGTGGTCACGCTTAAAGCTTTAGTTTTTGCACTTAAAAATTCAAGATTCTTGTGGTTTAAGGTTTATTTGGTGCTAAAGTTTCAGTTTTTTGGAAAAAGTTCGAAGCTTTACGTGTTTTTCTTCATTTTTGAACTCGTTTTTGGTTCGTTGGTCATTTCTACTCGTAAGATTTCTAAGCACTTTGGGTGAAAAAGGTCAACATTTTTGTGTTATTCGAGTATTTTTAAGGATATCTGTGCAAGAGAAATCGTTTGAATCTTTGGAAATTTTTTACGCATAGGTCAAAACCCTAGTTCTACGCGTAAGAAAGTCAAAACCCTAGTTTTTCTACGCATAACTTTTTGGTGCAGATTCTTCGTGCTTCAACGGTTACTCAGTGCTTCCCTCACTTGGATAAGTGTGTGGAACACTTCGACTTCTGGATATCTTTTACGCTATGACAGTGTAAAGGATTTTTGGTTTTACACCTAAGTTTATGCATAAGCATAAACGCTTACGAGTAACACTCTAGGCATAAGCTCACACTTACGCGTAAGGTTTTACGACTAAGTCTTTTGTCTCACGATAAGCCTAAGGTTACGCGAAGATACTTTCTACGCATAAGATCCTCGCCTAAGGAATCCTACGCCTAAGATCCTACGCATAAGATCCTACGCATAAGCACCAACTCTACTCGTAACTTCTTCTCTCTACGCCTAAACTCTTCATTTAAAAAATATATATATCTTTTAGGGGAGACTAAACGTTCAATTTTTACGCGAGATTCAAATTTCGGTATAACTTGCAAAATTTTGGTCAAAAATTCAAATTTTTGGGCCTAAATTCAAATTTTTTCGGTAAAATTTGGCGTCAAAATTGTCATAACTCAAATTTTTCATACGTCCTTAGAATTGATTTTTACTGTGAATTTCAAATTTGGGGAGAGAAAAATTTTACGCCTTCGAACAGGTTTACGAGTAAGATTCACTGAAAACCTCAACCGAGCTTAATCTTCTTCAAACACAACTCCTTTATCATTGAATCGATCCTACATCAACTTTATCATACATATCTTCCTCAATGGCAACTCTGGCAGATCGTCTCAAAACTGCTTTCTTTGATTCATTCTTCAATGACCTAAACATTAGTCCAACTACACCAAATAACAACAACCAATGGATTTCATCGTGTAATCCGCAGTTTGCTCAACCAAGTATGCATATGGGTCAAGGAGAACAAATGGTTGATGTTATTGGGAATCAGAATGGATTTGCTACGGGTATACAAATGGGGAATCGATGCAATATGCGAGGCGCTTTGTTGGACATCACAGGGTCGATTGTGAATCGAATATGGGATATCAAATGGAATAATCGTTTTATGACTTCGCCGTAATGCTACTTCCAACCTCAAAGTCATGATTCGGGATATTCAAAATGCAGTGTCAAACCAAGGATATCGTCTGAAAAGCTCAAGTACATGCCGATGTTAGCACCGATAGAAGAATCGGAATAGAGTTGATCACGAGGAATACGAATTTTACAAACGATATTGCAAGCTCCAATATCTGACCTACCAAAGAAGACACAACATCAAGCGATACTTGTGACACAACCCCGTCTATGACATGATTCACTCAATGAGGTTCCAAATTATAGTAATGTTGCTAATCGGTTTACTCATGAGAAGCCACAACTGTGTCTCCGAACCTTATTATGACACATATGTGGAGAGCAAGTTAATAGCAATGTTAACTCGAAACTCCATATATGGATCCTAATGGAGGTCAAGGTGAACAGAATGGTGCTAACGATGAGGAAACTCATGCTTATTTTGAAACATTAATTAATAATTGTGGTATTTAAATCGAGAAAGTTAGAACGGTCAATCGCGAAGTTAAGCCCGCGAATGCTAAATTGACCATTGAGCTTGAGAGTTACAAAGAGAACGCCAGAGCCTATGAATTTCATACAAACAAAATATCAGAATTAGAAATTGGTTACCGAGATTCTGTTTTAAGAGAAAAAAAATTGCAAATCAAGTACGATACACTTGATGTGAATCTGAACTTGAAAATAAAATCTTTAAACAAGGAAATTTCTGAACTAAATGACCAACTTTCTAAACAAAAACATCATTATCGATCTTGAAAAGAGAAGAAACAGTTGATTGTCGATTTTTCCAAACGAGAAGATTCTCTTCTTGATGAAATTCTTGATAAAAATGAAATAATCAAAAAATTGGAAAATTTGCTTGTTACAACGGGTCATTTAGCCAAATCAACCAATATGCTGATTAATCAAACAAATCCGTATTTTCATACAACACGAAAAATGGCTCTTGGTAACACACCTCCTTGTTTCCTCAAGAAAGCTCAGAAAGAACAGAATGTTTTGATCAATGGACAAGCGTTGCATGAACCCTTCATTGTTCATGATTCTCTTGAAACATTAGCACTATCTGATGAGAGTAGATCAAAAATGAAACAAAATAATCCAGATCTTAAACCAATTGATTATAAAAAATGGAACAAAATTAATGGAATCACTTTTGTTAATCAAAAAGAAAAGTCAAAGTTTTCCATCACACCAAGTGTTTCAAACAAAGTGTCAACACCAGCTTTCAAAACCGCTTGTAACTCCCGTAGTTGTCTCAAAATCCTTTTCGAAAATCGAACAAATGTCTTCAAACAATCCTTTTAACACAAGTGATGCCGAAGCATTTTAAACGATGGTAAAACTAGAATTGGGAGACTTCAAGAGATCGTTAAAACTAAACTCATAATACAACCAACATCCGGTTTAATAGTTTTGATATTGAACAAAAAGTTTTTGAAATCGAAATTGCCCCTCACCGAATAACATCAACTCAAGGGTAATTTATTTTGAACAAGTTTTTTGAAAGAAACAAATGACTTTGTCAAGGACCATAAATCCTCGGTAAAGCAAGCTAATGAAAGTGTTGAACACATCAAAGTTTTGGTAACTTTAAATGTTTCTCTCTTGAAGATGTTATGACTACCGATATCATGTCCATTATTTTACAAACATATTCGTTGAAGATCATGAAAGACTCGATCCGAGACCTCCACAATTGTTTCAAAATACTGAAAAAGCTCTTGAAAAACTTGAAAAGAAAACGTGTCCTATTTTAAACAACTTGATCAAAAATGAGGAATGCAAGTATGACAAACTGTCGATGAGCGTGCCTACAAGGACATGCAAGAGCAAAATGATCTTTTGAGAGCTCACCGGGATGTCTAAAAGGAAAGGTCAGGATACTAAGATTGCAAAACCATTGACCGAGGAGAAAACAAATGTTCCCAAACCGGTTTTCAAACCAAAATGTCTATTTCTCGACCTCCTCCAAGAGTCAATGAGAAAATGATTTGTCAAAACAATACCCACGCCCCCGCCTATTAAAAAGAGAATTGTCAAAGGTTTTGAAAAACCTGTTTTTGATAAAGAAAAAGTGATTACTCATGGCATTTCTAGGAATAGTACACGGAATGTGACCGCAAATCCAGTTAAAGAATATGTTGGTTCTAACAAAATGGTCAACAATCACTATCTAGAAGAAGCTAGGAAAAAGGCACAGACTCGAAAAGATGGAATTCTAGGTGCAACATCTAGGGTGATGAATTCTACAAGATTTCAAGGCACTGCTAGTAGTAGTAAACCATTACCTAGGAACACTCTACAAAAGACTAGGGATTGGCTTGCATCTAAGAGTAGTTGCGCAAAAGAAGATGCTATGCCCTTAGAAAACAACACTAGGAATTCTAAGTCTTTTTCGAACAAGAATCAATTTCCAAAAGATTGTAGTGACAGAGTTAAAACTACTGTTTTAAACAAGAATATTGAATTTGTCGTACTACATGTAAAAATGTGTCTTTTCACTAATCATGATGCATGTGTCTCACAATATCTCAAGAAAGATAATTCTCGTGCCAAGGCACAATCCACTAAGACTCCAAACCAAAACAAACCCGTTGACAAGATGAACATCAAAAGGAAACCTAATAGGTGGATCTCTTCAGACGTAGTTTTTCCAAAATGAGTCTTCCACGCATCCGATAAGAAAACAACTCCTAGATCTTACCTTAGGTGGATACCCATGGGCAAAGTTTTCAACAAAATAGGTCTTAGATGGATTCCCACAGGAAAGATTTTTGATACTTGCACCAACACAGATAATAGTGAAACTCATCAGGATAAGGAAGTAGAAACCACTACAACCGTTGATAGTGATCACCCTCGCCGTGAGGAAACATATACTTCTAACACTGTCATTTGTGAAAATTCTTCTTCTGTGGATGCAGGTACTTGTAAAAGTGTTGAAGATTCATATACTCCATGTGGTAAAGAAGAACTTTATGCCAATTTCGCATGTGGAAATCCTTTTATAGTTCCTCTCTTAACTCCACTTTTACTTGTCCCTACTTAATCTTCTTTCTTCAAATCTTCTATGTAAATATTTTTGAAAAACAAAATACAAAATTTGAAAAACCAACAAAAGCAAAATATAAAAATATAAAACTTTCAAAAATACAAAAACATTAGAAAATTTCAAAAATCCAAAAATATTCTTCTCACGACATGTCTCTCGTATAATCGATATTTTGTACGTTTCTAGAAATGTCATTCAACAATGATACGGGTATGTACAGATGCTTGAGCAAGAGTTCTTTTATGTTTTCTAAAACATGTCGCTTCTCAAAATTTCTTCATAATGGCTTTCAGATACTTCAAAGACGAAACCCGGACTTCAACATAATGGCTTCAACACATCGATTCAGACCAAGGCTTCAAAGAAAGGAAAGTGCTTAACCAAATCAAAGATTTTAAATATTTTTCAAAGCACTATTCCTAAAATCATAATGGCTTGTAAGTATTTCCGCTTGCAACCCGATCTTTAAAGAAAGGAAAGTGCTACGCAAAATCGATTTTCATAAATGTCGAGCACTTATCCTAAAAACAAATGAAGATAATTCTTCTTCAATATCTTCAAAAGATTTTTTAAAAAATCTTCATCTTGTGTACCATTGATTCGAAAGTTTTCAAAAAGATTTTTCAAAATCTCTCACATTTGGTACCAAGATAACTCCCTCTAAACCCTTAATTGATTCTAAATTTTCTGTATGAAAATATGCTTTCTTTAAGGGGAGTATTAAACCAAAATTGTTCCAAAATTTCATGCTAAATCGCTTTCTCCAAATGCTTTTCAAAAACATATCTTTTAATCATTTTGTTTCAAAACATCATAGATATGCTATTTTGAGGGGAGAAACGTGATTAAAATGTGATCAAAATCGTTGTTTGAATCTCAAAAGAGCTCGACTCGACCGTAACCAATGAATTGACGGAATCAAAGTCAAGAATGTACCATTTATAGAAACTTTCTATGGACTTGACCAGACGGGTAATAATTTCAAGCTAGTTCTCTAGTGATGTAAACGTGTCTCGAATCGGTCTTGTTCATTTAAAGTCGATCAATTCAAAACGTCATGAACTCTACCCTCTGCAATGCGATTTCGGTTAAAACAATTTAAGCACATGTGAAGGGGGAGTATTTCTGAAAACCAAAACTCTCAAGGTGTTAACAAAATGTTTTGATAATCATAAACACTTTGAGATATTTTCAAGAAAAATGGTTTTATGGCAACAATAGGACAGTCATGGAGTTATAAGGTGACTAAGGATAGGAAATCCGTCCTATGATCCGCCAGAGCCGGAGGGATCTACCAAAGGACATCACAAATATTTAGTATTAGAAGTCCTTAGGTATGATTGGAAAAAAGGGGTAATGTGAGAAAGGAGAAAGAAGGGGTTGAAGAATTAAAAAGAAATATAATGAAAAGGGTGAAAAGAAATAGCCCTCCATATTCAACCTTAGGGCAGAAACCGGGTTCAATTCATCTGCTACTGGTAGTCACTAGATGACACTGGTATTTGTTAGGAACATGTTTTAATTATCAAGTGTAGGTTATTTCATTTGTAATAGGTTGTTAATAAATATGGTTTATAAATGTTTGTATTGATTTCACGACTCATGTAGTAAGCCCATGAGTCGTGATGAAGGTTCTTCTAGAACCAAGGGAAACACCCTACTTATGTAAACATTATAAATACCCCTCCCTAGAAGGAGAGGGTTGTTAGTTCTAATTGCAATTATCATTTTCATTAATCATTCATTAGTTCCTTCCACTTTCTCTCTAAAACTTTCTCTCTAGAAATACATATTGATGTGATAAGATGGTGTCCTAACAAGTGGTATCAAGAGTTTCACGAAATCATGTAGTTTCTTTAATTCGCGAGTTTCGTTGAATTCAAGAGTTCTCTGAATTTTGGCGAGTTTCTTGAATTCTGGCGAGTTTCTGTTGGATTCTGGCGAGTTTCAGTTGAATTCTGGCGAGTTTCTTGAACTTCTGCGAGTTTCTTTTCAAGTTCTGCGAGTTTCTTCTGCGAGTTTCTTCGCAAGTTTCTTCCGTGAGTTTCTTCTGAGTTTCTTCGCAAGTTTCTTCTGAAGTTTCTTCTGCGAGTTTGGTTTACGCTACTAATCTACCTAAATCTAAACAACCTTAACCTTAGTTATCCTTAAAGATCCATAACACATCATCAACAAATTATTTAATTAAAAAAAAAAAAAAAAAAATCAAATTTTTACGAAATTTCTTGGCGGGAAAATTTGAGCAAAATTTATTTTTTAGGGGAGACTAAACGTTCAATTTTTATGCGAAATTTAAATTTTGGTTCAACTGTGAAATTTTTGGTCAAAAAATTCAAATTTTTGGGCCCAAATTCGAATTTTTCGGGTCAAATTTGGCTTCAAAATTGTCAAACCTCAAATTTTTCTTCCAACCTTAGAATTGCATTCTATAGTGAATTTCAAATTTTGGGGGAGAAAATTTTTCATAATTATTTTTGGAGGGAAAATTAAAATTCACTATATCAATGTCTCTAATGCTTTCACAAATCTCCTCACCTTCCATCTACTGCTTAAAATCTTCTTCACCAAACCTTGCTACTTATGATTCTGAAGATGCAAATGCATTTGTGGAATTAAACAAAAGAATGATGTTACTGACTAAGATGTTCTCACAATTTAAGAATTCAAAGAGTCAGATTTCATCTGATCCCCGAAATCAACCAGTCATGCAAGGTGAAAGAGTTGATGTACAAGGAAGGAATGCTCAAAGGATTGTCAAGAATGATGAGAATACCGCAAATGTCGATGTCGGACAATGAGGTTGTAGCATTGGGAAAGCGGGATGACAATGACAGATCCGGGAAGATATCATACCCAACTATGACACCAAGCCCAACTTTGATGAAGAACAAATGGTTGAGGAAGATATCGTTCCCATCTATGACACAGAGCCGACATTTGACAAAGAACAAATGGTTGAGGTACACCCATCGTTTTCATATCGCAAGCAATTGCGAAACAAACCGAGCAACCCGAATTCGAAAATGAAGGAGAGGTTGACCAATGTGTTGCACAATGTCGTAAAACTGCCTCATGTCCGAGCCCGCACTTGCAAACAATACAATCAATCATCAAACCAAATTCTTAAATCGAAAACATTCTTCTCAAAAGACCATTGCTCAATTTCAAAAAGATTTTTCAAAACTAGAGGCACATTGCAAATCACTTGAACTTAAAATGCAAAGTAATCGTGTGGATACTTTAGTAAAATAAAATGAGCATTTAAAGGCTCAAATTCAAGCAAAGGGGCTTGCACATGTTGCTTTACAAAACAAATTGAGAAGATTAACTGTCATGAGTGTGGATACTAAGTTTGCAAAACAAACAATCTTGGGGAAATCGTCTTTAAAACCAATCAGAAACCAATCAGTAGTTAAACAACCAACTGCTTTTAAATCTGAACGATCAAAATATTCAAAACCACGGTTTGCCTCCCAAGTTGTTGAGAATAATCATTTGTCAAAACCTGTCACTCCACATTCTTGGCCTAAGAAAAATGCTTCTGTTTTTGTTAAACCTGTTTCTATTAAATCTGTTTCTGTTAAACCTCAACAAGTTGTTGCACCTAGCCCATCTAGGATTAGTTCGAACACTGTGTCTAAACCGAGCATTAAAATTAAAAATTCATATGATTCAAATGACGCGTACAAGAACTATGATCTAGAAAAGGCTAGAAAAAGGGCACTACTCCAAAAGATGGAATCTTAGGTTCACGACCTAGTGTGATGCTTTCTAGTGTGTTGCATAACACCGCTTGTAGTAGCAAACCAATACCTAAGTTTAATCAACAAACAGCTAGAAATAAACCCGTTGATCTAAACGTAAAATTTCGTAAACCTAATAGGTGGATCAATATAGGACGCAGACTCTTCCCAAAAGAAGTTTCAACATCCCTAGATCTAACCTTAGATGGATTCCAACGGGTAGAGTTTTCAACACTTTGTTGGTCTTAGGTGGATTCCTACAGGCAAGATACTAAGTAGTTGCATCAAAACAAGTGTGAAACCCACAACATCTATCCCTGAGGTAGGAAAGGAAATCACCAAAATGGCATGTTCAGGTGTCAAGAAGATTATTGACACTACATCTTTATGCTTCTAACATTTGGAACCCAGTTACCCTTGGGGATCCATGTTTCTTCTATCTTGCCACCTCCTATTTTCCTTATAGGTACAATAGCAATGGCTTCGGAATAAATCAGTTTCGGACCCGCACTTTAGCTATGGCTTCTGAGCAAAACCGCTTAGGACCCGCATCCAACCGTCTAAACTTTCCTTCTTCATCAGCTGTTCCACCTATGGAATTCACTCGTCAACAATTGGAAACTTTGTTTGCTCCTCTATTTGATGAGATTCCCGAAAGTAGTGCTCCGGATGTATCATTGCTTCACGCACACCCCGATCATAATCTAATAACCGATACACCGCTCCAACAACAACAACCGTTGCACCGGATGCACCATGAATGATTCTCAATCAACGAAGAACACATTGCATCCAACACTAACACGGTGATGAAACACAAAATCAAGAAGTACCCGTATCGCAGATTATGACGGAAATGCTTTCTTCAATCCATTTGCTCGGCTCCAACCATTCCTGACATTGGCGAGTCATCATCACGCAATTTGGATCCGTCTAATATGCAGGCAACATTCAATCATCACCCTTCGACACATAAATGGACAAAAGATCATCCCTTAGTAAATGTGATTGGTGATCCTTCCAACCCAGTCATGACGAGACAACGACTTCATACGATCTTTGAAACTTGTGTTTATGCACTCACCGCTTGTCAAGATGAACCACGAAACATTAAAGATGCTATGACATATGACAATTGGATTGAATCAATGCAAGAAGAGTTGAATCGGTTCAAACGTCTCAAGTCCGGGAACTTGTTCCAAGACCGGATGGGATTTATGTCATTGGACTCAAATGGATCCGAAAACAAACCGGATGTCAAGGCAATGTTATTCAAAACAAATCTCGCCTTGTGGCTAAAGGTTATTCTCAAGAAGAAGGAATCTATTATGAAGAATCGTTTGCACCAAGAGATAGGCTTGAAGTCAGACGCATATTTCGGCATATGTTGCACACAAGAATATCACGGTTTATCGATGGATGTGAAAACGGCGTTTCTAAATGGTCAACTCCGTGAAGAAGTTTATGTGGGTCAACCGGAAGGATTCGTTGATTCGGATCATCCTAAGCACGCGTGTACAAGCTCAAAAGGCTCTTTATGGTCTTAAACAAGCCCCACGGGCATGGTACGACAAACCATCAAAATTTCTTCTCGCTAATCGGTTTATCAAAGGCATCATTGATCCAACTTTTTCATTCAACGTCACGGGAAGATATTTTAATTGTTCAAATTTACGTTGATGATATCATTTTTGGTTCAACACATAAAAGTACTCAAACGCTTTTGCAAAATTAATGAAACAAAATTTTGAAATGTCCATGATGGGTGAACTAAAGTTCTTCTTAGGACTTCGTGTTCATCAATCTCCCGTGGCATATTTTTAAATCACCCAAATATGCTCTTGAAATCTTAAAGAAACATGGAATGACCAGGTTGTGATACTTATAACACACCTATGTCTCCAACGTCACCAAAGTCGGACGATTTACATGGGAAAGTGATTGACCCTACAAAATACCAAGTATTATTGGGTCTCTCATGTATCTAACAACCAGCAGACCGATATTGTATTTGTTGTATATCTGTGCTCCGTTATCGATCAAGACCAACCGAAAGACACCTCAATGAGGCTAAAAGAATCCTTCGCTACGTAAAGGGAACCATTCACTGGGAATCGGTATCCAGAAGGATTCTCGTTTTGCACTAATCGCTTTTTCGATGTCTTGATCACGCAGGTGTTTAGATACACGCAAAGTACATCCGGTGGTGTTCGGTTTCTCGGAGATAAACTTGTGTCTTGGCAGTCAAAGAAACAAGACTGTACATCCATGTCATCAACAGAAGCAGAATACGTTGCCATGTCAGCATGCTGTGCTCAGATAATTTGGATGAGATCACAACTGATGGACTACGGTTTTGTATTCGACAAGATTCCAATGTATTGTGACTCCAAGAGTGCCATTGCAATCTCCTGCAACACGGTTCAACATTCCAAGTCAAAGCATATCGCTCTCCGATATCATTTCATCAAAGAGCATGTCGAAAAGGGTACAATTGAATTATACTTTGTGGGTACTCAATACCAATTGGCAGATTTGTTCACTAAAGCTTTGCCACCCGCAAGGTTTACTGAGCTTGTCCATCAAATTGGTATGCGGTGTTTGACTCCAGAAGATCTGGAATCTTTACTCAATCGTTCTTAAAATGTCAAACACCAAAACATCTTTCTTTGTAAATACATCTTTCAAAAACAAAATACAAAAATATAAAATCTTTCAAAATCCAAAAAGATTTTCATTTTCATTAAAAAAAAAAAAAAAAAAAAAAAACGTTTTTTTATATATGTAAGGGACTAAATGTGTCATTGTTTCATTCTTCTCCCTATATAATCTTAGACTTATTCATTCTTCAAAAATCCCATTATCATCAAATCCACCATAAACTGCTGCTCCATCTTTGTTCGATCCACATATCACGTTTTTATTTGGGATTCGTATTTCACTCGATTGAAAGCATCCACTCCTAATTGTTGTGTTAAAATCTGTTTTACTTGAGATTATCTTTCATGTTTCTATGTCATCATCGATTATAATGTTGCTTCTCTTTGGAATCTGGTCATAAGATTATGTGAAAATAATCATCACGTTGTTTATTCATGGAATCGACTATTAGGAATTGCTTATAATTGATCTGTGTATGGATTATGCGAATAAATTGTGTTTAGGGTTTGTTGGTTTATTTGAATATTTGCAAGTTTGATATGAACTTATGTGTTTTGGCGAATTTTTAATGGGTTTTATGATTTTTGGCGAGTTTGCCGTAATTGATTTTGAATACTTGCGAGTTTCATATGTTCTTATGAAGTTTGGCGAGTTTGCCATAGGATTTTTTGGACAATTGCGAATTTCATACGTCTTTATGAATTTTGGCGAGTTTGCCATTGGATCTTGAGTACTTGCGAGTTTCATATGTTTTTTATGAATTTTGGCGAGTTTCAATTCAGTGTAAAGTTTGGCAACTTTGTTAGGTTTTGGCGAGTTTGCCCACACATGAATTTTGGCGAGTTTGCCTACCACACATGAATTTTTGCGAGTTTGTACTTGGTTCCAAAACACTTGCGAGTGTTGTCTTAATTCTTGAATACTGGCGAGTTTGTATCAGTGCTTGGCGAGTTTGGCAAGTTTGTTTTTTAAACATGAATTTTGTGAGTTTCTATAAACGTTAGATTGTTTGGCGAATTTGTTAAGGTGTTGGCGAGTTTGATTACTACACAAGAAACTTGGCGAGTGTGCTATTAGTTTTATTGAATCTTTGCATGTTTGAGATTTAATTGGCGAGTTTATCATGTTTACATAACTTATGCATGTTTACGAGTTTGTACAATAACTACATAAGTTTGCAAGTTTCTTGTTGTAATGGCGAGTTTATACCTGTCTTACATTATTTGCGAGTTTCTGCATCTTTTGCGAGTATAGAGGCATTGCGAGTTTGTGTTTCACACAAGTAGTGTTTCTACGTGTCATATGACTGTTTGCGAGTTTGTCATGTGTCCAAGGTTTAAGGACATGTTGTGCGTTTAAGGTTTCATTCTAGAGTTTAAGGATTGATTTTTTATGCTTCTTGTGTGTTTCTACTACGTATTCGCAAGTATGACTTAGTTAATTTTGCGAGTTTCACACATTAATGTTTTTGTGAGTTCGCATTGTTTGTATGTTAGGATCATATGAGTTATTCGTCTAACATGTCATTACAAATTTTTGGATATCTTGGCAAATGATTTGTTTTAGGTCTAAATATGTCTCAAGGATCTCTCACAAGAAGAGACATGTATCCCATTGAAGATGAACAAAACATTGCGCTTTCAAACTCTCGAATTGATCTCGAACAACTTTTATGTCATCCCACATGTCAGATAATAGTGGAAATTCTTAAGCGGCACTTCTGTCGACATCTTCTGACTTTATCTGCAAGTGTCCCTGAGATCTACTTAAACCAATTCTGGCATTCACTCAAGATAAATACCGATTCCAACATCATGACAGTCCAGATTGACAGAACACCAATCAAATTTGATGTCAGCATTCTTCGTGATGTTCTTCATCTTCCTCTTGAAGAAACAAAGACTTCCAAATCGTTCTCACAAATTGCAGCATCTCTTAGAAAAATGGGTTATGATGAGTCTTCCTATCCGCTGTCAAAGAGTTCTGATGTAAACCGGAAATTCATTCCTCAACCATGGTTATCTTTGTATACCATACTCAGTCATTGTGTTACCGGAAAGGCAACCGGTCATGAACACCCACGCTTGGAACTTCTTCAAATCTTTTGGGGTGTCATCAATACACAACATCTTGATTATGCACAACTAATTTGGAATGATATGATCTATCAAGCACGACAGTTTAACAATAAGCCAGAGTATAAAATTCCGTTTGCTCGTTACACCAAGCTTCTTATTGAATACTTCATGAAAGCCGATCCAACCATCGACAAACGCATGGCAACTGGTGACAAGTATCATACTAGTAAAATGGATCATGTGCTGAAATCTGTTAAAATTCAAAGCACTAGCACCACAAACAAAGGCTTAAGAATTCCTGACCGTCTCTTGAATGATGGCATCAAGCAGACGACTGCTTACATGGACTATGATCAAGCAGAAAAAGCCGGAATCGTTGGGATTATTTCTGAAAAATCTAAAGGTCGCAAGAAGGAGATCCACTGCTATACACAAGAAAACCTCGCTGCTTGATGAAGATTTGTCCAAATCAGAACATGTTGCTGCAAAAGAACAAGTTCATCATCACGACGAAGATGCCAACCCTGCAGAAACTCAAAGACTTCTCAAGGTGAAACAAGAAAAAGCTGCAAGACAAAGTGGTAAAACCATTAGTAGTCAAACTCTACTACTTCAATCTCCTCGCACTCACAAAGAAGAACAAGCAATTCTGAAGAAAACCTTGGCTATCACCAAACGTCATCACCAAGCAGATCTTGAAAGGTTGCAGAAGAAGGGTGCAGGATCAGGTTCTAAGGTGATTTCTGAACAACAACCCATGAATGAATCAGAATCTTCCGAATCGGATAACTCAATCTCTGCAGCACTCTCTTCATCCAAAGATGAATCTGATCAATTCATTCGTTCTGATAATGAAGACTCTGTCAACAATGATATCTCTGAGAATGAAGATTTTGATGATGTTTTCACTAATAAACCACATCCAGAAAGTGATGCTCGTCTTCCAACATCACTAACCCAACCACCTCCAGCATCCTCAGATCAACAATCAAAGACGAATGTTCCTTCAAAACCCACGTTTAAGATCAGAATCCCTTCTCGACAAACATCTGAAGCAACTGAAAAAGATAAATTTCAAGTCCTTCAAGAACAGCTTACTTCTCTTCAAACCCAAGTTCAAACACAACAAAAGCAACTTCAAGAACAACATCAGCAGATTGAAGTTTCCATTACCCGAAAGCAGATTGAGGAAATCCTTAAATGTGTTCTTCCTACGAGGTAAAGAGTTGCATTAATGAAGTACTACCACCAGCATTACGCACATATGTTAAAAATAAGCTTCAAGGTGTTGTAGCCACTCATCTTCAAACACACCCGATAACCCTTGAAACAAAACCTTCCAATTTGCTTGTCGTTGATCTCAAAAGTCAACTTCTTGAGAAGATAATTGATGATGATGAAGAAGTGGAACTTCGAGACGCTCTATTCAAATCCATGAAGAGGGCTGAAAAGATGAGTGCATCTGCATCGTGCAAAGATATTCCGCCTCGTAAACGCAGACCGGATGATAAAGATGATGAGTCACGTCCACGCGACAAACGTACCAAATCCACTGCACCGTCATCTTCAGTTTTTCAAACCACTTCTCATAATATTTCACCTGAAGATGAAATTCAACCACAATCTTCCAATCAACCTCCACAACAGACTGTCTCTCAAGTCATATCCCAACCACCATTGAACATGCAACAAGATGATGCCCCAGAATGGATTGACTCTTCCACGACTCAGTTTGACTGGTTTGAAGATATGGTTGATGCCCATCCAGAAGATGATCTTCCCAATGAAGTTTCCATTGTGGGCTTCACAAAGAATTTGAAAAAGATCATGAAGGTGCAGAAACTTAAACTGTCTCACATTGCCACTATTCACGAAAGGTGGTTTACACGATTTAAGACTTCCACTACTTCAAGGCTTCAATTTGAATACAATCTTGAGGAAGTTGCACGAGCAATGTCTCGAGAACATTACTTGGGATGTTTCACGCCTCCGAGGCTCCCAAAACGTTCAAGTTTCATGACTATTCTCAACCGTTACCACTCATGGGTCATACTCATAATCTCAAGGTACCCACACCTTATTTCTTTAATCATGATCTAGAATATCTGATGTATGGCAACACAGATCTAGAGAAACGGTATGCAACATCACTGTCTAAGTTTCATGTTGCGGTTTACACTCAAGAGGGAATGGAGGAAGAAGTTGCTGAATTGTTTAGTTCTTCGGTTGTTACATATAATGATGAGGCAGAACTTGGCATCTTCCACTGGCCTAATATGCGTAAATGGTTTTACAAATGGCGGCTCACATTCACTTCTAAACACAAAGTGTGTTATAACCACCGGATCTTGTCCATTAAAAGTGCAGAGATTATGGATAAATACGGGTACAATTTTCTGACTAACATAACGGTTCGCAGAGCTGACGATAAAGAATACACCTTCAATGAAGATGACTACAGGTTTCTGAATCTCAACGATATCGAAGATATGTATCTTCTCAAAATTCAAGGAAAACTTGAGCATCTTCCTGGTAGCTTACAATATGATATCTTCAACTCAATCCTCATTTTTATCCGCAGTCTTGTCATTAAGTCCAGAGTTGAAGATCTTCATCTTGGCGTTGAAAGTTATCAGAAACGTCTGAATCTTACCAAACCTGATCTCCAACCACCCGGCATCTATGACCAAAGAACCGATATCGTTCACCACAACACCTTTTGATTACACTTCATCGTGAACAACATCATCAAATTCATGGGATACGAAGAAATTCACAAGTTCGGTGATGATACGTTGATACTTGGTAGGTTGAGCTTGTCAACATTCTTGACGATCCGCAGCGGGCGTAAACAACGTTGGTTGCGGAACATGACATGGAAGAGAAGCGATGTTAAGCAAGTGAAAAGTTTGTCAAGAAAATTAATTCATGACTCAATTTTCGAGTTCAAATGAGACGATCGAAGGCTATGTTGGAGGAAGAGCAAGGGTTCCAACATCTTGACGTTTAATCGACCGAATGAAGTAATCGCAGCTTAGTTAGTTTTGTTGGAACATTACTGGAACATTTAAACATCTGTCTGTAATAACTCTAACTCTTTACTTTCATTCGTATGCTTATCTTAATTGATTATGTTTTTCTGTTAAACCTTGAGCTCGAATTTTTTCACAAGCATAACAAATCTGATAACATGTTTTTCACACCTAAAATAAACTGTTTCAAATTCGACTCAAGAAGGCTATCTCTCGAATATACTTTTATATTTGAGGGGGAGTACTTTTGTTCAACGAAAACAAAATCTAATTCCACGAAAGGACCCTGTGGTACGTTTCAGTGCCTCAATCCTAATTAAAGGAGCGAAAGCTTCTTAACTGTTTTGCAACAAAAATCTTTGTTCGAAATCAAATGTTCTTGAAATCCATTTCTTCCCAAATGAATTTCCAATGCCTCAAAAAGCATATTTTAATCACCATGTTTTCAAAAACATCATTTATATGCTATTTTTGAGGGGGAGAAATGTGATTAAAATTGATTGATCTGGACGTTATGGAATCTCATAACGTGCTCGACTCAGTTATCACCAATGAATTGACGAACTTTTGAAATGTCAGTAATCGAAAAGACTTGTTTCCAACGAAACTTGTCTTAGTAGAATGTACCAATTCAAGACACTCTTGATTGACATGACCTTTGACGGGTCTAACCTCCTTTTCAAGGAGTGTTTACATCTTCAAGGTAGTTATTAGAGCTAGTTGTCACCTAAAAGCTGACAATGTAACTCTTTAACTATACAAAGTAACCGTGTCTCGCGGGGAATTGTCTATCAAGAGTCGATCAATTCAAAAGTGCGAGCTCTTCCCTCTTTGTGCGATTTCACCAAAATTCATAAGCACATGTGGAGGGGAGTATTTGAAAACCAAAACTCTCAAGGTGTTAGCAAAACATGTTTTTCATCATAAACGCCTTGAGAGATTTTTCAAGAAAAGGTTTTGTGGCAACATAGGATAGTCATGGAGTTAAAAGGTGACTAAGTTTAGGAATAACGTCCTATGATCCGCCAGAGTCGGAGGGATCTACCCAAGGACACCACAAATAGTTAGTATTTAGAAGTTCTTAGGTATGATTGAAAAAGAGAAATGAGAATCGGAGAAAGAAGGAGTTGAAGAATTAAAAAGAAAAGTTAAAGAAAAGGGTGAAAAGAAATAGCCCTCCAAATTATTCAACTTAGGGCGTAACGGGTTCAATTCATATACTCTTGGTTGTCACAAGATGACACCGTATTGAAGACAAGTCGTCATGGACCCAATGGACGCAATGCACTAAACCTTCTAAGCCACTCAAGTTCTCTCAAAAGAGCTTGTTTCATTCTCACAGGAACCCTATGTAATCTATCGACTCTCTTAGAGATTGTTGGTATTGAAGAAGGAGACCTCTCCTAGTCTCCGCTCAGAATATCAAAACGCACTAATCGAGTCTAGAGCCTTGAGATTCATCAAAAGATCTCTTAGGAACACCTTATAATTCATCACTTGTTTGTTCAAACAATAAGGACACAAGTGACATTTTCCAGAGTCCCACGCAGATCTTAGCAATCCGCCGAACATTTATGAGGGGATTCACAATTGTGATCCTCGGTGATTGAATGGAAATTCTGCCGGGTCAACATCAAACACCTCGACAAAGCAGTCACTTCGGTAACTCCTTGTGGGTTACGCTTAGTGTGTCTCAAACGGTCTCTGATCATGGGGTGATGCTTGATGTACCTCAATGACTCATCCGAATCAGAGGTGTATTTCGCATCGCGTTATCTCACTTGTGGGACTCAGCTCAGAACGACCTTTGTGAGAATTAGAGATGTGTTTTCACACTATGTCATTAACACTTTCAAGTTCAAACTTGTAAGCATTGGATTATTTCTAACTCATGTTTTATGTTTTCTTCTTATGGATGCTCACGGGTAGAAAAGATCGTGCGGACTTTTCACATGCTTCTACCAACATCAACACTAATTGAAAGTTCACTCAAAAGCAAAGAAAATTTCGGAAAGATTCTACATCAAAGTCAAAGAATCGCAAAGTTATGAGATAAAGATCAAAGTTAAAGATGTTGATAAAGGCGATTTCTGGCCGATCACAACAACAAGAACAAAGAACAAAGATGCAAAGAATC
Organism: Chrysanthemum lavandulifolium; assembly: GCA_022545495.1. Taxonomy (NCBI): domain Eukaryota; kingdom Viridiplantae; phylum Streptophyta; class Magnoliopsida; order Asterales; family Asteraceae; genus Chrysanthemum; species Chrysanthemum lavandulifolium. The sequence goes on from CM040246.1 coordinate 72,400,210, forward strand.
AAAGACGCTACAAGCCATGAACGCCAAAGAAGTTCAAGACGTCAAACGACCTAAGCAAGACAACAAATGATGACCAACCCTTAGGGAGATTGTTAGGAACATGTTTTAATTATCAAGTGTAGGTCATTTCATTTGTAATAGGTTGTTAATAAATATGGTTTATAAATGTTTGTATTGATTTCACACTCATGTAGTAAGCCCATGAGTCAGTGATAGAAGGTTCTTCTAGAACCAAGAAGAAACACCCCTACTTATGTAAACACTATAAATACCCCCTCCCTAGAAGGGAGAGGGTTGTTGGTTCTAATTGCAATTATCATTTTCATTAATCATTCATTAGTTCCTTCCACTTTCTCTCTCTAAAACTTTCTCTCTCTAGAAATACATATTGATGTGATAAGATGGTGTCCTAACAGTATTGAAGACAAAGACGTCATGGACCCAGTGACGCACTGCACTAAACCTTCTAGCCACTTAATTCCTCTCAAAAGGGATTTGTTTCATTCTCACTGGGAACCCTACATAATCTATCGACTTTCTCTTAGAGATCGTTGATATTGAAGAAGGAGACCTCTCCCTAGTCTCCGTCAGAAAACCAAAATGCACTAATTGAGTCTAGAGCCACGAGATTCATCAAAAGATCTCATAGGAACACTTGACATGACATCGCTTGATGTTCATCTATAAGGACACAAGTGATATATTCCGAGTCCCACGCAGATCTTAGCAATCGCCGTAACATTTATGAGAAGTTTCACATCCGTGATCTTGATGATTAAATGGAAACTCCCGCCGTGGTCAACATCAAGCGACCACGACAAAGCAGTCACTTCGTAACTCCCGTGGATTACGCTTAGTGTGTCTCAAACGGTCTACGATCGTGGGGTGATGCTTGATGTACCTCATAGACTCATCTAAACTGTAGATGTACTTGGTATATCGTGTTATCTCACTTATGGGACTCCAGTTCAGGAACGGCCCTTGTGAGAATTAGAGACGTGTTTTCACACTATGCTGTTAACACCCTCGAAATTCAAACTTGTAAGTGCCGGAATCCGCTTATTACTAACCTATTTTTATGTTTTCTTCTTATGGAAGCTCCGGAGCGGATGGATCGTGCAGACTCGCCACATGCTCATACCAACAACACATGAAAGTTCTCATCAAAATCAAAGGCAACTCAAAGTCAAAGATGATTCTTCGTCAATGTCAAAGAATCTTCAAAGTTTAAAGACTCGAGAACTTCATCATTGGAAACTCAAAGTCAAATAGAAGTGTGAGCATGGTGGAGAAAGACGTGGAGATACCTAACCAACGAAGTTGACAACGGCAGACAACCACATTAATTGATCACAAAGCATGAAGGAACAAAGATTCAAGACTATTCTATATCTACACGCAAAGTTCAAGCTCAAGGAAAGTAAAGATCTTATCAAGTGGAGCATCTTTTGAATGACCACCCCTTAGGGGGATATTGTTAGCCTTAATAGTTTTTATTGGAAGTGATGGTCATTCACATTTAGGAACTTTGTAACTGGTGTTAGATATCATGATAGAATAGTCAACGGGCTCGTGGATTGGACTAAGCTAAATGGGTATTAGTTTAGTTAAGCTAGCCTTTTATCACTTGTTATCCAATCCAAGTCCACGAGGCCCAAACCCAAGCCCATTAGGGCATCTAGTGCTTGTACTATAAAACCCCTCAAAGTCTCATTTGAGGGTGTGTTGAGTGTGTGTGTGTGTGTGTTTTTCCTTGAAGCAATATACAACTTATTGTTTTCATCTTCTTTCCTTTATCTCTCTAAATACATACACGATCTATCATTCAAGTCACCACGTTCTTATTCTTTCTTCTTTACGCATATCATTAGTTTGTGTTTAACGTGATATAAGTGTTGGGTTTGTGATAAGGTTGATATATCTAAGGTCCTAACACGTATACTGTAGCAGTGGTTACGTATTTACATATGCACATACTTGAGGATTTGTTCAAACCCTGTAGCCTCCTTTGGTTTTTCCAAAAACGCAACCATGTTGTGAGTTGCAGCAGAAGACTTGGGCACTATTAATGTTTATTTCGAAATTGATTGCAACAGATTGTTAGGGGTTGCGAATTATGCTGTGTGTGGGTCTAAACTATGTTTTGCGCTAGCAGTTGTAACTCTTTATTTTTTTTTATCCCCAATTGAATCGAAATTAATTTGTACTTTCAAAGCAACAGCTTTAACTCTTGTAGCGAGTTGTTAGTATTTTTGGCGTGTTTATCCCCAATTGTGCTATTCTAATCAAGAACGCAACTGTTATCGTCATCTACTATCTAGATACGAAAATTCGACAATCTAGTTTATGCTATTGGGCAATTTCGTTTGTACCTCGTGCCACCATCCAATTTGCAACTGGGACCTAAATGCCATAATTGGGCAATACTTCTTGTACAATCGGGCAACCATAATTCTTAACCATATGATCATAAATGATAGACTTAACAAAGATAAACCTAATAAAGACTAAGTTGGGCATAGAAGCACTATCGCATGGTTGGCAAGATAAACTCATATTTTTTAAAGGCAACAAACATTCATAATGGTGCAACCATGCATCTAAGGCATGTGTTGTGTTGTGTTGCGATATGATTGGTTGTAACCTTATTCTTATTGGCTAAAAGAAATGTCTCGTTGATTTTGTTGCAACAGCCTTTCATTTCCTTGTGCACTACCCCTTTTTCTCGATCTCGAACCTCTTTCGCCGTGATAGAAACACGCTTTGTTAGTTTCCTTCTTTTGAAAGGTGTTGCACTACCGCACGCATGCCAGCGTCCTCTTCCTGCCATACCATGTTTTTGAAATAAAATTGTGACAAAGCCTATAGCTTGTGCACAATGTAGACGTCCATGGATCCATTCTCATCCGCAAGGTCATACATTCGTCGAACGTCATTGTCTGTGTGCAACAATTTTAAACCATCTTCGAGTGCCTTATTTGGGGCACCATAAAATAAAGCCCATTTTTCCCTCCAATATCATTGAAAACATGATCAAGCACCCTAGTAAATGCACCCCTGGTGGAGCTAAAACACCAGACATCAGCAAGGCGACCGCCTACATAGCGGAGTGGCTGAAATTCAAAATTCCCGTTGTGGTGAACTTTAAATATGACTTCTTTGGTTTCCGCCATGTCCTATAAAACATAAACCCTAATAACAATTAAAATCAACCACTAGACTTTAAGGAGTTTACTGACCATACCTATAAAACATAAACCCTAGTAACAATTTCAATAACTTTTATTTAAATAAATATTTAATAATAGAATATAAAATATAAAGCTGCACAGTTATTTATATTCATGTACTCTATAAATATATGAACGAATAAGGTAACAAAGTACATACGGGGGAGTATAACAAACCTGAATTTGTTTCTAAAAAAGAAGAAAAGGACAACGATTTTTTTATTTGGATTCTTCGATGAAAGTGACCTAGGGTAAAAGAAGGAATGTGAGGATGTTGATTGTTGGGACGATAAGGATAACTGATGTGTGGTTGGGACCATAAAAGGATAAGTGGTGTGTGGGGTAAAAAGTTTTATGTGTTTGTCATTATAGGTCCCTCTTATATATTACGACTGTCACACTATAGAATAAAAAATAGCTTGTTCAAGTTAGGACTGCTAGTGCTGAAGACCATATAATATAAACGTGTTGTTACTATATGTTGTCTAAGGTTTCAGAATAAATACTTAAAAAATAGCCATTACATGTTAGTACTGCTAGTGCTGAAGGCCAAATAATATAAACGTGTTGTTACTACATATTTTCTAAGGTGACAGGGTTGCCATTAGCATTAGCTATATAAACTTTCAAAAACGTTATTGACTATCACAAAGTTGTTAGTACATTGCTGCTGATGAGAATGGAAAATATGCATTTAATCTTAACTCTAGCATTAGCTCATGTGTATAAATAGGCACATATACTATGTCTACAGATTGTTGAAGATTATTAAATTGATTTAAATGTGATTTAACTAGCAGGGATTTACTTTATGGTACATTATGCACATCAGGTCACTTAAAAATACACAAACCATTTCCTAAAAAGTAACTGACATCCTTACCTTTAAACAAGTGAAAATAAAATAGGCAAATGCTAGAGTTCACAAAAACAGTCAAAAAAAGTAAAATGCAGAGACCATGATTTCAGGTTTGATAAAAACATTGGCTCACTGAGATGAAAACAAAACTACACTGATACTCTACTATTTTAGAAATCCACTTTAAATTCACATCCAAAACTATACACTAACTCTTAGTGGCTCACTGAGATGAAAACAAAACTACACTGATACTCTACTATTTTAGAAATCCACTTTAAATTCACATCCAAAACTATACACTAACTCTTAGTGGCCACAAATAACCCATTTGCAAACACCAATTCTTACAGTGACTTTGGATAATCAAAATAATAGCTAATCTCGATATTCTCCACATGCGAATATACTCTAACTAAACTTAAATACAATAATAACCTCAAAATTCCATTACTTACTGATAAACTTCACTAGCAAACATAATTTTTAAAAACGTAAGTAAATCAAATAATCGCTAGTCTCGATATTCTTCAAAGGTAAACTATGAATAGCAAACAGTCGCTAATCTCGATATTATTCAAAGATAAACTATGATTTATGCAATCTAAAACATCTCTAAACATCAAACACCTAATTAAGTAACGATTCTTTCACAAACGCATCATCGATAGTCAACGTAATAAACAAACACTAAAAACAATATCTAAATAAATCAATAAACATCTTCACATGTGCAAAATAGATATGTAATAAAAAAACACATCATGAGATAGTCAAAAGTAACAAACAAACAAGATCTAATAAATCAATTAACATCTTCACATGTGCAAAAATAGATATGAAATTCAATTAACATATTCACATGAGATAGTCAACGGGAGAAAAGTTGTTAAAAAGCGAATCGATTCAATCAAAAAAAGAAATTAGAGAGTCAATACCAGAGTCAACGCCGGAGATAAACAACGCCGAATTCAATCAGAAAATAGATGACGGAGATGCGATTGATATCCAGAACTGGTTGCTATTAGAGTTTGTGTATTTTTTTAGTGTGTGTTTATGTGTGATTGAAGGAGACAGAGAGAAAAAGGGGATAAACTTTAGGGGTGTGGAAGCAAATGACAATAATTCACTTAGACCCCTGAAAATTTCGTTCAATATTTACCAAAATGCCCCTCCGCCCAAAATTTCGTTCAACTTTAGGGTGTGTTTTTTTATTGTGTGTTTACGTGTTGTTACTACATGTTTTCTAAGGTTACTGCTGCTATTACAAATATAGGGATGCTTAACGTTACAATTGTCTGTGTACAATATAGGCATGTTATATTGGCAGTAGTGAACGAAGCTGATTACTTGGGTAGGTGTGTGTGTAAATGTGGGTATTTAATGCCGCTATCCTTTATAATAAGAAAGCCAAACGGGTAAATTCCAATGTTGGCTGGCCTTTTATTTGACTGCTCACAAGTTAATTGAATAGGTTAGAAAGAGTGTGTGTTACTCTTCAATTAAATTCTCTTACCAACTAGTATGGCACACCATTCAAGTATAATAAATGAAGCGAAAAAATACCGATGGTTATGCTAGTAGACGTTCTTATATAATCCGTGAATGTTATTCTTTTCTTTATAACATCAAATAAGTTTCACCATGGCTGAGGAAACCGGTTGTGAAATGATATGCATTGGGTGCTGGCTAGAAAGAGAAAACAAGGTTGGATTCAGTGATGGACCCAGAAAAATAAGATGTGGGGGCAAATTTTGTTTTTGGTTTTTTTTTACGATAGCAACAAAATGCGAAAGAAAAAACTAGAAATGTAATGATAAATCGAGTATTTTTACTTAGACATGAAGGATTTATAAGGATTTAAAGAGTTAAATGTTGGATTTTAGTATGTGAGTGGGGGGCAATTTGAGTTTTTGGTGGGGGTCACTTTCGAAAATATGTCAAAATTAAATAAAAATTACACTAAAATATCAACTTTTTCGGCTGGCGCCCCCTACTCTTACATGCTAGATCCGTCCCTGGTTGGATTGACCTTTGATGCAAGGCGTCCACCGAATAGATAAATAATGTGGTATTGTTGTTCAATTCAATGACTTTGTACATGATGACATGTCCAATGATCCACCTCTCAGATCAGGTTACACAGGTCGAAATGGTGAGGATACTATGAAACTCATTCTTGAATTGATGGATACATGCACAACTATGGACAGTGACGGACCCAGAAAAATAGGATGTGGGGGGCAAAGTTTGTTTTTTTACGATAGCAACAAAATGCGAAAGAAAAAACTAGAAACGTAATGATAAATCGAGCATTTTTACTTAGACATGAAGGATTTATAAGGATTTAAAGAGTTAAATGTTAGATTTTAGTATGTAAGTGAGGGGCAATTTGAGTTTTTGGTGGGGTCACTTTTGAAAAAAGGTCAAAATTAAATAAAAATTACACTAAAATATCAACTTTTTCGGCTAGCTATGGGGGGCGCCTACCCCCACTCTTACATGCTAGATCCGTCCCTGACTATGGAGTCAAAGATCACTGGTCTTCAAAATTTGACAACTACTAAGGCTGAAACAATCAGGAGGTTGAAGCACAGGGTATGTGTTTTGGAGAGACTAAGAAGGCCAAGGGTCACTGCATTCAGGAAAGTGAAGAAAACGGGAAAGAAAGCAAGCTCCTCTGGGAATCAAAGTTTGGAGGATGCATCAAAACAGGGGAGGAGTGAGAGTACAAATTCAGGGGAGGCATTGGTAGATTAGGATTTGGATAATGGAGACAAAGGTGAAGGTTATTTGGTGGCTCACATGGAAGGTAAAGAAGTAGTAATAGATGATTCTTTAAAGGCTGCAGTTGAAGAAAAGGATAAGGAAATGGTGCAGGCAACCACTGCCAGTGTTGCTGCATCCACTGCTAGTATTGCAGTAACCATTGCTGCAACCAATGCTGAGTTCAGACGTTTCCACTGCAGAGGCAACCACTGCTACAATTATAACCACCGCAATAACACCAACACCAAAACCAAAAGAGGCTGAGAATGAGATTGCCATACAATTGCTCAATCTAAAGCAATCTCACCCTATCCTTGCACCTAGACCTATTGCTAAGAGTCTAAACATTGGTGAACACTGCGAAAAGTCGTAATTCTGGCCGATATTGGAAAGGGTAAAGGATTGCAGATCCAACTTCGGTGTTTGAAAGTACAGAGGAGCAGATAGCTTTTGATGAACAATTTGCTAAAAGATTACATATGGAAGTAAATGCTTAAGAAAAGGAAAGGGCAAAGCAGGAAGAAGCCTCTAAACAAGCTATAGAAGAGCGGTAAACGGAACAGATGTATTTTACCCTACATAATTACGAAAAGTAGTTCAGTTTACTCGTAATGATTATCTTAGCTTCATAGTCATAAAAAGGGTCAACAAAAACCAAAAATAATTCAGGCCATAGAAGGAATCTATACCAACGTCATAAACAATTGCATAGATGATGCATATAAACCACTCCTTATTAGTCTACAAACTGCCACTAAATTTTTTAATGAACCAAGTAATGTTACATACTTAACTAACGACATCTAAGGTATCATACCCTACATAATTACGAATCAGACAGACATAAAAAAGAGCAATGGATTATAAAATGGAATTAACACCTATCTAACATAGGTATTAATCGAATAACAACAACTATTTATTATAACATAGAACCACTTGGAAATAATCATATGTAATAAACAACGAGAAGAATATTTACGTACCAAATTTGGCCAAGTTTTTTAAAAAAAAACTTGATCAATCGAATGTGGTTTGCAATCAACACTGTAGCTTTATAGATGGTGACATAACTGACGTTACAAGGAAGAGAGGGGCTGACGAAGAAGACGGTTTGATTTGTGAAAATAGTAAGTAAGAATGCTTTTGTGCGAGAAGCAAAAACAAAGAAAAACGGTAACTATGGATGTTTTTGTGTCAGTGGCTATTAGAATTTGAATAGAAATGTACTGTACTTTCACTATTCAAATGTGTACTTTCTATGTAATGTAAAATGACGAAACAACCCTTTTAAAATATACGGTTGCCAAATAATTTTCGTTGCCCAAAAACAATACCTTACACATACGAGACACTTGTCACAATGTCGATGAGTTTCCCAATAACAACAAGGTTGCCCTCGGTCCATTTTCAAATTTAAAAAAAAAAAAAAAAAAAAAAAAAAAAAAAAAGTGGTCCGGAAAGTGAGAAGCCTCAGGGCGCGCAGTCCATTTGCGTCATTTTCCCTAAAATAAATCATAAAAACAAATAAACAATATCAAATCAAGTCATGGTCAATTAAAATAGTTATAAAGGCAAATACTCGGTTTAGTTTAACGTAATGCGGTTACCTAAAATAGACTCCTTAATTGCCAGTTGTCACATACATGATATGTTAAACGAACGAGTCAAGATGATATCGTGATACATGAGATGTTAGACGAATGATTCTAAGTGACATCGTTATATATGATATGTTAAACTAACGAGTCGAGGTGATATTGTGTTGAGTTTGTAATATATAAAATACAATAAAACATAAAGACATCAAGTACACAGCGGAAGACTAAAGATCATAACAAATAAATTAATTAACTGAAAGTATGCATAACGTACCTCTTGCGAATATCAAATCTCTTGAGCAAGACCAAGAAGTGGATTAGAGAGTTGTCCCTTACCTTTCTACAACTCAAACCAATATGGTGTAAGAATAGTGTCTTACTACCACGTTCTTGTACACACGAATTAACCAACGAATCAAGCGATTGCTAGATCTAACACAAGTCCTCGTTTAAGAAAAACGAAACCAAACTCCCTTACTTGGGGTGTTCGGCCGAGAATGGGACAAGAGAGAGGAGAGGAGAGATCTAGGGTTAATTCAATGCACAAGTGTATGAAACCCTGGAGAACCTAACCCTCTTTATATACTAGTAGGAAACTTTGGGAACAAGATATGATTTAGGGCTTGGGAAGCCCCTGGCCGCCATGTAGAAAGCCCAAGGAAAACCCATAACTTTTCCAAGTTTTCCATTTCTAGTCCTTTCTCTTTTCATTTAACGGTCGTTAGTCATTTTTCCGTCAAATACTTAACGATCGTTAACCGGACTTAATGTGCAATAATTAATCGTAAACATAAACATTAATTATTAACTTTAATTCTCATTCGCTAATGTGTGCAATCACGTGGCCACGAGTTCGAATCCGGACATTCACGTGTTTGTAAATATATACATTTCCAATAGCTCCCACTTGGATATGTTTACAAAACGTGAATGACATTGGTTAGCGTCTAGCAACGCGCCAATGCCCCCAAGACAACTCGTGTATGGTTTTCTCGGAGAAAACCAAGTTTGATGATTCATCATCATATTCATCCTTTGTTTCTAATACCATGTTAATAAGAATATGGATCTCACTCATTTCTTAATTAACTATTCATTTCTCGCTTTATATGATTGATTAAGATTACCAATTCTTCCGAACATATTCCGGAAGACCTTGGGTATGGCCATACAAACATCTTAACAATCCTACGAGGGCCCAGAGAGTATTATACTTCAAAATAAATTTGAAGGAAACAAATCCCATTTTGACTACAAGCGAGATTCATAAATTTCGCAACACTTCGAAAACAACCCTTATAACTACCGCCACGTAGCGTTAGATTGCTTCACAAAATGCACTACATCCATGACATATCTCTTGTATCTCAAGTCGAGGATAAATATCCATGATATACTTAATGACAAAGATCCATAAAGTATCATCATGCGGGTGGGATAAGTCCTATACTCAATTCATTGAATATCATCTCGAATTAGTCATGCTACGCATCAATATACTTTCAAGTATATTCTAACTAATACTCGATTTGTCTTAATTCAATATCATTCCCATGTTATTGATCGACAACGACTATTTAGAATAACTTAAGTTATTCAAGGATTTAAACATGCAAATACAGACACAATATTATAAATGAAATTAAATGTATACCGTGCTTTAATTCATTATAAATAATAATTGTTTAACATCCTTTATCCAAATACTAAATAGATCAATGCATGATAATACTAGTTAATGAATTTTGCCACAAGTCATGAAAATCATACTTGTTGACAAGGCATAATTTCAATTAACTTTGATCTATAGGAATTTTGAGAATACTTATTTCAAGAATTCAATAAGTGAATTTCTTATATATGTTTACACATATCTTGATATTGTCATATCATTCCATAAGGTGCGTGATAACCTGAACCACCCTTTTATGACAATCATCTTTCAAAACTTTAAAGTTTTAAAGTATTCTTTATTCTTTAATGTATAATGCAACTATGCTCTTAATTGAGCATAACTAGTCAACATGGTCATTATCAAGGATACCATGACTAGAATTGAGTGTCATCTCAATTATACCAAAGATCATTGTGTACAACAATATGCTCTTTAAACATCCGTAAACTTGAATGCTTATAGTGTAATGTTGGTGCCTACCAAACTCAAGTTTGTTGGCAATGACAATTATGAAATAATTGCCATATTTTCGTCCATAGAATCTAGGAGCATATCCAGACTATGGAATGTGATTCTAAATCCAAACATATTCCTTTTAAAATATTTTGTGGAAAAATAGAAGGGGGGGTTGAATAGTTTTACCGATTTTAATGTTGATTTCAAAAACTTTAGATTCGATATTATGTGAAATCGTATGGATGTTGAGAACGTGTAGATATAATGATAATGCAAGCAAATAAATATAGTTAAGGGATAGAAATGACATAACCGATTTATAGTGGTTCAGCTACAAGGTCACCTTCCTTGCCCTACTCCACTCCCCGAGTCACCTACTCGAGAGTTCAAGCACTATGTCAACAAATTCCTTCACTTGGCGGAGAAGCCTTCACAACGTTGCTTACACTTTTTCCGGTACAAAGCTAGATACCGAGTCCGTAGCACGGTGGACCAAACCAACACAACTATTACACAACAAATATGTGAAATATCAAATACAAGATCTTCGCTCATGTAAATCTTATGGAGTGACAAATCAATCAAGGACCCCTTGCTTGGATGACTTGTAGAATGCTCGTGATCTCGCCTTTAGAGAAGGACCTATATGAGAATCACAAATAGAAAGAAAGAAGAACAACTCTCTAGATCAAGTGATCTATATGTTAGAAGAGAATGAGAGTGTATGAGAGATTTAGTAAGAAGAGGGGTGAGTTAGAATGAAGAAATGGCTCTCTATTTATAGGCAAGTTTCTTCACTGTTCCCACGGATCCAACGGATCCCTTCCACAAGGGATCCGTCTAGTGTAATCCTAGGGATCCGTGGAACGCCTTTGCCCATGGGTTTTTGGTTATGGGTCATGGGTTGGTCCATGGGTTATATCTAGATTCAATGTATCTAAGTATACATTGTATCAAGTCTCTTTGGGTATGGGTTAAGATCCATGGGTTATGATATTTACCCATCCTAGTAAACTATTATAACAAATGCTTAATTACTATATTTTTGTATTTAAATGGTTATATGTAAATTCTTTACAAAACTAACATGTATCCTTTATAATTGTACTTAAGATAACATTATATTTGTTATCAACAAAACACAAAGAGATCGCAAAATATTAATAAACGGTTTTACGGTTTATTTGTATTAACATTCTCCCCCTTTTTGTTGATGACAAAACATAATGTTATGATGAGTAAAACTTAAGAATAGATGTAAGTTTTGAAAGCCCTAAGTTTTACTTCTTCTCCCCTTTTGTCGAAACAAAAGTTAACCCATGGAAGAAATAAACAAACTTCTAACTCCCCTTGACGGTAGCTCCCCTTGTTTGGGCGTCAAGTGAAGAAAAGTAAAAATCCTACAAAAGAAAGGTTAGTAACATGCTTATATAATCTTGTGGTTGCCGAGAATCAAGATTGGGAGCCAAGGTATGTAAACAAGGCCTTGTAATAAAACAACAAATTGTAGTGGTATGTATGCCACTTACAAGCATGTAAAAATAAGAACAAGACTTGTTCTTGAAAAATGACTTCAAAAGTAATACTTAAAAGTAGAAAAGTAGTAGTAGTGATTCCTTCCATGCTTGCATAAGGTTATGGATGGAGGTTTTGATGAGTAATGGTATTGATGCGATCAAGGATGAGGTGGAGTATGAAACGCATTTCTTCCCTAACTTCTATTGCAATTTCCCTAGTGGATTGGCAATGTTCACAATGTAAATGATGTGGGTGATGAGTGCGGAAGGTTTCCGGGTTGATTTGATTTGAGTATTGCGGAAGTTGTGGTGGAAAAATAGGAAAATATGGATCAATATCCGGAATGTTAGTAAATGGTGGTGGAAAAGAACCTAGATGTTCTTGTGATGTGATAGGAGCTAATGGTGGTGACGTTTCAAGATCTTGAAATAAAGTATTTGGAGATGTGGGGGGTGTTGAAAAGACTAATTCTTTTTCTTTAGGTTGATTAGATCTTGTTGGAGTCTTAAGGAGTTCCAAAAGAGTTATTTTAGGTGGTGATGAAGTTGGTGTACTTGTTGGTGATGAGGGTGGTGCTAAAATGGAAGCATCTTGTGGTGAGTTATTTGTTGAGGATAAATCATTTGAGGTTGGTTTTGCTACACAACAAGAGCGGATACTAATCCGTGCGGATATCCTAGCATTTGATTGTGGTATTTTGGATGGTGGAAGCACAAAGGTTAGGATATCATGATTGTTTGTACTAGATGATTCTCCTAAAGGGTTTTTGGATGACATGATGAAGTGTGTTTGTGAGAAGGAGATGGAGTATGCAAGCATTTTGGGAGTTATATATAGAAAACAAAATATTGTAATGAATGTTGACCCAAAATGTGGATTAAAATCTAATGATTAGATATGAATTCAAGGCATGTGATCATGAGAACACAAGCATTAAAGAGCATATTCCCAAAGAAAAAAAAATGAAGCAAATGTGGATTTTTCATCCAAAGTAAAAATAGAAGTTGAAAATAGCTTGCTTACACGGATCCCACGGATCCTTCCTCGAGGATCCGTCCGGCATGAAGGTTTGGGATCCGTGGGTGCAGTGATTCAGCAAAGACAAAAATTTTCTTTTGGAAACATTTTGCCTATTGTGTGCCTATATGCAAACTATTTGGAGTTGCGGTTTTCTCGACCTCTAAAAAGAAAGGAAAATAACTAGAGAAAATAAATCCTAATTGAGATAACCCGAAAACACACATTTGGTACATAAGTACGTAATATTGTGTTATCAACGCTCCTAATTCATTTTGCTTAAATGAATGTATCCAAGACACATATTAGTTATATGTTCCTTTAGCATTCAAGAGTCATGAGATGCAATGAAAACGGGTTTTACTTTGTATTAATAATGAAAAAGTGATTTGTCCTAGATGTGAGAAATTGCTTTTGTGAAATTGATACGGGAAGGTATCATTCTTTTTAGAAAACATTTTGAAATGAGATTTTCTTTAAAAATGTGAATGTAGTTAAAAAAAATTATAAATGGAATACTTATCTTGGGTTTTGAAAATTCCCGTATTGTTTGTAAGTTGTGCGGGAAATAGGAATCCTAGACTCAGAAAGAAGAAGGCTAGTGTTTACATACCTTGTAGAGTCAGTTAAGTTAAGACGCTTGTTCCATTAGACCAAGACCAAGACGAAGTAAGTTGAATTGTTCCCGCTTCAATGGTTTGGTGAGGACGTCGGCTATGTTGTCTTCGGATGCAACCTTCTCAATAGAGATGTTCCCATTTTGAACATTGTCTCTTAGGAAGTGATGACGAATCTCTATATGCTTTGTGCGAGAATGTAATACCGGATTCTTGCTTAAGTCGATTGCACCTTTGTTGTCACATAGAATGGCTATGTCGCTAAGATGGATGTCGTAGTCTACTAACTCTTGTTTCATCCATAGTGCTTTTTGGCATGCTTTGCCGGTGGAGACGTACTCGGCTTCGGTTGTTGATATTGCAAGTGCCGTTTGTTTCTTAGAAAACCATGATGTTAAACAACATCCCATAAAAGTACATACCCCACTTGTACTTTTTCTATCAACCTAATCACCGCATGGTCGAATCGCATATACAATTGTTTCTACTCCCGCCCTTAGGATACCATAATCCTAATTGTGTTGTACCCTTAATATATCTAAATATTCGTTTTACGGCTTCTAGGTGTGATATTTTAGGGTCTTCTTGAAATCTAGCACATAAGCAAACACTAAACATGATATCCGGCCTACTTGCCGTGAGGTAGAGAAGGCTACCTATCATGCCACGATATTTAGTATTATCAACGGATTCTCCGTCCTCGTCTTTTGTAAGTTTGGTGTCGGATGACATTGGAGTCCTAATTGGTTTTGACTCTTCTAAACCGAATTTCTTTAACATCTCCTTGATGTATTTAGATTGATTAAAGAAGATACCATCTTCTACTTGTTTTATTTGTAGACCAAGAAAGAAACTAAGTTCTCCCATCATACTCATCTCGAACTCGTCATGCATGATTTTAGAGAAATCATCACACATGTCTTGACAAGTGGATCCGAATATAATATCATCTACATATATTTGTACTATGATTATATGTGACTCTCTTTTCTTAGTAAAAAGTGTGTTGTCAACTAACCCCATGGTGTAGTTGTGTTTAACTAGAAATGACTTGAGTCTATCATACCAAGCTTTTGGAGCTTGTTTAAGACCGTAAAGGGCTTTCTTTAATTTATACACATGTTTGGGTTTTTCAAAATCAATGAAGCCCGGAGGTTGAGCTACATATACTTCTTCATTTATGACACCATTTAGAAAAGCGCTTTTGACATCCATTTGATAAAGCTTTAGATCATTAGCACAAGCATACGCAAGAAGTATTCTTATAGACTCTAATCTAGCCACGGGGCATAGGTCTCATCAAAGTCTATTCCTCTTGTTGGTTATACCCTTGAGCAACGAGTCTAGCCTTGTTCCTAGACACTACTCCGTTTGCATCTAATTTGTTTTATAAACCCATTTGGTTCCTATTATGGTTTGATTACTAGGTGGAGGGACAAGTGTCCAAACATCATTAGAGACAAATTGATTTCGTTCTTCTTGCATAGCCATTACCCAACTTTCATCTTTTATGGCTTCTTGTGTATTCTTAGGTTCTAAGGTTGAGACGAAACAAAACAAGCTACTTTGGTTTTGAACTTGAGACCTTAATGTTCGCTCGTTTAGTTTTCCGTGACTTTATCTACGGGTGATCTTTGGACTCTTTAATGTTTACTATTTTATCACTTAGAGGTTCTTCTTCTTCACTTATCTTTTCTTTATTACTATGGCTTCACTTTCTATAATCTCATCATCGACAAGAGGTGGAGAGGGTTTGGGTGGACTTTCATCAAATTTTATATTTAATGACTCTTCTACCTTCATTGATTCTTTGTTTAATATGACGTAAGCCTTGCTATTTGGCGAATAACCTAAAAGATACCTTCGGTTGATTTAGGATCAAATTTTGTAAGGTAATCTTTAGTGTTAAGAATAAAACATTTACTACCAAAGACTCTAAGGTGATTTAACGTAGGCTTTTTGCCTCGAAATAACTCATATGGAGTTTTTCCTAAGATTGGTCTAATCAAGACTCGATTGAGTATATACGTTGAAGTATCAACAACATTACACCAAAACTTTTGAGGTATGGATTGTTCATTAAGCATGGTTCGACTCATTTCTTGTAGAGTTCTATTCTTTCTTTCTACTACCCCATTCGATTGTGGAGTGCGTGGAGCCGAGAAGTTGTGAGTAATACCATTAGCGTCACAAAAAGCTCCGAATTGCACTTCATTATCGAATTCCCTACCATGATCCGTCCTAATAGACACTATGGGTTTTCCTAGTTGTCTTTGGATCTTTTTGCTTAATATTTCAAAATAGTTAAAGGTTTCCGTTTTGTTCTATAAAAATTTTGTCCAAGTATACCTAGAGTAGTCATCCACTATTACCAAAGTATAGTAGTTGCCTCCATAACTTTGGATAGCGGATGGACCAAATAAATCCATATGTAGTAATTCTAGACACTTAGTTGTGGACACCATATTTTTAGCTTTATGACTCGAATGAGCTTGTTTTCCTATATTACAAGCATCACAAAAATGATGTTCATATTTTAGCTTAGGTAGATCTCTTACTAGATCTTTGGATGATAGCGATTGAAGAAGTCGCATGTTGGCGTGACCCAATCTTCGATGCCATAAGGTCGAAGTATCATCCATAGAGGTAAGACACAGTTTGTCTTTAGGTTCATTACCGATTTTAATGACATAGACTCCATGTTTCCTAATTCCTCTTCCTATGGTTATGCCATTTTTAAGTATCTTACTACCGGTTTCAGTAAAAAGTACATTGCACTTTTTATCACATATTTGTCCTATACTTAAGAGATTAAAGTTTAGGTTTTCTACGTGACACACATCGTTAATGGTTAGAGATTTGTTAGAAATCGTACCTTTACCGATGATTCTACTTTTGCTATTTCCAAACACCACATTACCTCCATTGAAGGATTCGTACGTGGAGAATAGATCCTTATTGCCGGTCATGTTCCTCGTGCAACCGCTATCCTTGACCCATTCATCGGGGTCTAGGTCGACCTTTAAGCACACCTAAAACAATAATAAACTCAAAAGTTTGGTCCCCATTTGTTCATGGGTCCATTAGTGTTAAACATTCCATTCATGTTAGACATGTATGGATAAGATGAGTATGCATTCCATGGAACAAAGTTTTGAAAGGAAAAACCGTTTTGCATGTTTGGATTCCATCCCATTTGATGGTTACTTTTTGGGTAAACGTTATTAGGTCTCCTAAATGAATTAGGTTTTGAAAAAGATGGAGCTTTGTTTCTTGCAAAAGTAGGATTATATTTTGGAGGTGGTTGTCTAGTGGTGACATGAGTTGGTTTCTTCCTATTAACTATAACAAAATCAGTTCTAGGTAAGGAAGCTACGTTATTGCTACTGTTTGCTACAGCAGATCCACGGATCCCTTTCTGTACACTAGCCGGTTCCCTTTTGGGGATCCGTGGGATCCGTCACAACAGTGGTGGTTTTCTAGTTCCTTAACAAATTTTGTTTCTTTACTTTCACTAGTTGATGGATCAAGTTGTTGACTACCTAGACCTTTTTATTATTACCGGTTTTAACACCTTCCAATATTGAGTCTAAAGTGTTCGTACTCATTCTAGCAATTTTAGAATCTAAGTTATCCACTAGTGTTTGAAGTTGAGCATACGCTTCAGATTCACCACTTGCTATTTTACCTTTTTCTAAACGTTTTAGTTTTGCTTTTAATTCTATGACTACTTTATCTAAACGTTGATTTTGACTCTTTAAAAGCTTATTTTTGTTAACTAATTTTAAGCTAATATTGCATAGTTTATCATATTCATTATGCAATGAGTCGTCATCAAGTGATGAGCTACTATAGTATTCGTGACATACCTCGTCGTTTGCCATGAGACAAATTTCTTCGTCTTCCTCGTCGCTCATTCCCCATGTTCCGCTCACGAACGCCTTTTGATCATCCCATTTGGGACACTTACTAATAAAGTGGTTTGGGTCCCCACATTTAAAGCAAGTACGATCATCCTTTGGCTTCTCGTCCTCTTTGCTTTTCCGAAAGCCTTTCTTATCGTCATACGGTTGTTTGACGTATCTACCCTTTCTTCTAAAGAACTTTTTAAAGTCCCTTACCGCCATAGCGTACTCTTCGTCGTCACTACTCGAAGATGAGTTCTCCTCATCGCTCGAAGCCTTTTTGGCTTTAAGGGCAAGAGATTTGTGTTTCTCTTTCACCTTTGAGGCTTTGAAATCTTTAGCAAGGACAAGCTCGTAGACTTTTAGGTTGCCTATGAGTTCATCGAGGGTGAGGATTGTCAAATCTTTTGACTCTTCGATTGCCGTCACCTTGGATCTCCACTTTGATGGAAGTGCCCTTAGATATCTCCTAACATGGTTACGGCTAGAAAAGGATTCATCAAGTGCTTGTAAAGATGTAATAATAGTATTAA
This sequence comes from Chrysanthemum lavandulifolium, assembly GCA_022545495.1. NCBI lineage: Eukaryota > Viridiplantae > Streptophyta > Magnoliopsida > Asterales > Asteraceae > Chrysanthemum > Chrysanthemum lavandulifolium. Next base: position 72,418,390 of record CM040246.1, read on the forward strand.
AGTTAGCAAATGAATGATCTATAGTTTCTCGTCCGATATTGAAAATTGTTCATATTGTTGAACAAATAAATCGATTTTATTATTTTTAACTTGTTGGTTGCCTTGATGAGTTACAACTAAAGAATTCCAAATTTCTTTAGAGGTTTTAAGCATAGAAATTCTTTCGAATTCCTTTTCGGTAAAGCATTATATAAAACCATTTTGCTTCACTATTTTTAGAAAGCTTTTCTTCATTTCATCATTTAGTTTATCATGAGGTATGTGAATTAAATTTCCTTTATCATCATTTGAGGTAGCCTCAAAATCACCTTCAACAATAATGTACCAAAGATCAATATCTTTAGACTTCACATATGTTTGAATCTATTTTTCTAGTATATAAAACCATTAGTTTCTAGTAGTGGTGGTGCGTTGCATAGATTGCCCTTCCTTATAATTTTCGAACCCATAGTGATCGAAAAGTTTTTAAAATACAATTTTATTTTAAAACTTTTATAAACTTAGCTCTTGATGCCAATTGTGGAAAACTAGAAGGGGGGGTTGAATAGTTTTACCGATTTTAATGTTGATTTCAAAAACTTTAGATTCGATATTATGTGAAATCGTATGGATGTTGAGAACGTGTAGATCTAATTATAATGCAAGCAAATAAATAAAGTTAAGGGATAGAAATGACACAACCGATTTATAGTGGTTCGGCTACAAGGTCACCTTCCTTGCCCTACTCCACTCCCCGAGTCACCTACTCGAGAGTTCAACCACTATGTCAACAAACTCCTTCACTTGGCGGAGAAGCCTTCACAACGTTGCTTACACTTTTTCCGGTACAAAGCTAGATACCGAGTCCGTAGCACGGTGGACCAAACCAACACAACTATTACACAACAAATATGTGAAATATTGTTAGGAATTAGAAATTCCAGGTATTAAAGAGTCGGTCACCTCAAGTATATGTAATCGTTAGAAAGCTCGTAGTCATAGTTATTTTAAGTTAAGTAGTATTTAGTTAAGTAACACCGTGGAGGACGGACGGGTCTTTACCCATCTGTATGCACGATCCATGCCGTTGTGTGGCGTTTATGTAAGACTATAAATACTCTCTACCTCCCAAGGTAGAGAGTGGAGCTCATAATAATATTTTCTTTCTCTCACTAAAGTTCCCTAAACCTCTAACTTTCTCTCTCTAAAACTCATCTTCTATATGCCTATGTTTGATTGTGTTATGATGTGTATATGAAAACCAATATCCTACAATTGGTATCAAGAGCCATGGTTAGATCATATCGTGCACATCTTTGGATTTCTAGTGGTTTTTAGGTGGTTTTTTAGTTTGAAAAAGTTTAGTGGTTTGTGCATCGTTTGGTTGATTTCTTGTGTTAAAGCTTGGATTTTGTTAGTACTTTTATGTTTAGAATCATCACAAGTGTTTAGGTTTTCATTTGGTAAGCTTGAATCATCTTGGTTGGGTTGTTTTGGATTGAAAAGTGATGTTTATGTGGTTTTCTTGCTAGCGACTTGATATACGGATCTCTTTCTTCGTAGCGACTTGCTTCACAATTTTGTAGCGAGTTACGCTTTTGGAGCTAGCGATTTAGACCTAGCGATTAACGAAGACAAGTAGTGGACTCTCCACTACGGGTAGCGACTTGGTGGTAGCGACTTGGCATGTGAGTTGCTCTTTAGCGACTTGAATCTTTAGCGACTTGAGTAGCAATTCTCGCCAAAATTTTGCTAGCGACTTGAGGCTTAGCGAGTTACTACTAGCGACTTGCATTTGTCTAGCGACTTGGGACTTTAGCGACTTGGGGTGTAGCGAATTAGGTGTTAGAGACTTGGTGCATTATCTTCTAGCGACTTGGGTGATTGTTTACGGTTTTCTCTTGATTTAGTAAAATCCGTGAAAGAATCTATTTCCGGTTTAATCATAGAGTTATAAAATCCCGTTTAATCATTAACATGTCTACCAACGTTCCTACTATCATCTCCATCGCTGCGAGGATGTTCAAGCGACTAGTTCGATACTCGTCCACCCATGCTTGCAGAGCGACTACGATTCTTGGGCTCAACGAATCACATTGTCTTTGCCTTGAAAGGAAAATGGTGTCAACATTCTCAAATCCATTGATGAAGGACCGTGTCGAGTTGAGACGACTAGAGATGTACTTGATCTTGCTGAAGATGGAACTACGATTTCTGGAATGGACGGACCAAAGATGTATGATGAGTGATGATAAGGAGAAAAGAGATTCGATCTTGATATCGGGGCTTAACATTGTTCTTCAAGGTCTTCCTAAAGACATCTACAAGTCGATCAATCACAACACGAAGCAAAGGCGTTATGGGATAATGTCAAGATGCTTCTCTCGGGTTCGAATTAACTATGGAAGACAGAGAATCACAACTCTATGACGAATTTGAACACTTCAAGATGAAACCGGATGAGAGTGTCTATGAGTACTATGTGAGATTTCATAAGTTGGTGAATGACATGAGGAACATCGAATGACTATGCCTAACATTCAATTTGAACTCAAAATTTGTGAACAACATGAATCCCGAATGGCACAAGTTTGTCACCTCTGTGAAGCTCACTAAAGGATTGAAGAATACAAACTATGAGAAACTCTATGCCTTCTGATGAGTGTCTAAATACTCATCATTTTGTACTATCTAGATCGCAAAACATCCGAAAACACTTTCGAAATGCTTCAAAATGATAAAAATATCACAAACAAGTGTTTTATATGTTTTAAATGCAAAAACATCAAAATCTGATGAAAAACGTACCAAGTTTGCATAATTGGCAGTTTTAGTCCCCCAAGTTTCAAAAGTTGTCAAATCTGGTCCTTGGTAATTCAAAAACTTGTAAAATATCATTTTAGGTCCATGAGATTCATAAGTTGTCAAATCAAACCTTTTAAAGTTTAAAAATCACAAAATGACAACTTTAGTCCCTCAAGTTTGGAAAATGTCAAATATAGTCCTTGGATAATTTAAAAAGTGAAATTTATCAAAAATAAACCTTGTACTATTAATAAATGACATAATTGGTCCTTCATGATAACTTTGGAGAAAATTACAAGTTTGGTCCCTAGAGTTACAAAATTGGCAATTTTAGTCCTTGGACTTGTAAAATGGAATTTTATGCAAATATGGTCCTTGTACTATCAAAGTTTGGCAAGTTCAACCCTTGTGATAAGTTTAGAAATGTTACAAGATCAGTCCTTAACTTTCACCAAATTACAACTTTGGTCCTTGTCTTAATAATTAACCAAACGGACCTAACTTGTATTATTATCCAAATCCAATCCAATCCTTACCCAGCTGTGGCCCAATCCTTCACCAAGCCCAAATCCAACCCAGTGTTACTAATAACCGGTCAAATAAAGTCAAACACCCAAGAAACCGCCCTCCACTGTAGCACCTTCTCTACCACGATGGCAAACTAAAACCAGGTGGTTTCACCACCTGTTTTCCACCTCACCCTCACCTTTACAGCTCCCTACCAACCCCCTTTACACCTTCACTAACACCAAAATCCAATTAATGCTAGAAACCTGCTTAAAGACTTTTCCCGCCAAAACTGACACTTGGACGATTTGGATGATTTAAGAAGATCCAATGGCTGTAAAATGGTGGGAAAGATTCAGAGTGTCGACAAAAGGTTGAAAAGATCAATATAAAGGGAAAAAAGGTGCAATGGAGAAGACCAAGTAGAATAGCTTAGTGTAGCTTAATTTAGCTTATTTCGTTTTTAAATAAATTAAGTTTATAGTTTATGTTTAAGCTTTCAAATGCTTTGTAATCTAATTTCAGTGTAATAAAAACCTTATTTCAGTTTTAATTTCAGTTAATGTTTACAAATTCAGTTTTTGCTTATTTCCTAGTTCAAACTCTCAAATTAAGCAAATGTTGTTAAAAGTTGTTGTTACTGATTCTCAAGCTCTTATAAGCTCATGACAAAGCTTATAAACTCTTAGAATCCTTAAGAAAACAGTTTTACTTAATAAATCCAAAATCACCAAAAATACCTATAAAATAGTTAAAAATAAAAATCATGGAGAATGATCAAGAAAGCTGAAGCAGAGCTGGTGTTTGGATTGCTTAATGGTTTAGAGCTTCTTGGGAAGCTATAGGGTGTGTTCTAGGTCCTTGGTTCTCATCTTTCATTTTGAATCATCTTGTAAGCCATTTGCTCAATTTTAGCTTTTCACTGTTCAAATGCTCATTTCTGCTTATATCTTTGCTTTTATGCATGTTGGTGTATGATTAGTGAGATTAGAGCTTAATATAACTTGTTTGTTCTTTGGAATTCACAGTTGTTTTAAAATCTCATTTTCACAGTATAGTTAGCTTAATTGAAATTTCTTAGTCTTATGTTGTTAGTGTTGTTATTTAATGTTCCTTTAGTCTTGTTTAGTGATAATATAAGCTCTGTAATATAGTGCATGGTCTTAATCTGTTTCAGTCTTTGAAAATGTTCTAAAACAGTCTCATAAGTAGTGTTTGGAATTGCTTTGTAAACTGTAATAGAGTTTGTTCCAGCTATTGCTTTTACTTGTTTCATGTCACAATAAGTCTTATTAGTCAAGTTAAAGAATAAAATCTAGTCCTAGTTAGTAAAAAGTCAAAATTCCAAATTCTACCCCTTCACAGTCCACTGTTGGGAATTTGAGTTGCGAAAATCATCAAAATAGCTTAGAACTTGTTACTTTAGCTTAATTTCACCATAACTTAGCTTAATATATCATATTCAGTAAGTAGAATCAAGTTAAAGTTCAATAAAGTCAACCTACTTAGTTTTTATAAAAGTCAAATTTTCATATAGTCGTTTTTGAATAAAATGAATAATTTTATATAGGATTAGATATTAGGATTTAGCTCATGCCCTTTTGGGAAATTAATATTTAGCTGCTAAATAAAAATATAAAAATACTAGGTCTTATAAAATTAGCTTATTAATAGCTTATTTTGTAGCTTGTTTTGACCCCTTGTGCAAAAGGTCCCACAATGCACCGAGTTGAGCAAGCTTTTCACAAGCTTGTCATAAGCTCATTAATGAGCCTTAGCTTGTGTACTTTGGTTTTTGTGTAGCCAACCTAGTGTCTCTTTATTCCAAGCTTAGTTTTTCACTTTCCGACTTATTTAATAAGCACGCATTAAGCTTTTGATTGTCCCATTTTCTTGTGCCTTTGCATAATCGGTTGAGATAGCTTAATTAATAAGCTCTTCTGAGCTTATTAGTGACACCAAGCTTGTTCACCTTGGCTTTTTGGAAAACCAACCCACTCATCTCTGTATTCCAATTCTTAGTTTTCAATTCCTAGCTTATATAAGTGCTTAATTTTAGCTATAAGTTGTTTAGAAACCCAACACTTCACTGTGTAAACAGCTTAACTGTGTGCTTATTTTAAGTTATTCATTGCTTATTTCCTATCCAATTTGTTTTTCAAGTGTCATTTTAGCTTATTAAACAGGTTCTTATCTTATTTCAGTTTTCATTTAGCTTATTTAGTAGCTTATATAGCCATTTGATTAATAACTTGAGCTTAGTCTCATTTTTGTTCAACTGTTGATAAAACATTAGCTTAATCTCAGCTTATTTGTAGTTTTATAAAAGTGTTAGTTATAAAAGTGCTTATTTTAGTCTACTTAATAAGTTGCAAAAGAAAATTCCAAAAATTAAATGTTTTACAAAAAGGGAGAGGCAGGGGTCGAACCTGAGACCTCTCCCTTATATGGGTGATAGTGGGTACCTGTATGCCATTGCGCCCTTGGGTCTTTCTCGTTTATATTTGCAATGTTTAATATATAAGGTAGTTTGTCAAGATATAGCTTATTAGCTTATTCGAATTTTTAGTAGCTTATTTGTAGAAGCTGTTACACCATTTGTATTTTTCTTAGACTTGTAATAGTATTAAGTATTTTACAAAAAAGTTTCAGATTTTTATAATTAGTTTTAGTATTTTTAAACATTTAATTAGTGTTTTATAGTATTTAAATCATAATAAATAAAATAATAATCTAAAAAATATAAATCTTTTTTCTAAAATTTTCTTTTGTCATATAGTACGTAAGAAAATTAGTTTTACATTCGTAGGCCTTTTATTTCATAAATTTTACGTTTTTGCTTGCGCTCCAGCGTAATTTTTAAAACGTAACGCTCGTTTTCATTTTAAACCACGTTTTTAGATAATTTGAGTTTACGTTTTAGTTAATATAGTTTATTTAAGTTATTTTATTTTATAAATTCACAAAAACATCATTGTAAAAATAGTGATAGCGTTTATTTAATAGATTTTAACTTTTTAATTTTCTTAATTTGCATTTAAGTCATTGTTATTTGTAAATCTTTTCTTTAGGTAATTTTCCATCAATATCCTTATTGATCACTATCATAGTGATCATTCTATCATCGATCAAGTGTTTATACACCAATTCATCCTCCGTGGGACTTAACGACCGAGAATTCCCTATATTCCTCGATCTTAAATTGCATTGGTGTGTGACTGTTGGTCATTCACAAGTGGCTAGCTGCGTGAGATAACAGCGGTTTTGCACGATCACCTTCCTCCTTGAGAATGAGAGACATGCTATGTTTGAAAAATGGTTCTTAATCGGTTCAAAACCAACGAGGGAGAGACAAGCTCGTCTAATGACTCAACGCCTTCTACTCGAACATCGGAATCACAACCAAAGCCTCACAAGTCATACCCGTGGGAAATGGTAATCACAAACTAATTCCCGATCCTATGTTCAAACAAGGCGATCTTTGATGCACACGTGGGTAACTTCATTAATCAACTAGCTCTTACGATTAGTCAAAACATGAATTCTCTCCCACAAACCAATAACAACCTCAGAACAGCATCTAACCCACACAATCAAGCTACTGTTAAAGATGGGAGGATCGTGGTTGATTCGCTCCCAGACGGTCAAGTTTTCTCACACAAGCTAGCCACTTATGAATGGCTAACCGTAAGAAACTTAAAACAGTCCGGAAACAAATGCAATGAAGATCAGGAGAGTATAGTGTTTCCCCGGGTCGTTATGTCCCAGCGAGCTATGCGATGAATCACCAAACGAATAGTGATCGAGAGATTTGAACGGAAAAGAGATTTGAATGATTATAACTACAGAAAAAGTATATAAATTACAAAGGCTTAAATGCAAATTAAAGAAAATTAAAAAGATAAACTATATTAAATAAACGCTATCACTATTTGCAAAATGATGTTTTTGATTTTTCTTTTATAAAACTTAAATTAAAAACTACGTGACGTACAAAAGAAAAATGTGAAACTGAAACAATATTAATCCTAAAAATATGAAAATGACATTTTTACAATCCTAATGATAAAAGAAAATTTTTAGAAAAAGAAAATTATTTTTAAAACTACTTATCTAATTGTTATTAATTAAAAACTATTTTTAACTATTTAATAATAGCCTAAAATACAAGAAAATATTAAATTAAGCTAGAAAAATTAAATTATGACTTGGAAAAATCTAGAATAACAAAAGAGAATTTTCAAAACTAATTTTGTATTTTTCTGATTATTTTTGTATTTTCTAGGAATTAAAAACTATTTAAAACTACTTAAATTGCTTAAAAATAGAAATTTAACTAAGAAAAATCTGGAAAAATATTTTTTTTGACTTTTTATATTTATCTTAACCTAAGAAAAATGAAAAATTATTTTTTGAAACTTTTCTGAATTATTTGTATTAAATGCTAATTAAAATGGCTTAAAAGCATTTTTAATTAAAGAAAATAACAATGACTTAGAAAAATCTGAAAAATTCAAGATAAGTCTAAAATAATATTATGAATCTAGGAAAATATAAAACAAGGGGTTGTGTGCAATAATATGGAACTGCAATCACAAGTGCTTAAGAATAAGCACTCCAAATAAGCCAAAGAACACAATAAGCCACCAACGATTACGGTCGTAATATGCTATAAATACTCAAAATGAACTAAAACAACTGCTCTAAACCATTGAATTACAAACTACAAAGATTTGGTTATTAGAACTCAAGTGCAAAATCGGTTTGAGGCTACTTGCGACTAAGAATAAGCTACCAAATAATGAGACTCAAAAACCGAGATGGGAACCTACACTAGACCTGGGTGGCTACTTACAAACCAAAGATCAGACCTAGATAAGCTCTTATGAGCTCTGTGCAAGCCCTGCACAAACCTGTGCACACTCAGTATTCACTGAGTTTGTGCACAGGGGAATTAAGACCCAATTCACAAGCTGTTTTCAAGCTTATAAAAAATTTACAAAAATCTACTAAAATGATAATAAGAAAATAGACCAACTGAAGTTTTTAAAACCACAATTTTCACTTGATTTGATCCAGAAATGAAGCAATTAAAAATCAACTCAGTTGGGCTCACAATCACTTTTTCAGCTTTTGACTATTTGACAGATTTGATAAGTTCACTTTTGTGAGATTTGAACTCAATTTGTGGGCTGATCTTGATGTTAAATGATGTAATGAACTTGATCCAATCTATGTCTATGATATCTAAGCACAAAACAAGTGTTTGATTTCACAAAATCTCAACACATATGCAGTTAAGACAGATTTAAGGTGGATTTGACTTTAAGTGTTCAAGTGCACAAATAACAGACTCAAATGAGTCTAACTACTTATATTAAGACTGATAATGCCATTGTCAAGTACAAACAAAGACTCAATCCCAAATGTACACAGATCCAAACACACTGTGCATACTAATTTGCAAATTTAAACCGAACTATACCTTGAATTAGCTAATGCTATTGATCAAACCGAGTTTAATTACTCTAATTACCACTAAATAAACAGACTTAAACCATTTCTAACCACAAATACAAATTATGCGGTGGCTAAAAATGAACTTACAATTATCCTAGCCACAATGGCTTGAAATCAATCAACCAAAACGCAGGATCACTAACCTATTCTAAACCATCACCTAGCTCAATATCAACCCAAATCCATTTCTGCTTCAACCCATATCAATTCTATCTCCATTTTGCCCCAGTTTGACTTTCATTGACCAAAATCCAAAGTTGCTTGAAACTTGAATGTAAGCTTATAAAAGCTATAATAAGCAAACAAGCTTATTTGAAATAAGATAGAGCTACTAGGAGCATTGGTTCTAAGAAATTGAAACTGAATTTTTCAACAGTAGCACAAAAACTTGAAACTATATTAAAACCTTGAATTGATATTAGAAAGTAGGTTACACTGATGAAATAACTTGAGTTTAGTACAACAAAACAAAAGATTACAACTTTAGAGCTTAATTTAAAACATAATTATGAAAACGACATACATAAAAATTTTAGACTAAGTGCTCTCCTCTTTCTTCCTTCTTCTTGCTTCTTTTATACCCAAAAAGACTTCTCTCACCTCTCTGATTAATTCCCACTTGAAATCAAGGCCATTGGATTGCTTGATATAATCTTGGCCGTTGGATTGATTTTGGCGCCAAAATGTGTTTATCAACTGGGAGGGTTGAGTGAGGGGGTTGAAGAAGCATTAAATGCTTCTTGAGTTTGGTGGATGTGGGGGACATGGAAGTGTGAAGGTGGTGGGGGATGGGAGTTGGAGTTTTGCGGTGAGTTGTTGGGGAAGAAGAAAAAGCGGGTGGCTTGTTTGACCAGACATTTGACTTGGGACTATTATATTGAAGGGGGGTCCAAAATGCAGGGGTCCAATTGGTTTGGCAGGGGTCACAAGGGATTGACAGGGTCCAAAGGCTTGTAAAGGTTTTAATACACAAGGACCTATTGTGCAATTTCTGAAAATCAAGGGACCAAGGCTGCCATATTTGCAAAGTTGCTCCAAGGGACCAAAAGTGACAAGCTCCAATAGTACAAGGACCAAACTTGACATTTTCAAATTTCCAAGGACCATTTTTGCCAATTTTTAAACTTGAAGGACCAAATTTGTAATTTCTCAAAACTTTTGATATTTTTCACCAAAGGACTAATTTTGACAACTTATGATTTTAAAAGGACCTTTGGTGATTTTTATTTTGAAATTAAGTGCTCAGGGACTATTTCTGACAACTTTTGAAACTTGGGGGACTGAAACTGCCAATTATGTAAACTTAGCTCATTTTTCATCTGATTTTAAACATTTTGCATCCGAAGCATATAAAATGCAATTTTGATATATTTTCGAGATTTTGATGCATTTACGGGCATTTTAAAGCGTTTTGCGATTCGATTTAACCAAAATGATGAGTATTTACACACTCATCAATCCCCACACTAAACTATTGCTAGTCCCTAGCAATTTTTGAGAAAAACTTAATGGATTTGAATCTCTTTACCAAAAGCCATTACTTACGGAGTAGCCAAATGTTTCGGTTCAAGTAAGAACTATGGTACATCGATAACCATGTGATTTTGAGCAAACCACCGACTTCCAACGGTTTGATTTGTCTTTACGAAATCCGTTTGCTCGGACTAGCCAAATCTTAGATAAATTATCAATATTATCTTTGGTGAGTCGATTCTGAATTATGGTTTTCCATGCTTTACCACAAGCCATAAACTTGCGGGCTAGCCAACTCTTCACTTATAAGGATATGGTGGTGAATACCATACACTTTTGGGCAAATTGCAAGCCGTCAACGGTTTGAGATATCTTTACCAAGAGCCGTTTGCTCTGGATTAGCCAATCATTTTGTTTATTAGACAAAGCGGATGATAACCATTTGAGTAAGTCAAAACACTTACTCGAAAAATTTTGGCCAAAACAGGAATTAGGCGGTATAATTATATGATAAAATTCGTGAGAATTCCCCCACACTTAGAAATGAATATTGCCCTCAATATTCAAAGTACCTACTGTTATGCGGCAAAAAACGTAAAGGGAAATACTACGGCCATTATTTTAAAAGATTTTTTTTTTTTTTTTTTTTTAGAAACTTATATATATACATAACATGTGGGCAACCCCCCCACACACACACATACACTAGGGTGGTAGAAAGATAGAAAGAAATCGAAATATGGGTGAAAACCCATATGGCATACTCTTATTTTTGATTCCCGAGTCGCTAGCTTGACTCGATCCCGCATTATTGGTTCATGGGAAAGTTTGTAGATCCGGGACAACCACGGGAGGAATGTCCTCTCAAAATAATGCTTCAACCGATGACCATTCACTTTAAAGTTTGGACCATCGGGTTGAGATAACTCAATGGTTCCATATGGAAATACTTTAGTGATGGTAAATGGTCCGGACCGGTAGGATTTTAGTTTTCAGAAAATCTTCAATCTTGAATTGAAAAGAAGGACTCGATCACCGGCGTTGAAAACGCGGTTTTGATTTTGAGTCATGAATCTTCTTTGTCTTTTGTTTGTAGATCAAAGAGTTCTCGTAAGCTTGATCACGGAGTTCATTTAATTCATTCATTTGAACTTTCCGGTGATCACCGGTATCTGAATATCAAAGTTGGCATGCTTCAGGCCCGTATGCCTTGTGCTCAAGCTCAACCGGCGGATGACATGCCTTCCGTATACAAGCTTGTATGGAGTGCACCCGATGGGTGTTTTATAAAATTTGTCACGGAAGGCCAGTCGTCATCTAACTTATCCGACCAAGAGGCACGGTTTTAGCCTCTTGTCCTTTCAAGAATTCTTTTAATCCCCGGTTGCAAACTTCCACTTGCCCACTTGTTTGGGGTGGTATGCGATGAGAGGCGGTGAGTTACACCATATTTTGCATGACTCTATCAAATTGGTCATTGCGAAATCGTACCACGATCACCGATTATAGCTCGTGGAGTTCCAAACCTAGCAAAAGAGATTTTAAGAATTTCACAACAACTCGGGCATCGTTGGTAGGCAAAGCCTTAGCTTCAACCCATTTTGACAAATAGTCAACGACCACGAGTATGTATTTATTACCGCGAGAAGAAGAAATGGCCCCATAAAGTCAATGCCCCGGATGTCAAAAATCTCACACACTTGAATGGCGTTTCGGCATTTCATTTCTTTATGAGATATTCCGTGGCGTTGACAAGCGTCGCGAGTTTTGACAAATTCATGGGCATCCTTGTAAATCGTGGGCCAATAGAATCGGAATCAAACACCTTCTTGGCGGTGTAGTTGGGGCTATGATGTCCCCAAGGGTCGAAATGGCGGGCCTTGAGAATGTCATTGGCTTCTTGACCATACACACATCGCCGGATGACTTGATCCGCACAAATTTTGAACAAGTAGGGTCGTCCCGAGTAATGTTTCACATCTTTAAAGAATTTGTTTTTCCGTTGGGACGACATCCCTTTTACCACAAAGTTACCCGCATGGTAATTTGCAAAGTCGACAAACCATGGGGTAGAAGAGTCTCCGAAAAGAAACCACATTGATTGTTTGAGAGGAAATGTTTCGTTTATTTCCTTTTCTCGAACACATCTTGGTGAGGGTTTTCTAGGCGGACGAGATGATCGATAGCTGAGTTCTCGGCTCCTTTTTATCACGTATAATGATATCAAATTCTTGTAGGAGGAGAACCCAGCGGAGCAATCTCGGCTTTGCATCTTGTTTTGCAAAGAGATATTTGAGGCCGAGTGATCCGTATATACCACGCACTTGGTCAAGATAAGGTATGGCGAAACTTTTCAAGCGCATACACCACGACTAATAATTCTTTTTACGTAGTGGTGTAATGGGTTTGAGCTTGATCATAGTTTTACTTGCGTAGTGGATAGGTGAAAGTGCTTGGTTTTCGTTGCCCCAAGACTGCACGATAGCAAAATCACTTGCATCGCACATGAGCTCAAAGGGTAAGTCGATCGGGCAACTAGAATGGGTGCTTCCGTAAGCTTTTTCTTTAGTGTTTCAAAAGCTTGATGCACTCGGGAGAAAAGATAAAAGGAGCATCTTTTTCGAGAAGATGGGTCATAGGCGGCGATTTTAGAAATCTTGTATGAATCTACGATAAAACCGGCATGACCTAGAAAACTCCTAATACCTTTGACGGTAGTAGGATGAGGTAATTTAGCAATAACATCAACTTTTGCTCTATCTACCTCAATCCCATTTTTGAAATCTTATGGCCAAGGACTATGCCTTCTTTGACCATAAAGTGGCTCTTCTCCCAATTTAGACAAAGATTGGTGTCTTCACACCGTTGAAGCATTTTTCTAAATGGGAGAGACATGTATGAAACGAGTCCCCAATGACCGAGAAGTCATCCATAAACACCTCCATTGTTTCCCGATCATGTCGTGGAAAATTGCCATCATACATCGTTGGAGCGTGCGGGGAGCATTACATAAGCCAAAAGGCATACGTGCAGTAGGCAAATGTCCGTATGGGCGGTGAATGTGGTCTTTTCTTGATCCAACGGATCAATGGGGATCTGAAAGTAACCCGAGAAACCATCAAGGAAACAATAGTATTCGTTCCTGCTAATCTCTCAAGCATCGATCCATGAAGGGTGAGGAAAATGGTCTTTACTGGTGGCTTCGTTTAACTGCGATAGTCAATACACACACGCCATCTCGTAACCAATCGAGTTGGAATTAACTCGTTTTCTTCATTTGTGACAACAGATTATGCCACCCTTTTAGGAAAGCAATGAATTGGGCTAACCCGAGGACTATCGAGATCGGGTAAATTAAACCGGCATCAAGAAGTTTGAGAACCTCTTGTTTGATAACCTCATGAATCTTAGGATTCACCCTTCTACGATGTTGAATTCTTGGTTTGAAGTCATCCTCCATTAAGATTTTGTGAGTACAAAACTCGGGGTTGATACCCTTAATGTCGGAGAGTTTCAAGCAATTGCTTGCTTATGTGACTTCAAGACCTTTATGAGCGTTTTCTCCTCCTCGGTCAAGTCTTTAGCAATTATGACGGGTAATTTATCATCACCCTCCAAGAATGCATACTCGAGATGAGGAGGTAGGTCCTTAAGTTCAACCTCGGGAAATTCTTGATGAGAAGTTTGTCTTGATTTGATTTCCTCAATCGTGATTTCTTTTGGAGGAGTGAAGGTAATGGATCTTCATTTAACAATTGCTCAAGATAAAGAATATCTCCTCCGAATCATAAACACCATCAATTCTAGGCGGAATTGATTCATCGATAACAAGAAACTCATCGATCTCTTCAAGAAAGAAGTCACCTCCTCAAGCGGGTGAGAGAGGGGAAGAGTCGGCTATGATAGGTTTAGAAGATGTGGTGGAATCCCTCACTCACGAATTATGAAGATAACCAAGAAACTCTTGAGTACTCCTCGAAGCAATATCAATTAAATCGACTCGATTAAGCGATTCAATATCATAATTTGAGGAGTACCTCAAGTTTGATCAAGGTTAAAGGTATGACTTCATTACCCAGCGTAAAGTGATTTCTTGCTCAAATACTCAATAAGAGCACGGCCCGTTCTCGGGAATCCTCGTCCAACAATGAGAGGAACCCGATGATCGACATCGAAATCAACAACCACAAAATCGGTGGAAAATGGAACTTTCCTACTTTCACAAATACATCCTCGGCGATGCCAAGAGGACGCGATATAGAACGATCGCAAGCTCAAGAGTCATGCGGTAGGAATAAGTTCGGAAGAAAGCTTCTTCCACATGAATAAGGCATCAGTTGATGCTTGCACCAAGATCGGCAAGGGCAAAGCATTCAATCATCCGGAAAAAAACAAGGAAGAAGAAATTTTCAGGGATCTCCTAGCTTCTCGGAAGCTTCTTTATGAAACGGTGGCGGTTCTCGTTCAAAAGAGTCTTAGCCATTTCAAGCGACTTTTCCTTGTTGCTCAACATATGTTTGAGAGTAGATGCAAACTTGGGCATCGGCATGATGGCATCCATAGCTTATGTCAAAATGTAGTTCTTGGAAATTTTGAAAGAATTTTCCATTTGATGACTAGCTTTTTCGTGGAGTTTTGCTCATTTAAGCGTGAGGGTAAGGAATAGAAGTTTTGGATTTGGGGTTACCAACTGGAGGTTCAAAACAACTCGTGTTTGGTCTTGGGTTTCGGGACAACCCGAGGATGGACATTCTTTGGTACCTCCGTTATTAGTAGGAAGTTCCTTGTCCTTCGTCGCCTCGGGTTCACTTTCCACTACCTTCGGGAGAGAAGAAGAAGAGGTAGTAGGAATAGCGGGTCCATCATAAAGCACCACTTGGTTGTGATCGCCTTTGCATCTTCCCTCGGGTTAGCGATCGTGTTGCTCGGAAGTTTTCACGAGCCCGAGGGTCGATCATTTAAAGACTTCTTAATGTCGAAATCGGCTAACCAACAACCTATTCATTTCCTCTTGGGATTTCATGAATTGTTTCAACAACTCATCGGATGATGGTCCGGTTGGAACAATGGCTTGATTTTGCAGGAAAATTCGGCCTCTATTGTTTGGATTAGGGCCTTGATTTTGGAAATTTCCTTGATTATTGCCATGAAAATACCACAGGTTGAAATTTCCACGACACAGGTTTCGTTGAAATTTCCTTGGTGTTGGAAATTTTGATTACGATTTTGAAAACCGTTGTTTGGACTAAAATTACCTTGGTTTTGAAAACCTTGGTTTGGTCTATTCGATTTTGATTACGGTTTTGGTTTTGGTTGAAACCGGAGGTCCAGGGTAGGGGTTAGGGCGGTGGTTCGGTGCAGCAGGAGCACGATATTGGTTGCCTCCTGATTAGAAATCCGCCCACATTAGCTTCAAAGGGTTACCATCGGTGGCCATACAATTGTAGTAAGCATGGGGACCACCACAAGTAACACGACTTCCACTTTCTTAACTTGAAAGGAGGTGAAGTTTGTGGAAAAAGACTTTCTTTTGGTTGGAGAGAACCAAAGCTTGAATTGCTTCAGTGAGTTTGTCAATCTTAGCATCGGTGCTAGATTGGCTCACAGGCGATAAATAGAAGGACCAACAACGACTTGGGAAACAACCGAAACGCTTAGTGCGGTCGGACTTTAGACTTGTTTTCAATGATCGCTAAAGCTTCTTTGACGGTTTGTTAAGAAATTTCCTCCGGCGGAGGAATTGAAGAATCTTGATCGATTGACTCACTCCATTATAGAAAGTATCAAGTTGCATCAACTCGGAGAAACCGTGGTGAGGACATTTGCGAAGCAATTCCTTAAAATGATCCCACGATTCAGCAAGGATTCATCAAACTTTTGAGTGAACTTGATGATTTCATTTTAAGACTTGTGGTTTTGGAAGGTGGATAAAATTCATTCACAAATTTCTTCACGGTCTTCCCATGTCTCAATTGGTGAGGGGTTATTTTTCAAGCCAAATCTAGGCTTGTCCTCTAGAAAATGGGAGCAGAAGAAGCTTAACAACATCGGTAGGGACATTCTTGTATTTGATGGTAGATGAAATCTTGTTAAACCATCGAATATGAGCATGAGGATCATCCGCTCAAAACCATAGAGTGACTTAAGGTTACAAGATTGATAACCGGTTTGAGTTCAAAATTTTCACCACAATGGTGGGATAACAATAACATCTCCATACCGTCGATGGGTGCACGGAGAAGCTCACACATAGGACGTTCTTCCGCCATGATAGCGGAGTAGTGTGAGCGATCCGGATCTCGGATCCGATGATGGAGCGAAAGTCTCTGGACACGCCTTCTTGGAATCTTGACAAGCTCACGAAATGGGCTCACAGATCTAGAAGAGCGAGTGCGCATACACTAGAGTTAACTCTAAGAAATCTCAGAGTTAAGGAGAGGAATGGGAATTATGAAAATATTTTATGAAAATGGGGTGAGAAGAATCTTTTTGGGTTTTCTGGTTCTGATAAGTAGATATAACAACAAATCCAATCAAAACAAAATCGAGGCAAAACAACAGTGAACTTAAACCAATAATCGCAAGATCAATGGCTTCTTTGAAAAAGGTACACCAATCACAAGGACACAAAGGCAAGTTTTAAATCTTTGGTTCGGGAACTTATTATGGTCGTACCCCCAGTTAGGTAGTAAACTGCCTTGGTTTGCGGTGGTAATCTTTTATGTTTTATTATTAAACAAAAGCGACAAATCTTTTTGTATTTTATCTTTGATATATATATAGAAACAAAAGGAAAATATTTTTGTGTTTTATCGTTTTGGATGTTTTGGGTTTTGGATTTTTATAAGAAAATATATATATATAGATAGATGGATGGTATGAACAAAGTGAATATTCAAATCACTAATACGCTAAGCGGAAGATAATCAAGCCTGACTCCCGTGGCGCCAAAATTTGATTCGCTCCCAGACGGTCAAGTTTTCTCACACAAGCTAGCCACTTGAATGGCTAACCGTAAGAAACTTAAAAGCAGTCCGGAAACAAATGCAATGAAGATCGGAGAGTATAGTGTTTCCCAGGTCGTTATGTCCCAAATGAGCTATCGATGAATCACCAAACGAATAGATCGAGAGATTTGAACGGAAAAGAGATTTGAATGATTATAACTACAGAAAAAGTCTATAAATTACAAAGGCTTAAATGCAAATTAAAGAAAATTAAAAAGATAAACTATATTAAATAAACGCTATCACTATTTGCAAAATGATGTTTTTGATTTTTCTTTTATAAAACTTAAATTAAAAACTACGTGACGTACAAAAGAAAAATGTGAAACTGAAACAATATTAATCCTAAAATATGAAAATGACATTTTACAATCCTAATGATAAAAGAAAATTTTTAGAAAAAGAAAATTATTTTAAAACTATTTATCTAATTGTTATTAATTAAAACTATTTTAACTATTTAATAATAGCCTAAAATACAAGAAAATATGAAATTAAGCTAGAAAAATGAAATTATGACTTGGAAAATCTAAAATAACAAAAGAGAATTTTCAAAACTAATTTTGTATTTTTACGATTATTTTGTATTTTCTAGGAATTAAAACTATTTAAAACTACTTAAATTGCTTAAAAATACAAATTTAACTAAGAAAAATCTGGAAAAATATTTTTTTTGACTTTTTATATTTATCTTAACCTAAGAAAAATGAAAAAATATTTTTTTGAAACTTTTCTGATTTATTTGTATTAAATGCTAATTAAAATGGCTTAAAAACTGTTTTAATTAAAGAAAAATAGCAAACTGACTTAGAAAAATGATCCGTGCAAAACCGTCAAGTTTTCTCACTCAAGTCGGCCACTTGTGAATGGCCGACCGTAAGAAACTTAAAACGGTTTGAGCACGAACTCAATGAAGATCAGGGGAGTATAGTGTTTCCCCGGGTCGTTATGTCCCAAATGAGTATCTGATGGATCGCTGACGATATAGTGATCGAGAGATTTGAGCGGAAAAGATGGATTTGATATGATTATAACTACGAAAAAGACAACAAATTATAGAGGCTTAAATGCAAATTAAAGGAAATTAAAAGATAAGAAATATTAAATAAACGCTATCACTATTTTTAAAATTGATGAGCGTTTAAAACTTTAAAACTACGTTTAAATAAAATTACGTAAGCGTACAAAATAAAAGTGAGATCTAAAAATAAAAGTCCTAAAAATATGAAAATGATATTTTACAAACCTAATGATAAAGAAAATTTATAGAAAAAGAAAATTATTTTTATAACTATTTAATTAATTATTATTAATTAAAACTATTTTAACTATTAAATAATAACCTAAAATACAAGAAAATAGGAAATAAAGCTAGAAAAATAAAATTATGACTTAGAAAAATCTAAAATAACAAAGAGATTTTCAAAACTATTTTGTATTTTTACGATTATTTTCTATTTTCTAGGAATTAAAAACTATTTAAAACTAATTAAATTGCTTAAAATACAAATTTAACTAAGAAAAATCTAGAAAAATATTTTTTGGCTTTTATATTTATCTTAACTTAAGAAAAATGAAAAATATTTTTTGAAACTTTTCTTAATTTTTGTATTAAATGCTATTTAAAATGCTTAAAAACTGAATTAAATGCAGAAAAATAGCAAACAGACTTGGAAAAATATGAAAATTTCAGGAAAAGTCTAAAATATTATTAGGAATCTAGGAAAATGGAAAAACAGGTGGTTATGTGGAGGATTATGCAGCGCTAAGTCAAGTGCTTAGAAATAAGCACTTGAAATAACAAATGGTCTGGCGCACACCAAACTATAATGAAGCTTGAATAAGCTAAAAGAACTCTAAAGCAACTAAAATCAACAAGCCATAACCCTGGATTGCAAGATACCAAGATTTGGCTTATTTGAGATTATAAGTTAAAACGGATCTGAGGCGACTTTGGACTAGAGAATAAGCACTTGAATAAGCTGGAAACTAAAAAGCAAATGAAAGAACTTAAACTAGACCTGGCCAAGAATGTCTAAACCAAAGACCAGACCATGAAGAGCTGTTATGAGCACTGTGACAAGCATGCAAGATCTGCACAAAACACATGCGATTAAGTTATACTGCACAGGCATATAAGCCCTCATTCACAAGCCTTTTTGAGACTTCTAAAAAATTCACAAAATTATACAAAAATGCTAATGAGAAATTAGACCAACATGAGATTTTAAAACATCAAGTTTCACTTGTTGTGGCTCAAAAATGAGCTCATGAAAATTCCTCTAGGTGGGTCAAACCGATTTGTTGCAAATTTTGACTTTTGACAAAAGCGAAAAGTTGACTTTAATGAGATTTGATCTAGATTTGTGAACGAAAATGATATATTATGATGAAATAAAAGCTGAAGCAAGCTAGTTCTATGAATTTTGAACACAAAATAAGCTTTTGAACTTGTAAAACTCAACGATTAGCGATTAAGAAAGATATAATGTGAAGTTGACTTAGGGCTGTGCGAGACTCAAGTTTATGACGCAATGAGCTAAAATAAGCCAACCAAGCATGAGACAACGAGATACCAAGCACGAAACTAGCCTCTAATGCGGTTTGTGACAAATCAAACACACTTATATTATTTGTTTTGCAAGTAAATTGAGATAACCACAGATTTAGCTAAAGCAAACATTTAAACCGACCTAAACTATCCTAAATACAACTTAAATAGCGGTTTGAACAGTTTAAGACTACAAATACAAATACAAATACAATATGCAAAATGGATGAAAAAGCGAAATTGAGAATGCTACTCACATGTGTCGATTTGTTTGCGAGGCCAAAACAAAACCCAAGATCACTTATACTAAGCTATTTCCAACCCAATACCAGCATTGCATCTACCATTATCCATTTCCCAAACCAACTGCACCCAGTTTGACTTTTGTTGACTATAATTGAAAATTGTTTGAAACTATTTCCCAAGCTAATCAAAAGCTATAATAAGCTTAAATTAATTTGTTTGAATGAGAAAAGAAGCTATTGGAAGCTTTAATATAGGCACATGAGTTTGAAAATTCCAACAGTAATCACAAGCACATAAATTTTAACCAAACTTTGAAATGGATTCTTAAAAACTGATTACAATGATAAAGTAACTCTAGTTTTGATCATAGAAACAAAAGATTACCTATTTTAAGCTAAACTAATACATTGATAAGAAAAACGACATTAAGAAAACTTAAAACTAAATTCTACTCTCCCTTTCTTGCTTCATCTGCTTCCTTTTATACACCCTCTGATTTCTCTCTCATTTCTGAGCATATCCCACCATAAATCTGGACCATTGGATCACTTCAAGTAGTATTGGCCGTTTGATTGGTTTTGGCGGGAAATGAGTATTAAGCCAGTTGGGAGGGTTGAGTGTGATGAGGGGGGATGCAATTAATGATTTTTGTAGTTTGGTGATGTGGAGTGATAAGGTGGGTGGAAACATGAGCTGGAGGAGGGGGGATGGAGTGTAAGCAGGGATTTGCAGGCATGGTGGGTGAAGAAGACCTTTTTTGGCGCGTTTGGTTTTGTTTGACCATTGGTTTGACCGGGGTAATAATAGAAGGGGGGTCAAAATGGTAAAGGTCCAAAGGCTATGGCAGGGGGGTTGGGTTTTTGGCAGGGTCCATTTGTGTTTGTGACAAGGCCAATGGGTGCAAAGAGTTAATAATCACAAGGACCTAGTTGCAATTTCTGAAAAATACAAGGACCTATTCTGCCAATTATGCACAGTTGATCCAAGGGCCAAAAGTGACAAGCTTCCATAATACAAGGACCAAACTTGACATTTTCAATTTTCCAGGGGCCATTTTTGCCAATTTTCAAACTTGAAGGACCAATTTTGTAATTTCTCAAAGCTTTTGATATTTTTCACCAAAGGACTAATTTTGACAACTTATGATTTTAAAAGGACCTTTGGTGATTTTTCTTTGAAATTATGTGCTCGGGGACTATTTCGACAATTTTGAAACTTGGGGGCTGAAAGCGCCAATTATGCAAACTTAGCTCATTTTCATCGATTTTGAACATTTTGCATCGAAACATATAAAATGCAATTTTGAGATATTTTCGATATTTTGATGTATTTAAAGCATTTTTAAGCGTTTTGCGATTCAGTTAACCAAAATGATGAGTATTTACACACTCATCAATCCCCACACTAAACTATTGCTAGTCCTAGCAATCTTTTGAGAAAAACTTAATGGATTTGAATCTCTTTACCAAAAGCCATTACTTACGGAGTAGCCAAATGTTTCGGTTCAAGTAAGAACCATGGTACAGATAACCATGTGATTTTGAGCAAACCACCGACTTCAACGGTTTGATTTGTCTTTACCGAAGCCGTTTGCTTCGGACTAGCCAACTCTTAGATAAATTATCAATATTATCTTTGGTGGTGATTACCAATTATGGTTTTCCATTGCCTTTACCACAAGCCATAAACTTGCGGGCTAGCCAACTCTTCACTTTTAAGGATATGGTGGTGAATACCATACAATTTTGGGCAAATTGCAAGCCGTCAACGGTTTGAGATATCTTTACCAAGAGCCGTTTGCTCTGGATTAGCCAATCCTTTTGTTTTTAGACAAAGTGGATGATAACCAAATGAGTCGATGTAAAACACTTACTCCAAAAAAAATTGGCCAAAAGGAGAATTAGGCGGATAATACATATTTAAAATTCGTGAAATTCCCCCACTTAGAAATGAATATTGCCCTCAATATTTAAAGTACCGGCGGTTATGCGAAACAAAAAACGTGAAAGGAAATACTACGGCCATTTAGAAAGTTTTTTTTTTTTTTTTTTTTTTTTTTTTTATATACACAATATGTGGGGCAACCCCCACACTAGGGTGGTAGAAAGATAGAAAGAAGTCGAAATATGGGTGAAAACCCATATGGCATGCTCTTGTTTTTGATTCCCGAGTCGCTAGCTTGACTCGACCCGTATTCATTTGTTCATGGGAAAGTAGCGTGGAAGAGACAATCTCCATCGGACTTTCGTTCAAGATGTTTGGACAAACATTTGAAGCACGAAAGTTCCACACCGATGAGATATATTCCGGTTCAAGATAATGATACATGGAAATGCGGGATCAAAATAATGTCTTCATTCGAAGGAGTGAAGAGCAGGAGAAGTGACGAGAATATATGAAGAAAGAAAGAAAATCATGATAGAAATCATGACTAACTCTTCATCCTCAATAGGAGAATTCATAGTTTCATGAATCTCATCGGTTAAGCTTGCTTGATCAAGACATATTATGGGGTGTCTAGATCAAAGTAGAAATTATCATACTCCGGAGAGATATGATATGAGTGAGTTCATCGAGAACTCCATGAAGGTGAATGAATCATATTCGAATTGATATGAGTGGGTTCACCGGTGAACTCCTCCAATGTACATGATTCATAATCGGGAGAGAATTATGAGAATGAAAAGTGGTACGCCACTAATCTTCTCTCCATATTATCAAAACAGAAGGCTTTCATTTCGGATTAGAATCATCGGAAAGAATGTCACTACCCTTAATGGGGATAGGAGATGAAATTGGTTTCTCTTTGAAAGCCTCGATTTTAGAAATGAGAAAGACCGACATTCAATAATGTAAGGCGAAGAGCTTCATCTTTGATCTCGATGTCGATAACTTCATCATTCTCTTCTTCTAAGCTAACAAGCTCGGAAGGTAAATCTTCCACATAAGCGATGTCTCCACAAGATAACGAATCATCATCATCGAATCGGAGAACATCTCAACATGATCTGTTTGGAAGACAAGAGGATGAGGATATCACACAAATGCTCGAGAATTCCTGTGACTCTCTTGGGATTGGGACAAGGTTCTCAACACTAGACTTTATGAATTCGTCCGATTCCTTTTCGTGAACAGTGTCAAGATGCTCGTCCCCGTACTCGGAGAGTGAGTGGGAGCTTGGTGTGATAGCGATTGTTTGAGATGGAATCTCAGCTATTTGGGATATCAACCGACGAGGGAGTTGAGAAATATTATCTTTAAAGGATAAAACTCTCCTCGTCATCGTCATATAGAGCTGCCTTGAGAAATTGGGAACGCATTAGAGCCGCATGCTCTAGGACTAATAATTCTTCCCTAGATTTACGGGCCTCTCGTTCTTCTCGTTCTTGACCACAATTCTCCTATGGTCTTTTCACCACTCACTTGATTCTTAAAGTTACTAATCATATCATCAAGTGTTTTCATTGTGGTTTCAAAATCTTGGGACATTTCTTGAGATAACGGCTCGGTGGAGTTTGAACCGTATGGTCTTGTGGAGATTGGAAATTGTCAAACACGAGAGAGTCATGATTGTTACAAGGAAATGGATTCCTATTTGACAATCGAGTGAAGTGGGGACCTCCACAGTACTCACAATAAAAACTGTTGAGTCGGGGCTGGTGGATCATATGGATTTTGGTCATAACTAAAGCTCGAGCATTACCGAAAAGCTGTTCATAGACAAGCGTGTTTCGGATTGACACTCAAATCCTTGGTGAGGACCTCCACAAAATTCACAGCAGTAATGTTGGTTATATGAAGATAGGTCGGTGTGGTGGGTAATTGGAAAAGTTTGAGGGTCGTTAAATGAGTTCGATTAGGATCATAATCAAATGAATTCCTCGAACCACAAAACAAACAACTCCGTTATGAGTATCATTACCACATTGTACACACGTACACCAACGACGAGGTGAACCAAAAAGAGGCTCACCACAACCGACACAAGGAATAAACGATTGCATTTGAGAGTAATGAGAAAGAATCGGTTCATTCAAAGAATCAACAAAGCCAACATGGTGATCCAAATGACTATCAAGTCTCGAAGAACATTTTGAAAAATCGGGAGGTGGGACAAGTGGTGTGCTCAGAGCTAGCAATTTTCACCACTTCCGTTATGGTCTCCGGTTCTTGAGCGGGTTCATCGGGTTGTGGCGGATGGTCGGAAAAACTTGGAGAATCATCGAGAGTTATCGATAATTCGCACCAATAACAATATTTTCTTGCACCCGTCCTTCCACATCGCTTGCATAAACAATCCGGATTCGACAATAGAGTTGATCCCTTCCATACGGCTTTTGCGGTGGAAACAACGAGGATAATCGATCGTCGCCATGAGAATTAAGCATGTAGAGGGTTAAAGAAATAGAATTAAGCGGTTTTGAGGTTAAAGAAGAGTAGAATCAAAGCAGTGCGAGGGGTAAGAGAAATAGAATCATACGGATAAGAGGAATGAGAAGAGTATTTTTGTATTTTTATAAGAAAATATAAATATATGTAGATGGATGGTATGAACAAAGAGTGAATATCCAAATCACTAATCTGCTAGACGGAAGATAATCGAGACTGACTCCCGGCGGGCGCCAAAAATTTGATCCGTGCAAAACCGTCAAGTTTTCTCACTCAAGCCGGCCACTTGTGAATGGCCGACCGTAAGAAACTTAAAACGGTTTGAGCACGAACTCAATGAAGATCAGGGGAGTATAGTGTTTCCCCGGGTCGTTATGTCCCAGCGAGCTATGTAATGG
Source organism: Chrysanthemum lavandulifolium (assembly GCA_022545495.1). Classification (NCBI taxonomy): domain Eukaryota; kingdom Viridiplantae; phylum Streptophyta; class Magnoliopsida; order Asterales; family Asteraceae; genus Chrysanthemum; species Chrysanthemum lavandulifolium. Next base: position 72,443,265 of record CM040246.1, read on the forward strand.
ATCACCCAACGTATAGTGATCGAGAGATTTGAACGGAAAAGATGGATTTGATATGATTATAACTACAGAAAAAGCCAACAAATTACAGAGGCTTAAATGCAAATTAAAGGAAATTAAAAAGATAAGAAATATTAAATAAACGCTATCACTATTTTTAAAATTCATGAACGTTTAAAACTTTAAAACTTACGTTTAAATAAAATTACGTAAACGTACAAAATAAAAAGTGAGATCTAAGAAATAAAAGTCCTAAAAATATGAAAATGACATTTTTACAAACCTAATGATAAAATAAAATTTATAGAAAAAGAAAATTATTTTTTTATAACTATTTAATTAATTATTATTAATTAAAAACTATTTTTAACTATTAAATAATAACCTAAAATACAAGAAAATAGGAAATAAAGCTAGAAAAATAAAATTATGACTTAGAAAAATCTAAAATAACAAAATAGAATTTCCAAAACTATTTTTGTATTTTTCTGATTATTTTTCTATTTTCTAGGAATTAAAAAACTATTTAAAACTAATTAAATTGCTTAAAAATACAAATTTAACTAAGAAAAATCTAGAAAAATATTTTTTTGGCTTTTTATATTTATCTTAACTTAAGAAAAATGAAAAAATATTTTTTTGAAACTTTTCTTAATTTTTTGTATTAAATGCTATTTAAAAATGCTTAAAAACTGAATTAAATGCAGAAAAATAGCAAACAGACTTGGAAAAATTTGAAAATTTCAGGAAAAGTCTAAAATATTAGGAAAAATGGAAAAACAAGTGGTTATGTGGAGGATTATGCAACTGCTAAGTCAAGTGCTTAGAAATAAGCACTTGAAATAAGCAAATGGTCACAACTGCACACCAAACTGTAACAGAAGCTTGAATAAGCTAAAAGAACTCTAAAGCAACTAAAATCAACAAGCCATAACCCCTGGATTGCAAGATACCAAGATTTGGCTTATTTGAGATTATAAGTTAAGAACAGATCTGAGGCCAACTTTGGACTAGAAAATAAGCACTTGAATAAGCTGGAAACTAAAAAGCAAATGAAAGAACTTAAACTAGACCTGGCCAAGAATGTCTAAACCAAAGACCGCACCATGAAGAGTCATTATGAGCACCGTGACAAGCATGCAAGATCTGCACAAAACACAATGCAAATTAAATTGTTACTGCAGGGCATATAAGCCCTCATTCACAAGCCTTTTGAGACTTCTAAAAATTCACAAAATTATACAAAATGCTAATGAGAAATTAGACCAACATGAGATTTTAAAACATCAAGATTCACTTGTTGTGGCTCAAAATGAGCTCATGAAAATTCCTCCTAGGTGGGTGGCGATTTGTTGCAAATTTTGACTTTTGACAAAAGCGAAAAGTTGACTTTAATGAGATTTGATCTAGATTTGTGAACCGAAAATGATATATTATGATGAAATAAAAGCTGAAGCAAGCTAGTTCTATGAATTTTGAACACAAAATAAGCTTTTGAACTTGTAAAACTCAACGATTAGCGATTAAGAAAGATATAATGTGAAGTTGACTTAGGGCCTGTGCAGACTCAAGTTTATGACTGCAATGAGCTAAAATAAGCCAACCAAGCATGAGACAACAGATACCAAGCACAGAACTAGCCTCTAATGCAGTTTTGACAGCAAATCCAAACACACTTATATTCAACTGTTTTGCAAGTAAATTGAGATAACCACAGATTTAGCTAAAGCAAACATTTAAACTGACCTAAACTATCCTAAATACAACTTAAATAGCAGGTTTGAACAGTTTAAGACTACAAATACAAATACAAATACAATATGCAAAATGGATGAAAAGCGAAATTGAGAATGCTACTCACATGTGTCCAATTTGTTTGCGGCCAAAACCAAAACCCAAGATCACTTATACTAAGCTATTTCCAACCCAATACCGACATTGCATCTACCATTATCCATTTCCCAAACCAATCGCACCAGTTTGACTTTTGTTGACTATAATTGAAAATTGTTTGAAACTATTTCCCAAGCTAATCAAAAGCTATAATAAGCTTAAATTAATTTGTTTGAATGAGAAAAGAAGCTATTGGAAGCTTTAATATAGGCACATGAGTTTGAAAATTCCAACAAGAATCACAAGCACATAAATTTTAACCAAACTTTGAAATGGATTCTTAAAAGCGATTACAATGATAAAGTAACTCTAGTTTTGATCATAGAAACAAAAGATTACCTATTTTAAGCTAAACTAATACATTGATAAGAAAACGACATTAAGAAAACTTAAAACTAAATTCTACTCTCCCTTTCTTGCTTCATCTGCTTCCTTTTATACACCCTCTGATTTCTCTCTCATTTCTGAGCATATCCCACCATAAATCTGGACCATTGGATCACTTCAAGTAGTATTGGCCGTTTGATTGGTTTTGGCGGGAAATGAGTATTAAGCCGATTGGGAGGTTGAGTGTGATGAGGGGGGATGCAATTAATGATTTTTGTAGTTTGGTGATGTGGAGTGATAAGGTGGGTGGAAACATGAGCTGGAGGAGGGGGATGGAGTGTAGCGAGTGTTGCGGGCATGGTGGGTGAAGAGACCTTTTTGGCGCGTTTGGTTTTGTTTGACCATTGGTTTGACCGGGGTAATAATAGAAGGGGGGTCAAAATGGTAAAGGTCCAAAGGCTATGGCAGGGGGGTTGGGTTTTTGGCAGGGTCCATTTGTGTTTGTGACAAGGCCAATGGGTGCAAAGAGTTAATAATCACAAGGACCTAGTTGCAATTTCTGAAAAATACAAGGACCTATTCTGCCAATTATGCAAAGTTGATACAAGAGCTAAAAGTGACAAGCTTCCATAATACAAGGACCAAACTTGACATTTTCAATTTTCCAGGGGCCATTTTTGCCAATTTTCAAACTTGAAGGACCAATTTTGTAATTTCTCAAAGCTTTTGATATTTTTCACCAAAGGACTAATTTTGAAAACTTATGATTTTAAAAGGACCTTTGGTGATTTTTCTTTGAAATTATGTGCTCGGGGACTATTTCGACAATTTTTGAAACTTGGGGACCGAAGCGCCAATTATGCAAACTTAGCTCATTTTTCATCGATTTTGAACATTTGCATCCGAAACATATAAATGCAATTTTGAGATATTTTCGATATTTTGATGCATTCGAGCATTTTAAACGTTTTGCGATTCAGTTAACCAAAATGATGAGTATTTACACACTCATCAAAAAATCTAAAAAATTCAAGATAAGTCTAAAATAATATTATGAATCTAGGAAAAATATAAAAACAAGGGGTTGTGTGCAAGAATATGGAACTGCAATCACAAGTGCTTAAGAATAAGCACTCCAAATAAGCCAAAGAACACAATAAGCCACCAACTAATTACAGAAGCTGTAATATGCTATAAATACTCAAAATGAACTAAAAACAACTGCTCTAAACCATTGAATTACAAACTACAAAGATTTGGTTATTAGAACTCAAGTGCCAAAATCAGTTTTGAGGCCTACTTGCAGCCTAAGAATAAGCTACCAAATAAGCTGAGACTCAAAAACCAGAGATGGGAACCTACACTAGACCTGGGTGGCTACTTACAAACCAAAGATCAGGCCTAGTGATGCGTGCCAAACAGTCAAGCTAAATCACTCAAGCCTGCCACTTGTGAATGGCAGACCGTGATCAGCTTAAAATTGCTCAAGCACGAATGCAATGAAGATCTGAGGAGTATAGGGTTTCCCGGTCGTTATGTCCCAAATATCTATGATGGATTATCAAGCGAAAAGTGATCGAAAATTTGAGCGAAAAGGTTTGAATTGATTATAACTACGAAAAAACCAACAAATTACAACGGCTTAAATGCAAATTAAAGAGAATTTAAAAGATAAAAACTATTAAATAAACGCTATCACTATATTTAAAATGATGTTTTGTTTTATGTTTTACAAAGCGAAATTAAAAACTACGTGACGTCTGATAGAAAATGTGAAACTAAAGCAATATTAACCCTAAAAATATGAAAATGATATTTTACAAACCGAATGATAAAAGAAAATTTATAGAAAAGAAAATTATTTTATAACTAATTACCTAATTATTATTAATTAAAAACTATTTTTAACTATTAAATAATTACCTAAAATACAAGAAAATGTGAAATAAAGCTAGAAAAATAAAATTAAGACTTGGAAAAATCTAAAATATCAAATTAGAATTTTCAAAACTATTTTTGTATTTTTCTGATTATTTTTCTATTTTCTAGGAGTTAAAAACTATTAAAAACTAATTAAATTGCTAAAAATTACAAAATGAACTATGAAAAATCTGGAAAATTACTTTTTTTTACTTTTTATATTTATCTAAACCTAAGAAAAATGAAAAATTATTTTTTTGAACCTTTTCTTAATTTGTTGTATTTAAAGCTAATTAAAAAGTGCTAAAAATTGATTTAAATGCAGAAAAATAGCAAACCAACTTGGAAAAATCTGAAAAATTCAGGAAAACTCTAAAATAATATTAGGAAGCTAAGAAAAATGGAAAAACAGGAGGTTATGTGGGGAATTATGAAACTGATGTGCAAGTGCTTATAAATAAGCACTTTGAAACAAGCAAATGAGGCCCAATAAGCACCAACTGTTAACAGAAGCTCTAATATACTTTAAATACTGAAATGCAACTAATCTCAACAAGCTATAACCTCAGAATTGCAAGCTAGCACAGATTTGATGTTTTGAGTAAATGAGCTAAAACAGTTTTTAGTAGCTACTTGCAGTCACCAAATAAGCACTCAAATAAGCTAGAAATCTAAAACAAAGACTTGGAACCTACACTAGACCTGGGTGACTATGTTTAAACCAAAAACCAAGCTTGGATAAGCTCTAATGAACTCTGTGCAACCCTAGACAAATCTGAGAAAAACTCAGATTCTGCAAAGGTTGTGAACAGGGCAACTAGGACCCAAAAGATAAGCTAGTTTGAGACTTCTAAAAAATTTGCAAAAATTTAATAAAATGGTAATAATAATTAACACCAACTGAAGTTTATGAAGCAACAAATTTCACTTGATAAGACCCAGAAATGAGTTCATAAAAAATCCTCCTAAATGAGCCCAAAACAGGTTTTTGACAATTTGACTTTTGAAGGCAGTTTTGAAAGTTTGACTTTATCCAACTTTGAGCTAAATTTAAGGATTGATTATGAAGTAATATGATGTAATGACACTAATGCAAGCTATGTTTATGACTTCTAAACACAAAAAAAGGATTTGCAAATCCAAAACTCACATAGCATGGAGGCGGTGAGGCAGATTTTGTTGATGTTTGACTTTTGAACTAGCGAGCACAAAATAATGACTCAAATGAACACAAATAGACTAAACAATCATGAACCAAAAGGTTTTAACTCATGAACACACCTTAAGTACAGTTTAAGCTATAAACCAAACACCCTTTAACTCCTGATAAGCAAATTAAAACTGCTCTAACTACTAATCCAACATGTTATTGTTATCAAACTAACTTTAAATACCCCTAATACTACTGTGTTTAAACAGGTTTTAGCTACTGGTGACCACTAAAACAGTTATGCTAAAATTGAGCTTGAACTTACATACAGTCCCTAGCCACTATGGCTTGCCACCATTGAAACCAGAACCACAGTAACCACTAACCTATTTAAACCAACCCATTGCTTCCAAATCAACCCATTTCAAGCTCTGAACCAACCCAAATCATTCCTGCATCAATTTTTGCTCCAAGTTGACTTTTGTTGACCAGGTTTCAATAATGTTTAAAACTTAAATGTGAGTTTAGAGAAAGCTTTAACAAGCTTGAATGAGCATGTTTAAGCTTAAAAACAAAGTACTAAGAGATTTGACATTGGTGTTTGAGAATGAGAATTCAACAGTGGACATGAAATACGAAATTGTAACATTAATCTGAATTGATAAACAAAGTAACTTGATACACTTAGACTGAATTTAACAACTGAAGATCTAATTTAGACTTAAAAATTACAAAACGACATACATTTTTAAGAAATAACTAAGTACTACTCTCTTGTTGCTTCCTCTTGTCTTTTATACACCAATCCTCTTTCTCTCACCTCTCTCTTCAAATCCCAGCAATAAAACTAGGCCCTTGGATTGGTTGAAGCAATCTTGGCCATAGGATGAATTTTGGTGCCAAAATGAGTTTTTAACAGCTGGAGGTTGAGTGTTAGCAGGAGGTGCATTAAATGCGTTCTTGGAGTGAGGTGGAGGTAGGAGTGATGATGGAAGGTGAGCGTGGGGGAGTTGCAGGCTAGGGGTGATGATGGGGAGAGGTAGAGGTAACCCGAAATGGGTTCTAATATTTAAAATGGTGGGTGGTTTTGTTTCGGGTTTGGACCGGGTAAAATTTGGGCTTAGGTAGGCTTAGGATTGGATTGAATAATACACTTGGGCCTAGGGTAATAAAGGGTCCTTTTGGATAAGTAATAACACAGGACCATTCATGTAACTTCGAAATTCGAGGACCAAACATGTACTTTCGAATTTATGATCCAAGGGCCTATCTTGCCATCTTAAATAATCCAAGGATCACAATTGCCAATTTTGAAACTTTAAGGGTATTTTCGACAATTACGAAACTTGGGGGCCGAACTTGTAAATTCTCAAACTTTTGATATTTTTCACCAAAGGACTAATTTTGACAACTTATGATTTTAAAAGGACCTTTGGCGATTTTACTTTTGAAATTATGTGCTCGGGGACTATTTCGACAATTTTTGAAACTTGGGGGCTGAAGCGCCAATTATGCAAACTTTGCTCATTTTCATCGATTTTGAACATTTTGCATCGAAACATATAAAATGCAATTTTAAGATATTTTCGATATTTTGATGCATTCGAGCATTTTAACCGTTTTGCGATTCAGATTGACTAAAAATGATGAGTATTTACACACTCATCAATCCCCACACTAAACTATTGCTAGTCCTAGCAATCTTTTGAGAAACATAATGGATTTGAAACTCTTTACCAAAAGCCATTACTTACGGAGTAGCCAAATGTTTGAGTTCAAGTAAGAACCATGGTACAAATAACCATGTGATTTTGAGCAAACCACCGACTTTCAACGGTTTTGATTTGTCTTTACGAGCCGTTTGCTTCTAGACTAGCCAACTCTTAGATAAATTATCAATATTATCTTTGGTGGTGATTACCAATTATGGTTTTCCACTTGCCTTTACCACAAGCCATAAACTTGCGGGCTAGTCAACTCTTCACTTTTTAGGATATGGTGAAATGAATACCATACAATTTTGGGCAAATTGCAAGCCGTCAGCAGTTTGAGATATCTTTACCAAGAGCCGTTTGCTCTGGATTAGCCAATCCTTTAGTTTATTAGACAAAGCGGACGGATAACCAATTGAGTAAGTGTAAAACACTTGCTCGAAAAAAATTTTGGCCAAAAACAGGGAATTAGGCGGTATATTTACATGATAAAATTCGTGAAATTCCCCACACTTAGAAATGAATATTGCCCTCAATATTCAAAGTACAAGCGGTTATGCGAAACAAAAAACGTAAAAGGAAATACTACGGCCATTATTTAGAAAGATTTTTTTTTTTTTTTTTTTGAAGACTTATATACAAAACATGTGGGTAACCCCCCCACACTAGGGTGGTAGAAAGTAGAAAGAAGAAGCTAAACATCAAGTTTTGTCACACAAGCTAACCACTTGTGAATGGCTAACCGTAACAAACTTCAAGCAATTTCGAAATATGGGTGAAAACCCATATGGCATACTCTTATTTTTGATTCCAGTCGCTAGCTTGACTCGATCCCGCATTCATTGGTTCATGGGGAAAGTTTGTAAGTCCGAGACAACCATAGATGGAATGTCCTCTCAAAGTAATGCTTCACTCGATGACCATTCACTTTAAAGTTTGGACCATCGGGTTGAGATAACTCAATGGTACCATAAGGATAAACCTTAGCGATAGTAAATGGACCGGACCGGTGGTTTTAATTTTCGAGAAAATCTTCAATCTTGAATTGAAAAGAAGGACTCGATCACCAACGTTGAAAGCGCGGTTCTTGATTTTTGAGTCATGAATCTTCTTTGTCTTTTGTTTATAGATCAAAGAGTTCTCGTAAGCTTGATCGCGGAGTTCATTTAATTCATTCATTTGAACTTTCGATGATCACCGGTTGTCGAATATCAAAGTTGGCATGTTTCAAGGCCCGGTATGCCTTGTGCTCGAGCTCAACCGGTAGATGACACGCCTTCCGTACACTAGCTTGTATGGAGTGCACCGATGGGTGTTTTGTAAGTGTCACGGAAGGCCAGTCGTCATCTAACTTATCCGACCAAGAGCGCGGTTTTCACCAACCGTCCTCTCAAAATTCTTTATCCCCGGTTAGAAACTTCCACTTGCCCACTTGTTTGTGGGTGGTGCGCGATAGATGAGCGGTGAGTTACACCATACTTACGCATGACTCTATCAAATTGGTCATTGCAGAAATCGTCACTACGATCACGATTATGGCTCGTGGGTTCCAAACCTAGCAAATAAGGATTTTAAGAATTTCACCACAACTCGGGCATCGTTGGTGGGTAAAGCTTTAGCTTCAACCCATTTTGACAAGTAGTCAACGGCCACGGTATGTATTTGTTACCACGGGAAGAAGGAAATGGCCCGTAAAGTCAATGCCCGGATGTCAAAAATCTCACACACTTGAATGGCGTTTTGCGGCATTTCATTCCTTTGAGATATTCCCGTGGCGTTGACAAGCGTCACGAGGTTTTGGCAATTTATGGGCATCCTTGTAGATGTGGGCCAATAGAATCCGAATCAAACACCTTCTTGGCGGTGTAGTTGGGGCTATGATGTCCCCAGTGGGTCGAGAATGGCAAGCTTTGAGAATGTCAATAGCTTCGACCATACACACATCGCGGATGACTTGATCCGCACAAATTTTAAACAAGTAGGGTCGTCCCGAAATAATGTTTCACATCTTTAAAGAATTTATTTTTACGTTGGGACGACATCCCTTTCACCATAAAGTTACCCGCATGGTAATTTGCAAAGTCAAGAAACCATGGGGTAGAAGAGTCTCCACGAAAAGAAACCACATTGAGTGGTTCGAGAGAAATGTTTCATTAATTTCCTTTTCTCGAACACATCTTGGTGAGGTTCTCTAATCGGAACGAGATGATCGGTGACCTGTTCTCGGCTCCTTTTTATCATGAATAATGATATCAAATTCTTGTAGGAAGAGAACCCAACGAGACAATCTCGACTTTGCATCTTGTTTTGCAAAGAGATATTTGAGTCCGAGTGATCCGTATACACCACGCATTTGGTCAATATAAGATATGGCGAAACTTCTCAAACGCATACACCATGACTAATAATTCTTTTTACGTAGTGGTGTAATGGGTCCGAGCTTGATCGTAGTTTTGCTTGCGTAGTGGATTGGTGAAAATGCTTAGTTTTGCGTTGCCCCAAGGCGCACCGATAGCAAAATCACTTGCATCGCACATGAGCTCGAAGGGTAAATCCCGGTCGGGGCAACTAGAATGGGTGCTTCCGTAGCTTTTTCTTTAGTGTTTCAAAAGCTTGATGCACTCGGGAGAGAAGATAAAAGGAGCATCTTTTCGAGAAGATGGGTCATAGGCGAGCGATTTTAGAAATCTTGAATGAATCTACGATAAAACCGGCATGACCTAGAAAACTCCTAATACCTTTGACGGTAGTAGGATGAGGTAATTTAGCAATGACATCAACTTTTGCTCTGTCTACCTCAATCCCATTCCTGGAAATCTTATGGCCAAGGACTATGCCTTCTTTGACCATAAAGTGGCTCTTCTCCCAGTTTAGACATAGATTGGTGTCTTCACACCTTTGAAGCATTTTGTATAAATGGGAGAGACATGTATGAAACGAGTCCCCAATGACCGAGAAGTCATCCATAAACACCTCCATAGTTTCCCCGATCATGTCGTGGAAAATTGCCATCATACATCGTTGGAACGTGCGGGGCATTACATAAACCAAAAGGCATACGTGCAGATGCAAGCGTCCGTATGGGCGGTGAATGTGGTTTTCTCTTGATCCGGCGGATCAATGGGGATCTGAAAGTAACCCGAGAAACCATCAAGGAAACAATAGTACTCGTTCCTCGCTAATCTCTCAAGCATCCGGTCCATGAAGGGTGAGGAAAATGGTCTTTACGGGTGGCTTCGTTTAACTTGCGATAGTCAATGCACACACGCCATCCCGTAACCAATCGAGTTGGAATTAACTCGTTTTCTTCATTCGTGACAACGATAATGCCACCCTTTTTGGAGCGCAATGAATTGGGCTAACCTGATGACTATCGAGATCGGGTAAATCAAACCGGCATCAAGTTTGAGAACCTCTTGTTTGATAACCTCATGAATCTTAGGATTCACCCTTCTCGATGTTGGATTTTTGGTTTAAAGTCATCCTCCATTAAGATTTTGTGAGTACAAAACTCGGGGTTGATACCCTTAATATCGGAGAGTTTCAAGCAATTGCTTGCTTGTGTGACTTCAAGACCTTTATGAGCGCTTTTCTCCTCCTCAGTCAAGTCTTTAGCAATTATGACGGGTAATTTATCATCACCCTCCAAGAATGTTGTTGAAACCAAGATCCGGACTCAACTAGGGTATAATAACAATGATTGAATAGATGCACAGCGGATAATAATTAACACAATCAAAGTTACCAACAAGGTTTTTCTTATTAAAACAATGATCCTCTATGGATCTTTTTCTTCTCTCTAAAGAGTTTTCCTGGAATGTTTTCTCCAGAGGTTTTCTTTTTGTTCCAGTCTATCAAATACAAAAGACATCAGTTCCTTTTATACACAAGGAACCCTAAATAAAACAATAATATAAAATAAATGCATATCACTACCTAATATAGCTCATGCATATCCTAACAAACTAATAAATATACGGAATATCTTTATCCGTAGAAACCAACTATACTATAATATAACTTCGGTAGATTACTTCTTGATGAGAATCCATATACTTGATGGATTCCTTCAAACAGAATCCATGTACTTGATATATTCCTTGACGTTATTTTCAAAGATAATTCATACTTAGAAATTCCCAACAATCCTCCCTAAACTGGAATTTGACATGGTTAAGTTCGGTTTCACGATAATACTTTAACGCTTGAACTTGAGGATTGTACTCGAACATCGGCGACAAAGAATCAAAACAAGTACATCTCTATGATGACAAACTGTGAAACTCGGATCTTTGCGACAACAAATGACAAAAGATACATCAAAAGCAGTTAGTTTCATACTATTCTCATCACATCCGGTGTGTTAACTCACGTGAGAGGTGAATCATTGAAAATAAATGGATTTGATGTCTCTTCTAATAGCCATCACTCTTGGAGTAGCCAAATGTTTCGATTCGAAAACCATGGTACATCGATAACCATATGATTTATTAGCAAATCGGCAACTTTAAGCGGTTTGATATGTCTTTACTGTAGCCGTTTGCTCGGGACTAGTCAATTCTTGGATTCCAAAAGGAATAAACCATGGTGAATTGATGACCATACAACCCTCGACAATTAAGCATGGGTGGTTGCATACCCTATGATTTTGAGCAAACCATTACTGACTATCAACGAATTGAGATGTCTTTACCAAAACCGCTTGCTTTTGGACTAGCCAACTCTTTGATGGAATGTCATCATCATCATGGTGAGTTGATTACCATTTATGGATTTCATGACCTTTACCACAAGCCATAATCACGTGGGCTAGTCAACTCTTGTGTCGAAAGACATGGTGAGATGAAAACCATGAGTTGTGTGGTTATTAACCAACACAAAAACCGCAAGCAAGAAATCGTAAAGCGAACACGACGAGGTTAGAGCTTTTTTTTTTTTTTTTTTTTTTTTTTAACTAAGAAAAAGAAATAATCACGGTTTTTTTTTTTTTTTTTTTTTTTAACGAAATAAAAATAAAGAAAAATAAAGAAATAACAAAACATGGAAAATAAACCATCAAGCATCGGTAGAAACCAAAGACGGTTGTAGTGTTAGCGAAACACTAAGCCTCCCTTAGGCGTATGAGGATCCAACATCGCAAAATGGTTAGAAGACAAATATACAACAATAAGCCTCCCTTGAGCTTATGCCTCCCTCAATCAATGCACGACAAGGACTATTTTTCTTGGGTACCCAGAATAAACCCTTCCTTTGAGTTTTCCAAGAATAACCTTTTGAGGGTTTAACAATATTTCCCACTCGTACTCCACCATGTGCCATATTCATATGAGATACATAAGGTATATATGACTGAAAGTAAGAACTTGTAGGTATATAGGTCATAGGTCTAGCATTCTTGTTCCACCAACCGGAGTAACCGATGAAGAATATCCTCCACGGAGGAATCTGGAAAAGGCCTATTAAGCCTTTCGTGAAGAATCAGATGCACACCTTAGGCTTACTAGTGGGGCTGGTTTACCTACTCTCACATGTGCGACTTTGGGAACAAATGGAGGAATACTAGCAACACTAGTCCATGTGGGTCTAGAAGTCTTATGGCGGAGGAAACACCCATCTTTTCTCATGATAATCACGGTCTTTAATAAGATGGAGTTTACTACCACACACAAAACAAGATTTCTTCTTATAAGACTTATTCTTAACACAACTTTGTTTATTACATTTAAACTTATCGAAACAAAACTAGAAGCAAAATTGTGTTCAATGAATAAGTAATGGCGGCTTTGTTTGGGCTCATCATCGACTACTTTGGACTTAGGTGCGGTCTTGGGTGTGTGCTCGGGTGAGTCGGACTTTTCACTTGAATCACATGAGGCATAGTCGGTGGACTTTAGGTCGATGACTTGTCACTTCGAACAAGAGACGAGTCATTAGTTTTGCTACTAAGGTGCGGCAAGTCACTTGACTTTTTGCCATATAAATGGTGTGATCCATCAAAGTCAACTGTGAGAGAAAGGTCAATGGGCATGTGTTCACCTCTAATAGGTCCAGGGACAGCATGTAATGCACCTTCTTTGACAAAATTAGCTAATCCGGCTGATGTAGATTTACGAGTGTCATCTCTAGCTTCTAATCCTACATACTTATTAAAACCTAAAGCCACCGTAGAGTTAGTAGCTTGACTACTATAAATGAAACCAGCTAACTTGTTTCCATTCATTAACCATTCTTTATGCCTAGCTACTTCCTCATCTAATTTCTCTTTTAGCTCTAAGTTTTCTGACACTACATCTGCTCTTAACTTCTCAGACCACTTTAACTCATTTTTAGCACATTCGAGATCCCTTTCTAGAACACCTATTTTCTCATCATAAGCTATTTGATTCTTAAAACCAAACCTTTTGTCTTTCTAGTGTTTTTAAAGCTTTGTTTATAAGCTTCAACTTCACATAGCATTCATTATATTTAGGTTCCAAAATATCATAAGCTTTTTGAGTTCATCATATTTTCATTACAACCAAACACACAATTATGTACACGAGAGATGCCCATGAATGCAAGCGTGGATGGCAAGTTCTTGACATAACTGCGACATCGCCTTCCTTGCTCATCTTCTTGAATTTAGCCTTTCCACCATACCTTTCTTTGAGTGCATCCCATATCGACTTGCATCATCCATATAACTAAAATCGCTACATCATCGGCGGAATAGATCTAAGCAAGATAGTTCGGCCTTTGACTCTCTTTACAAACAATGTGTTCATCTGCGATCGTTGGAGGAAGATGAAATAGATTTCCATCGCGATCACATCCAGTCCTTTTCAAACTGTTGCCATTTTGGATCACCTTCCAGATATTCATATCATTATTTTTGATCCAGTGTTCCATCTTCTTAGCCCAAACATCGTACTCATCATCCATCAAATAAGGAAACACATCATCACTATTACTATCAAAGTCTGCCATTTTGTGTGATAACAGCAATAAAGTTCACACACGTGACCACTTCAATTTACTGTCAAAGTAATACCCACGAGTTTAATACAAGAATGCCTCGTACAGTGTCAATGTCCCACCAGTTAAATACTCAAATGACCAAAACAAATCAAACCAACTAATATAATTCGAATAGAAGAATCACAAGGAGTCAAATATGGGACCACTTGACCAACAACAGCAACACAAAGAGAGATACTCAGTATCTGTTGTACCTGGGTAAACTTCAGTAGAAACAAAACATATGTTCAGCAGAATCACAAGATCACGTTATTATCGACCAATAAAAATTTTCGTCTGATCTGATAGAAAGAATACAAACGAGTGGGGATAAGGGATAAATGCTTGAGATCAACCTAGGAGAGTTAATGACCCCACTTGATCACAAATGCACAAATACTTGCCGCAATTTTTGACCCTTCGAAAACAATCTCCGCTGACCACTTGAACCAATATGAATTTCACGTGCCCTTTGACCAATAAAATAAGTGATCAATGCTATCAAACCAAATGAATATCAAACCTCACGTGAACCTTTAGCAGTTGCAAATAGATAACCAATTAAATTATAACTACAAGCTGCCGTACAGTAAATTACATCCAAGTGATCTTCAGCAGCAATGACCAAGTGAACCAATCAAGTAATTCCAATTATTTGACCAATGGAGGTAACTCGTAAACAAATTACTACTAATCAATTCGTTTGGCTTTATGTGTTTCTCAAATGCACGTGACCTCTAATTCATTAGACCAATCAAAAAACAGTTCCATTGTAAGAACCATGTATTACACCACACTGAATCATTCTTTCTTGAAGCAAATCTCACGTGATATCCCCACTCAAAACATTCGATCCTTATAAGAGAGAACAAATACCTTAACCCACGTAACTTTGAGCCCCACATCTTGATCAAATCATCTAACAAACGAATCTTGATATAGTAATATATTAAAAATATGAATGAATCTCACATGCTCCAATTCGCACGTGATGAGTACCAATGAGGTGAAAGCGACATATCAATGAAACAATCAATAGTACGAGATAATAGCAGTATACTTCGACCACCTTTAATTCATAAACAGTCCCACTTGCCACAATCGATTATAATAATAAACGACTATTCCACTTGCAAATAAATTGAAGTTACCCAATCCATGATTCACTATGCAGCAAACAACAAATGCAAACACATGACTGCTTTTCTTTGACAACAAAATTAGAACCAATTCGTACCTTATCACAGCTAAGTTTTTCGACAACTAAACCTCGTAATAAACCCGAAAAATCCGAACATAGACCCAAAGTACTGTTCGAGCAGTACTTTAAAAATCCTTCAGCAGCCATCTTCTACGCTTTATAACTTTCGACTCAGACCTCCAATTAAAGATCCCTCCGGTCAAAACCTTCCTTGATATACCAAGAATCTCCGGTCCAAATTTCAGCCCGATCCAACGGTTCAATAAAAAGTTATGGCCGTTTCAAAACAGTGCTGTATAAAAATACGAAAATTTGAGCTCCGAATTTTTTTGTCTTTTTCATCATTCTTCGACGCATAAAACCTTGTAATCCCTATATCAAGAGCTCCCCGCTTTGATACCAATTGATAAGATCGTTTATAAGCTCAGCTAGGGATCAATAACAAAGACAATAATATTGTACGCAGCGGAATAATCAAAACAATACTTTGTTATTGAACAAGGTTTTTCATTCACTAATACTCTAATAATCTTAGACGTTTATAGGAACACGTCTACTAACTAAACTAATAACCTAGACGTTTACATGAACATACGTCTAGGACACACTCTAATCTAAAACCCTAAGCGTTCTTCCCTAACGCCTAGGCTAAACACACACTATTTAGTCGACTACATTATTGGAAGACTTAATTAAAAACCTACACCTATGTCCTCTTTATATACTAGAGGATAAGGACTAAATAATAAAACTTTCATTGCAAGCAAGCCCTTCCATCTTTTAGTAGGTTTCCTTCTTGTCATATTAAGTCCCTCTTGTTTCATCCTTTTTGTCTTTATCAACTCAAACTTGTAATTCCCAACAAATGCATACTCGAGATGAGGAGGTAGGTCCTTAAGTTCAACCTCGGGAAATTCTTCAGTAGAAGTTTGTACTGATTTGATTTCCTCAATTGTGATTTCTTTCGGAGGGAGTGAAGATAATGGATCTTCATTAAGCAATTGCTCAAGATAAAGGATATCTCCCTCCGAATCATAAACACCATCAATTCCAGGTGGAATTGATTCATCGGTAGCAAGAAATTCATCGATCTCTTCCGGAAGAAGTCACCTCCCTCAAGCGGGTGAGAGGGGAAGAGTCGGCAATGATAGGTTGAGAAGATGTGGTGGAATCCCCACCCACGAATTATGAAGATAACCAAGAAACTCTTGAGTACTCCTCGAAGCAATATCAATTAAATCGACTCGATTAAGCGATTCGATATCATAATTTGAGGAGTACCTCGAAGTCGATCGAGGTTAAAGGTATGACTTCATTACCCACACGTAAAGTGATCTCTTGCTCAAATACATCAATAAGAGCATGGCCCGTCCTCGGGAATCCTCGTCCAACAATGAGAGGAACTCGAGGGTCGACATCGAAATCAACAACCACAAAGTCACCGGAAAATGGAACTTTCCTACTTTCACGAATACATCCTCGGCAATGCCAAGAGGACGCGAGATAGAACGATCCGCAAGCTCAAGAGTCATGCGGTGGGAATAAGTTCGGAAGAGAAAGTTTCTTCCACCTGAATAAGGCATCAGTTGATGCTTGCACCAAGATCGGCAAGGGCAAAGCATTCAATCATCCCGGAAAAACACAAGGAAGAAGAAATTTTACGGGATCTCCCGACTTCTCGGGAAGCTTCTTTAACAAGGCTATTTGAGCAATTCTCGTTCAAAGGAGTCTTAGCCATCTCAAACGACTTTTCCTTGTTGCTCAACATGTGTTTGAGTAGATGCAAACTTGGGCATCAAC